>JACTTY020000170.1:0-385000 GCA_014595695.2 Epargyreus clarus clarus | reverse complement strand
TAAGAATTTACTATTTAATCAGTTATTTATTTTCATTAAAAAATAAATCCTAAAAACGGCGGTAACTTATTTGCCAAACTTTTACTTTCTCATACTAAGCCGTATGTCATAGTCATAACATCGAATAATTAGTTGATTAACCAACAAATTCTTCAATGGTATGACTTATGTATGTTTCTAAAGAATTATACATGTCGGAGCAAATACGGCAGTTCTCCTATTATAAAATGAAATGATTAAACACCTGAGGTAAAACTACCTGCATCTTCAATAGAAAAACAAGTGCACGTGCGCCGGTCCTATAAAAAGGGCCGTACTGGCGACATCGGGACAGAGGATCGCCACAACTCGCCATACAGCATCCAGCTCGCACGTGTGCTACCATCCGATAAAATCTTTCTCTACCCGAATATTTTTAATATTCGGGTGAGAAAGGGACAGCGCTAACATCGCTTGAGGGGAGCATCCAGCTAATCCGCATCCGCGCCGCGCCCCCCCGGGACGCGGCGCCAGCACAGCGAGGGCGAGATGCCCCACAAGAACGAGAAATCCCGCGGCAGAGCCGCACCAACCCCGCCGCAGCGCGAGTCATCGCGTGCCAGCGGTCGCCCCGGCACCAGTCGGAGCGAGACCGCGAGCACCACCAACCGCGCAAGCAGCAGCCGCTTCCCACCTTCGGGCCGGGGGTCCCTGCGCCGCCTGTTCGTGGATCAGCGAGACGCTCACTGGCGTGCAGCGCGCTCCCCCAGCCACGCCGCGGTCGCCGGGACCCTCGCGTCCAACGAGCCCCGCTCCGCCGCGCCCAGCTGGGCCCCGCGAGCCGGATTCCACGCGCCCAGGACCATCATCGACGCCGACGCCGACGCTTGCGACACCGTCGACACCCGCCGCGCGTCCGTCGCGCCCAGCTTCCCGCCACCCCGCATCATCATCGCGGAAGAGGCAGGACCGGCAGAAACCACCCCTGGAGTCGAGCGCCCCCCGGCATCCGCCGCTGATGGGCTTCAGAGTTCTCTCCGGAGACCAGGAGGAGGCGTGAAGAGCTGGTGAGGATGCAGCTCCTCCGGGAGGACGAGTACTGCCCGGAAGACATCACAGAGAGCCTGCTCGACTATGTCTGCGCAGCCAACCTCCACCAGACCACCCAGGAAGGACCGAGGCCTGAACTGGACGCGATCCACGCGTTCTGGGACAGCCTCAACGCCGACCGAGCCCAGAGGCGTCCGAGGAGTCCAGAAGAGGAGCCGGACACCCCACACGCCAAGCGCGCAATTCTGCGCGACCCCCGACTACGCAGCCGCAGCAGGGACCCGAGGGGTGATTCGGAGTGGTTCCGACCCCGGCCCCGCGACTCGGAAGCACAGACCGCCACGCCGTGCGCTTCACCAACGCCAGCCCCCCTCTCGTTCGCGGAAGCGACAGCAGGCGCATCGCGCCCGCCATCCGCCGCGAAGGAGACCCCGCCGATCCCGCGCACCCCTGACGCGCGGCCAGCAACAGCCGTCGAGACTGCGTCCACAAGCGCCCCCCCGCCGCGCCGCCGCAGCCGCAACCGAGCACCAGAACCGAAGCCGCAATGCCCACAGCAGCCCCCTCTGCCGGAAGATTTCCTCCACTTATAGTGGAGAAACTCCCTAACTGGCACCAACACCTCAAGGTGCTTAAGGAGCAGTTAGGGAGGACCCTCAACGCACGCCCCTTCGGGCAGGGAGTGAGATTCTCCCCGAAGGATGCGGTGAGTACAGACTGATACAGTCGTACCTCACCGACCTAGAAGCCCGGGAGAGAATCTCCTGGTATACATACTCCCTGCCGAAGGAACAAAGCCTGAAGGTGGCCATCAGGGGGCTGCCATCGGACACGGACCCGCAGGACATCATGGAAGAGCTCCGCGACCTGGGATACTCGCCAGAATACGCCCGCGCCATCCGGGCCCGTAGAGGACGGCCCGGCTGCATCCACCTAGCTATATTAAAGCGAACAGATAACCTCATACCGGGTATATACGCAGTGAGAGAGCTGCTGTGTATGCCCGGTATCAAGATCGAGGCATGGCGCGGGAAGAAGGGACCGGCCCAATGCCACCGATGCCAGCAGTTCAGACACAGTTCGCATAACTGCCACCGGCACCTGGCCTGCGTGCTGTTATAGACTCTCTACGTATGTATATTGGCTGACCTCCTACTTCCATTTCTGCATCCCAAGCATATCTTTTTCTTCCCTCCCGCTCATCCTTCCAGTGCAGTCAGTCTGTTCCAAACTTCCATCCTGGCCACACGCTTCCAAATTCCGTGTTCATTGTGCTAAATAAACTCTAAAGTTACTAAATTACTTTGTAATTTCTTTTTTAAAAACCCTACAAAAGGGTCCCGCGTAACATTTGGTGGCAGCGGTGGGATAGTTAAATTATCCCCGGTTTCGTCTCCGGAAAATCGTGTGAATGTGAACCAAAAGTGAATTAAAACACAGTGATCCTAGTGGCCTCTCTGTATCCTGAAGGAAGTCTTAGCGGAGTAGCACAACGTTGTGCCTCCGTTTTTCTCTGCTGCTCTCCGTGGTTGACTGCCATTCCGCACTGTTCTCCGCTGTTCTCCACTGCTCTTCGTTGTTCTCCACTGTTGCGGTTACCTGCAAGAAGTCGTCGTCGCTGTTCCCGTCGCCGTCTCCTGAACTACATAACACTCAGACTCATACTCAGACTCAGACTCGGATACACCGAGTTTCGCAGCATCAAAATCTGGACATCGTGTCGTCATGCAAGCTCTTCCCATCGCCGTGTTCCTGTGAGTTGTAACTCCTAACTGTATTTCAATTTGTGTAATTATTGTGTGTCATTTTATCTTTTATTGTTTTTATTCTATTTCATAATTTTGTAATTTCGCTATTTTCGTAAACTAAAATGGCAGAAAGTAGGTCTCAAAGCCCGAAGCTCGAGAGACCCGAAATAGGGGTGACCGACACTGAAGACGACAGGGAAAGCCTCTGTCCCCCTCCTTCAGGACCTTCTACTAGATCTACTAGGAGAAAGACTCCAGCTCCCAAGACCGAATTAGACCTGTCAATTTTATTAAAATTTGTAAAACCTTATGATGGCCAAAGAGAAACATTAAACTCATTTTTAGTAAATTGTAATAACGCGTATGAGCTGGCGTCTGACTCTCAAAAAGATATTCTATTTAAATACATTTTGTGCCAATTACAAGGTAAAGCAGAAATTGCTTGTTCCATAAAAGAATTCACCAATTGGATACAATTAAAAGATTTTCTCAAAACACAATTTAGTGAGAGGAAACACTACTCTCATCTCCTCACGGAACTGCAGGAATGCAAACAGAAGCCGAATGAACCGGTTAGTCAGTTTGCCCTGAGAGTAGAGACTTGTCTCTCTTCTCTACTTACGGAAATCTCCATCTCTCACGGGCATAAGAGTCGCGAGATGATAGGCCGTACTGCGGCCATGGAAGAGCTAGCTCTTCACCACTTCCAGATGGGCCTAGCCCCACGCATTTCCAATATTGTAAGGTGTAGGTGCTTAAAAACATTAAACGATGCTATTAATGCAGCAATTTCTGAGGAGAAAATTCAACAGTCGTTATACAAAAATGTTCAACCGCCTATTCGTCAAACCACAACAAACGTTCAATTTATGCGTCGTCCTCAAAATCAATTTGTTCAAAATCCAAACTTAATTCAAAAACCTCGCCAACAATCTATAGTTTGTAGATATTGTAAAAATGTGGGACATACCCTGGAACAATGCCGAAAACGTATGTTTAATAATCAGCGCTATAAAAACCTCAATCAGGGCCAAAACGTCAATATTCCTATTAGAAACGTAAATTTTGTATCCGACAATTCTAATCATGAATGTCCCGATGAATATGAAGAAGAAGGGTATGATACTGTAGATGACGTGCCAAAAAACGAATAAACGTCTCGTCCCCGTGCCGTACGGGACCTCAGTCGAAAATCGGCACAATAAATCCGATTCCGTTACATGGTAATCGTTTTACTAAATCCTCTGTATCCTCTGTATCCGCTGTTCCGTCAACAACTGCTAAATCCACTGTATCCAAGAAGGTAAATCCTACTAAATCCTCTGTATCCTCTGTATCCGCTGTTCCGTCAGCAACTGCTAAATCCACTGTATCCAAGAAGGTAAATCCTACTAAATCCTCTGTATCCATTTCTAATCCTGAAACAAAAGTGTTTGAAATTAATACTGATCCTACTAAAGTCTTACTTCCTCATGTCCTTGTTAGCTCTCCTGTGTCCGAATTGCCTCTATCCTTGCTAGTAGATTCTGGTTCAGCAATCAGCTTAATAAAAACTTCTTGTATTCAAAAACCTTTTACATTAATTGATGAACAAGTAGATCTGAAAGGAATTGAACCCGAAAAGGGTACAACCAAAACCTGCGGTCATTTTCTGTTGAAAATAAATTTATCCGATTGTTCAAAAAAATGTATCAGTCATAAATTTCATGTAATTGATAAAATCCATCTGCCCTATGATGGAATTATAGGGACAGACATGCTTAATTGTTTCGGCTGTAATATCAATTATACAACTAATATACTACAAATTGATGGAGTTAAAATACCAATGTTTTTTCATGAACCAGTCTATACTATTCCTGCTAGATCTGAAATGATAATAGAGTGCTCTGTCGCGAATCCTGAGTTGAAGGAAGGACTCATATTAGACCAAACTCAATTAAAGGACATCCTAATTGCTAATTGTTTAGTTAGAGTGAAAAATAACAACAGGATAAACATATCTGTTGTCAATACCTCTGAGTCCTCTATTTCCCTTAATTCTAATTTATTACTTACCTTAATTCCAAGAGATTCCAATAACCTCACTGTATCTGAAAATAAATCCTTAAAATATCCTATTAATACCTTACAACCTCGTGACTCACTCAATAGGACTCAAGAGGTCCTAAACCAACTCAGAACTTCTCACTTAAACACAGAAGAATCTAATATTCTTTACGAAGTTTGTGCAAATTATTCTGACATCTTCCATTTACCTGGAGACCCCCTCTCTTTCACTAATGTCCTGGAACACGAAATTAATACTACAACAAATGAGCCAATCCATGTAAAATCTTATCGATTTCCGGAATGCCACAAACAAGAGGTACAAAACCAAGTGGATAAGATGCTTAAAGATGGCATCATTAAACCATCCATGTCTCCCTGGTCAGCTCCCATTTGGGTTGTCCCAAAGAAGTTAGACGCTTCTGGGCAGCGGAAATGGAGAGTCGTTATCGACTATCGACGGCTTAATGACGTCTCTATCGGTGACTCATATCCAATACCCAACATCAATGAAATATTAGATCAACTTGGTAAATCAAAATATTTTTCGACCCTTGACTTGGCGTCCGGTTTCCATCAGATAAAAATGTCCTCAAAAGATGCTGCGAAAACCGCTTTCAATGTTCCTCAAGGACATTTCGAATTTCAGCGCATGCCATTCGGGCTCAAAAACGCGCCTTCAACGTTCCAGAGGCTGATGAACACGGTGCTCACAGGCCTTCAAGGCACAAGATGCTTTGTGTATCTCGATGACATTGTAATATATTCATATGATCTTGTTTCCCATATAAAAAATCTCCAATTAATATTTAATCGTCTTAGAGAACACAATCTCAAACTTCAACCCGACAAATGCGAGTTCCTTCGTAAAGAAGTTTCTTATCTTGGTCATCTTATCACCGATAAAGGAGTGAAACCTGACCCCGAAAAGGTCAAAGCTGTATCCAGTTTTCCAGTCCCAAAGTGTCCCAAGGATGTGAAATCATTTCTAGGTCTCATGTCTTACTATAGGAAATTCATTCCGGATTTTTCAAGGACAGCTAAACCTTTAACCTCTCTCCTAAAAAAGGACACTCCTTTCATTTGGCAAAATGAACATCAATTAGCTTTCGAAACTCTAAAATCTCGTCTTATCTCCCCTCCGCTCCTTATCTATCCTGATTTTACGAAACAATTTATACTTACATGTGACGCATCCAATTACGCTATCAGCGCAATTCTCTCTCAAGGAGACTCTGGCAAAGAACAGCCGGTAGCCTTTGCCTCTCGAACCTTAAATAAAAATGAGGTTAATTATAATACAACAGAAAAAGAATTATTAGCAATTTTATTCGGATGTAAAACCTTTCGTCCTTACCTTTATGGTCGGAAGTTCCTAATAATCACTGACCACAGACCCTTGAAGTGGTTATTTAATCATAAAGATCCTGGAAGTAAACTCCAACGATGGCGATTAAAGCTAGAGGAATATGACTATGATATTCAATACCGAAAAGGCAAATTAAATTCTGCCGCAGATGCCCTTTCAAGATATCCTGTGAATCCTGTGTATCCTGAAATTAATAATTCAAATCCTGCGCAAGCGCAACAAAATTTAACCTCACCTGATGATTTAAATGACTTACAAAGTCTCTTAGTGTCTCCACCTTCTAGTGTTGAAGCTGGCCTTTTAGATCCTGTAATGGAAAAAGATTTATTAGATTACCTTAGTTCTATCAATGATGAAGCGCCTGTCAATGTTGATGCTGATCCACAACCTTCGACTAGTAGACAGAATCCTGAAACCTTACCTGTGTCTATTAATCCTAATCGTAGAAAATACTTAACGACTAAAAACTTACCTGCATCTGATCCCCTTGATCCATTGTCCTGGACACCTGAAAATGACTTACCTGCGTCTGATGCCCTTAATCCTTTGTCCGCGATACCTGAAAAAAACTTACCTGCTAGCTCTAGTCCAGAAACGTCTCCATTCCCTGAAAATCAAAATACACCAAACGACGACAGCTATAGTAAATTCCTTAAGTCCCCTACAAAATCATATAATACTTCGATAACAGAACATAACGAAAATCTGCTTAAATGTAAACAAGACTTAATCATAATTCCTACTTCAATTGATATGGACGAATCTATGCCTTATGTACAAGAAATACTGAATAATTGTCCGGAGAGTAGACGAGACGAATTCCTAAGATTAGAGAGACACCTATATACAACGTTACCTCTTACTATTGAAAATAAAAACTATCTCTTCTTATTTATAAAAGTACATCATTTTGATGACGCTCCTTACCCAGATATATACAAATCTCTTAAATTTGCCCGTGACCAAATAATGATGGTCTATTCGACTATAAACGACGTCAGCATATCAGATTTCAAAAATCCTTACGATAAACATACCTTCGTAAAAATCTATAATATGTTAGGTTATCTATTCGACAGAACGAACATATCCATACATATTTATCATAATAATATTATTTATCCCTCGCTTAGTGAAATCCCGAAAATATTAAAAGAAAACCACAACATCCCCATTGCAGGTCACTTAGGTCACCTGAGAATGTATAATCGTATTCGTGAACGTTTTTATTGGAAAAATATGCGAAGTGACGTTGAGAATTATGTCCGAAAATGTCAATCCTGTCAAGCAAATAAAGCCTTACGTAGAATTAACCGAGCGCCTATGATAATAACTTCAACTTCTACGGCCCCTTTCGAAAAATTATCTATTGATATTGTTGGTCCTTTACCCGAAGCCGGAACTGCTAAATTGCGTTTTATTTTGACTATGCAAGACGACCTTACAAAATTTTCACTAGCATATCCCCTGCGTTGTAACACCGCGGAAGAGTCGAGTGAATGCCTAGTGCATTTATATCTCTCTTTGGAATACCCAAACACATATTAACCGATCAGGGTACCAATTTTACGGCAGAGTTATTTAAAAAGACATGTGACTTCCTAAAAATTAAACAGCTGTGGTCTGCTCCCTATCATCCACAGACCCAAGGTGCATTAGAAAGATCACATTCTACTCTTAAAGAATACTTAAAATCTTTTGTTAACGAAAATCAAGATAACTGGCCTCAATATGTGTATACAGCTATGCTGGCGTATAACACATCCATACATTCAACAACGCACTATTCCCCCTACCAATTATTGTTTGGACATAAGCCGCATATTCCAGATTCTTTATACAATGAAAATTATATCACTTATCCTGAGTATGTCCAAATGCTTCAGCACCGCATGAAACATGCGCGTGAGAAGGCTTTAGAATTCATTCACGGTTCAAAATTAAGATCTAAAAATTATTATGACTCGCATAGTCGTTCAGCAACATATAAAGTAGGTGACTATGTTATGTTGAAAAACCATCTTAGGTTACGCAAGGCCTTATCGCCCCTGTGGAAAGGTCCGTACAAGATAGTAAAGGTTCATGGGAACCATACACTATCACTTCTTATTAATAGGCGACATGTGAGGCATCACTTCGACGAAGTGAAACCCGTCCAGGGTGTCCATGATGCTCCTGCTACTTAGGAAAATCCTTATTTTATTTTATTTTATTTTATTTTATTTTTTATTATTAAATTACTATATTCGATAGTTATTTTAGTTAAATAATTTAAGTTTCTCTTTCGTTACAGCTTACTGGCCCATGGTCATTGTCAAGAGTATGTGCATCAAATCAATTCGAGTCCTGGCATATATTTCGATCCGATTGGTGAACTCAAAATTAATGTGGGACGTTTAGATATTATAACCGCATTCGACATTTCTTATATTAATCCGCATATTAAAAATATTAATTCTATTCTAGGAACAACACGTCATCTGTGTAACAAAATTCAATTTGAAATTTCAGAAAATTTAGAGTGCAAAAATATTTTGGAACCTCTTACAATTAGATATAATGACATGGTATCTGAATATTCTTCTATTTCTCACTTGGTCAGTAGTAGGTCCAAAAGAGGAGCGTGGATAGGTGGCGTCGGCACTCTCGCTAAAACTATCTTTGGAACTCTAGATGAAAACGATGCTGTCAAATATGACAATGCCATTCAAAACATCCAAGACAACGAAAGAAAAATAGCTACTTTAATTAAGGAAAATGTATTAGTTACGACTTCTTCTTTAAGTGAATTTAATGTTACTTTACATAAAATTAAGCTAAATGAAATTAGTCTTAATGAAGCTATCGACAAGTTCTCTATTTCTTTAAAGAATTTAACTTTTGTTTCAAATATTTTAAATGTAAAAAGTCAAATTAATTCTATCCTAAATAATTTAGAAGCATCCATACTCACCCTATCTTTCCAACTACAAGATATGACAACTGCAATTTTGCTCGCTAATCAAAACATACTGCACCCGTCGATTTTAAGCCCTTCTCAACTTTACCAGGAACTTGTTGATAACTATAGATACTTACCCGTAGACTTTAAATTACCTGTTAATTTGGAATTGAACCAAATACATATTTTAACTAATATTTCTAATGTTATTAGTTATACTTTAAGAAATAAATTAGTTTTTGTTTTAAGAATACCTTTAGTTTCTCCGAAGGAGTATAGTTTGTATCATAATTTAGCATTACCTATTCCTCATAAAAATACAAAGGTGGAATCTTTTAGTTTTATAATACCTAGTAGTAAGTACATAGCAATAACTAGGGATAAATTAGAATATTGTATTTTGGAATCACTACAGGAATGTAGAGCAATAACACGTTACAATTATATCTGCGACGTGATGTCTGTGTTCCCCACAAGTGCGAACCCCAATTGTGAAAGTGAAATTATGTGCAATGTAATCAGTGTTCTTCCAAAACAGTGCAAAACTGAATTTATTCACGGAATTTTAGATATATGGAAACCCCTTAGTAATAATAATTGGATTTTTGTTCAATCCCAAAAGAATAAATTATACATAGAATGTCCTCATAAAAATATTGTAGAATTAAATATCTTTGGCACTGGTATTGTAAACATTCCTATTAATTGTATAGCATATTGTAAAACAACAAAATTAATTCCTAAATTAAACAACTTTTCATTAAATATAACTATTGTTAAATCAGATTTTAATATTATTAAAGATCCTTGCTGTGTATTAGATAATGTTAAGTATAAAACAAATAATGAGTTTCCTATTCAATTGAATAATTTAGATCTAGATATTTTCACCTCAGAATCAAAAATGAAATTAAATTCAATATCTTTAGAAGCCGATAAAATTCTAAATCAACATCATATAATTCAATACGGAACTCATTACTCCATTATAACGATAATTATTTTATGCCTTATTGTATTCTTTTGTATTATTAAAATTTATTGTATTGTTAAACAACATAACCAATTTTCCTTAACTCTTCCTAAATTATCCTCTCCTACTCCAGTAGAATCCCCTCAGAAGAGGTGCCAGAAATCGTCATTCCTGCCAGATCCAATGAGAACCTTTTCTAAACCTATTCGTCCTCCCTCCTTAGAACCAATATCTAGTTCTTCTTCTTCTACTTCTTCTTCTTGTTCTTCTTCTAAATTCTTTTCTTCCTAAACATCGCTTTCAACCCCGATGTTTAGTCTACCCCGGGGAGTTGTTATAGACTCTCTACGTATGTATATTGGCTGACCTCCTACTTCCATTTCTGCATCCCAAGCATATCTTTTTCTTCCCTCCCGCTCATCCTTCCAGTGCAGTCAGTCTGTTCCAAACTTCCATCCTGGCCACACGCTTCCAAATTCCGTGTTCATTGTGCTAAATAAACTCTAAAGTTACTAAATTACTTTGTAATTTCTTTTTTAAAAACCCTACAAAAGGGTCCCGCGTAACAGTGCGCTGCGGGGAGCAGCACGCGGCCCACCAGTGCCCAAGACCCAGAGAACAACCTGCCACCTGTGCGAACTGTGGCGGACCGCATCCCGCAAACCACACCGCATGCCCGGTGTTTCGGCGGGAGGCGCGCAACAAGCGCGCTGGCACGATTGCCCTCTCCACCAGACCGATAGAGAGGCCAAGACCGAATCCGTCGGCCGGTCCTGTACAGCCGCAGCCGGAGGTCGAGCAGCAGCAAGCTGGCTCCCTCATGGCCGCAGCTAACGGACCAACTGACCGTCGCGGAGCTCCTAAGAAGAGCCGAAGAAGGAGGAAGAAGGCCAAGGCCGCCCCCCCTTCCAGCACCACCCGCACCAGCACCCGCTGCTCAGCAGCCACAGCAGCTGCCGAAGAAAAAGAAGAAGAAGACGACTACCGCAACCCCTGCTCCCACTCCCAGTGAGGAGCAGAGCCGGGGGAGCTACCAGGAGGCCTGCACCAACCAACTGAGGCTGCTGCAGGACTTAACCAAGATGCTGCAGACGATCATCTCTGCACTGAGCGAGGGCCACGACGTAGGGCCGGCTGTTCGGAGCGGCATCATAACGATGTCCGCCCATTGCGAGTAGTCGGCCCACGCCTGTTACAAAGATTCCCCCCGCAGAAAGCGGGGAAATATAACACCGGACAGTCCTGCAGCGCCAGCAGCACCAGACCTCCGCGACCAGCCAGGACGACAGGGGATCCCTGTCTTCCAACCCCCCAAGACCTGCTCGCATTTACGAGCAGCGGAAGAACCCTCCTACAGAAGGCTTGGCCTTAAAAAGGACACCCCGCTTAGGCCTCGGCCTGAGCGAGCAGACACCAACGATCATCGGGACATTACTGCTCAAGCTGTGGAACAGTGCGGACCTCCTTAGGACGTCGTTATGCTGCCCGAAGAATAAACGAAGCTCAACAATTCTCGTGTGGTTTGCTTTCGAAGGTTTCATCGAGTCATTTATCAACATCATAACAATAATTATGACGTCAGCGGTGCTGACGTCACGCCCTTTTAAACTGTTACTCCCTTATACATAAATCATTTGTTAATTAATCTTTCTTTCTTTCTTTCTTTCTTCATTTGTTATGTATAATCCTTAAGGATTAGTATGCCAATGTATGGAAAAATACGTATTTTCTTCAAAATTTTCCTTTTCCTTTAATTAGTCATATAACATTACTTCCCAGAATTTGATCCTTATAAGCGACACTAACAGATAGTGGAATAATATAGAGGTGTCATTTTTTTCAAAATGAACTCGTTCGATTCCCGGCTAAGGAAAAAAATAATTTAAAAATCTAATGATGCAGTTTTAGTTTTTATCAAAATCGGCCTCGTAACTCCTTTCAGCATTTTTCGCTAATCCTTATAGTTTCGGATTTGGCCCTGAAGGCCCGTTTTAAAAATTCACCCTGTATATCAAAAACGAGTTATAAATGAACATTTACATTCATAAAATTGGCGGCAACAGATAAAAAAAATAATTTTGTAAACTAGTGTTATCGGTCGGCTCTTTAGAGTGATGTGGCTAGTCAACGTCACTTCAGCTGGCCAAGCTATGCTTAATTCCGAACAAGGCGAACATTTCCTAACGTAAACTTAGTGAGATGGATCCTCCGAGTAAACCGTAGGTTTTTCTACGAATCCAGAGTAGCAGTATAAAACGGTCCGGGCCTCCCCCAGTTGCAAGAAGTGGGCGATGCCCAGAAATAAGTGTTAGAAAGGTTGCAGATATAGAATCCATTATGTTTTGAAAATTTCTCGAGGTTCCTGTGGGCCGAAAAAAAAATATCCCGGGAAAACCTAATATAGACCTAATATAGTATATATTGTGGACAATTCGGTAAATATAAACAGTGTATAATAGTTTGATGACATAGGGTCTGTTCACACAGACCGGATCGTATACGCTTGGAATTGACCGGAGCGGAGCCGCCAACTATTTCACAGAGATCGGCTGGTAACCATCTGAAAGGGGATGCTCTCGCAATAGGAGCCGATCGGCTGCGCGAGGAAAAATCAACACGCAGTCAGAGCCGGTTCTCCGTCAGATCTCCTCTTATTATTTCACAGGTAGCGCGTTCAAGCATTCTTAATGACAAAAGAAGTGCACATGCAAAAATAAACCTTAATACAATTACTCAAAAATCTGTTTCCAACGTGATAAAAATCTGCTCTCCTCTCCGAGCCGGTCTGTGTGAACGGACCCTTTAGTAGCTTATTTATTATGTGCTGTTTACTATCTAGATAATTTAGAATGGAAAACTTGGCTTCAGGCCATGCTAGTCAATTATTGATTTAATGATGGCAAAATAAAATGTTGCTATCAAAGGTACGACAGGAGGAATTAAAACAATTTGATTGCATTTTTACGTAAATATAATTATAATATTTACACCAGGACAACTTACACTTTAATCTAAAAGGTTTACGTAGATAGGTAATTGATTTAATACAATATAAATTTTAAGATTACGTAGAACATTTGTAAAGCGCTCCAATATTCGATGGTGAAAAACAATCTTTCTGCTATGTTCATATAAAACTATGGATAATATTATTATAATCTGTGATTTCCGTAATAAGTATAGTGCGATAAACCTTTCTGTGCTTGTGGCGGTGTTCGGAAACAGTTATGTTTTATTGTTTATAGACATTTGATGACACCTTCATTAGCAATCTTTCTATTCCCGTTAATTTGATAAAATTACGTTCTTATAAACTAAACCTTATGTTAGTTGTCAATAAAATGAATATTTTTTAACATTATTATAAGAGATTCGTAAAAATATGTTTAATATCAGTAAATAAAATCGTTAAAATTGTTCACTTTTTAGGTAGTTTTCACAACCTGGCAACATTATGATCGCTAGTGGCGCCCCCGCCACACGCACAGTAAAGTTTACCAGACTATAGTACGTTATAAAACAAATTGCACATAACACGTGAGTTTACATATTGGAACGGCAGATCTCCTCTCCCCTTACACATCTCGATTACAATAGGCATTAGATAAATAAAAAATCAGTACGTCCTATTCATATAAATTACAATAATATAATGTATGATTTTACAATGTCACATAATTATTAATAATATTGTTGTTTATTCGATTATTGCTATGAATATTCGCAAAATCTGGGATTCAGAATATCCTAAGATTTTAACGACACAATGAGATTCCAATTTCAATTCAAACGTGTACCTGTCGTTGTTACAAAACAGGTCCACAGGCAGGTGGTATTCAATTTGTCGAGATTCTACTGTTACAGAAAGCGTTACAATATAATAGGAATATCATGAATCATAGAAGCACACGACAGTTTCCCGGAGCGGCGGTCGCTCGCGCGCGCGGCGCTGTGACCCACTGTTGACCACAATGGCCCACTGTTGACCATTGCGGTCCAGTGGTGGCAACTATGGCCCATTGTTGACCACTGTGGCCCAGTGTTGAGCACTATGGCCTACTGTTACCCACTATGAGCCATTGTTGACTATTGCGGCCCACTGTGACACACTGTAGACCATTGCGGTCCACTGTTGGCTACTATGGCCCATTGTTGACCATTGCGGGCCGCTATTGATCACTTTGGTCGACTGTTGACCACTATGGTCGACTGTTGACCACTATGGTCCACTGTTGACCATTGCGGGTCACTGTAGTCCACTGTGGCTCACTGTTGACCACTATGGCCCACTGTTGACCACTGTGGGTCATAGTTGACCACTGAGCTGAGCTGGGTAGTGCGGCCCACTGCTGGGCGCGCGCGGCGAGCGCTGGGCGAGGCTGGGCCACTGCCACTGACAGGTGAACATTTCTTAACCTCTTTACATTTTATAATATAATATGGTACTTATTTGTTCAGTTACGTGTACTTTTTAAATCATTCCATTTGCAATACAATTTTACTGCAGAAAGAATTAATCATAATATTAAATTTGTTCATAAAAATAATATTTGTTCAGAAAAATAAACAATATTCGTAAAATTTGAGCCTTGGTTAAGAAAATTGACCTCGTGTGGGCTACTCAGTAGTAAAATACGTTTTACTGACCGTAGCGAGCGGCAAACAGACAGACAGACAGCGGCGCCGAGCCTCGGCCGCATTACACTACGCGCCAAAGACGCTTTGTACTTCACAATGTACAGCGACTACACTAGAACGCGGGGCCCATGGCATCTCCCCCTATGGCAATCGCAGGTCCCTCCCCGCACTCACATCGCTTATCTTACACGGTCACGTCGCACGAACAAAATATAAAAAATACGTCTGCACCGTAAAAAAAATATAGAAAAATAATACTTATAAATTCGTTACATGAGTAAGTATCGGAGAAACATCCCTAAACCCTCGAGGTTCACTAGCTGGCGCACTTGGTCTTGCCGTCGAGCAGCTTGCGCCACAGGTCGAACTGCTCGTGGTAGCGCACCATGTGCACGGCGATGCCGCGCTGCACCGCGCAGGGGTGCGGCGCCACCTTCTTGTTGTAGAACTCTGGAGCATGTGTCCGCCGCAAGCCCAGCCGCGCCGCCAACACGCCCGTCACGAACACGTCCTCCAGCCGCAGGTAGCGCTCCTTAGGAGCCGCGAGCAGGAGAGGCCGGACCGCGTCCGCCGTCACGAGGTACGCCGGGCCCGTCGCGAAGTCCGGGAACACCTTGCCCGGGAACTGCAGCGGCGACACGTAGTACTTGGACTTGGTGGTGCGCTTCGGCAGCGACTTGCGCACCACCTTCCCCCAGATGGTGCGCGTGGCGTTGGCGCGCGCGGCCGCGAAGCGCAGCAGCCGCGGCACGTTGATGAACATGTCGTCGTCCGTCTTGAGCAGCCGCGGCGCGCGCGGGCAGTACGTGTCCGCCCACTCGAGCATCGAGAGCGTCTTGAGCGTGAGGTTCGAGTAGGAGTCGAGCGAGCGGCCGACGACGAGGTCGCCGTAGAGCGCGTCCTCGGCGGCGAGCGCGGCGCGCAGCGCGGGCGGCGGCGCGCCGAGCACGAAGGCGAGCGCCACGTCCGAGCGCGCGGCGAAGTGCCCCCACGTGAGGCGCACGGCGTCGCGCGCGCGCGCGTGCCCCGGCGCGCTCGTCACCAGCACCAGCAGCCGCAGCCGCGCGCCCAGCGCCGGGCACAGCTCCGGGTGCGGCCGCTCGTGCCCCGCCACGTACACGTCGCCCGTCAGCACGGGCCGCGGCCCGCCGCTGCTGCTGCTGCTGCTGCTGCTGCTGCTGCTGCTGCTGCTGCTGACCGCCGGCTTGGTCCCCGCGCCCGCCGCCGCCGCTATGGCACCACTGGGCGGCGCCAGCGTTCCGTTTGTATGTCGCGCCGTCGCCTGAAACATGATATGATGAAATATTTAAGGTAAGTTTATTTAATTTTATTCTAATACAATCTAATCCGAAATTAATAAAAATATCAATAACAAAGGCAGATTTTCCAAATGCAACCCCTTGTTCTTTCGATCATAGATCTGCCCTTGTGATCAATCTTAATAATCGCTATTTGAAACATAATTTTAGAAAATACTTCCCTGTCAGTTAACAAATCCTAATTTAAAACAAACACTATCCTCAAAATATGTTACATACTCCTGAATAAGTGACTAGCCCCTCCTGTCTCTAAAATTAATAATTTTCAATACCTACCTAATAAAATTAAAATTTTATATAGTATCTAACTCGAAATTAAAAGTTCAATTACCATTACCATACTTCGTTGTTTTTTTTAGGCAAGGTAAAATTCTCTTTCGCTTTTTTTTGATAGTTAAAATACTTATATGTAAATTTACATCTAGCCTCATTTATTTTCTGTGAAATAATAATGAAGTAAATGATATAATAGTGTGTAAAACCCGCAAAATGTTTTGTGTCATGTACCTATCCTATACACTGCGTGCTTGGGCGGAATTTGGCCTGGCGCTCTACCATACTGGTAATTTACGTAATTTATTTAACACATATTTTAAATTATTTTTTAAATTTATCTATGTATGATCATCAGTACTTTACGCGTATACTTAATACATTCAACATATTTTGAACAATTCTGCACCTTTGTTCATTTTTCCCCATATCCATCACCCCATTTATATTATTTTGAAGGTAATAGAACGTTTTGTGGTTCGACTGCGTCGGCCG
This sequence comes from Epargyreus clarus clarus, assembly GCA_014595695.2. NCBI lineage: Eukaryota > Metazoa > Arthropoda > Insecta > Lepidoptera > Hesperiidae > Epargyreus > Epargyreus clarus. The sequence continues at coordinate 368,166 of JACTTY020000170.1, read as the reverse complement.
ATGGATGGATGGTAAGGAAGACACACTTTTCCGAGGTGTTCCAGCATAGTGCTCAGGGGTAGCGGCGCATCTATGGCCAACCTCAGATAGGAATATCTAATTCTACTTGGGGTTGAGTACATATGTCCATGGGCGGTAGTGGCTACTTATCATTATGTGAACTGCATGCTTGTCTGTTACTCCTACATTACATATATAAGCTCACCTGGACCACGGTGTTGTACGAGGCGGGTGCGGGCGCGGCGGGTACAGCGGGCGGTGCGGGCGGTACAGCGGGCGGGGGCGCGTGCCGGGCGAGCGGCAGCGGGCGCGGGCGGTGCGGGCGCGGCGCGGGCGAGCGCGCCAGCAGCAGCAGCAGCAGCAGCGCGCCGAGCGCCGCCAGCGCGCCCGCGTGCGACCGCCGCAGCGAGCCCCACCCCGCCGCCATCGCGCTCACACGCACCCGCACCGGCTCCTCTGCAACACGAGACAACACCACACACGTCACTACACTATCGCAACCACGTAATCATAACGCATTATTTGAATAACTTTTAGTAATATATAAGTCGTAAGTAGATAATCCATATATCAGTCTATAACACAACAGCACGCGCTGTTATTATAAATAGAAATAAGCGTGGCAGTGGTATGGTTCGCGCCAAACTGCTAGTCCTCTCTGAAGTTTTACGCGGATTATAACACACATCACTGTAAGTTTAACGTATAAACTTCGCTAAGTATCTAAAGTACATTATTTGCATAACTTTTTTTTAGCATACTTTTTAACTAAGATGATCCATAGATCCGTCTAGAACACACCAGCACACACTGTTGTTATAAACAGAAATAAGTGTGGCAGTGGTCCCTCTGAAATCGAACCAGGAAATATTTTATTATCATTAAGTAATTATGCTATTATATAACTACTTCATTACTACTAAAATACATAATTCTACAAGAAATAAAATGAAGAGCATACGTCGCAGTGGCTGTTTAATTACATTTTAAATATTATTTTATGCTAATATTGTACTGTATGCAATGTTTGTAGGATATACAATTAAAACGTCCTGCATGTAACAAGTGATATAACATTCAGGCAAATTGACTCTGTATGAACGATGTTCTTAGCTATATACACGATGTAGCCAATACAATTATGAAATAATTTATTTAAAAAATAGGTACGCGTTTTAAGTAAACAAAGTATTGTTGTGGTGTCGTAGTTACCTAGAAATTAACATGGAAATAGGTCAGTACCATCGCGGCTGCGGGTCGAATTAAAATTTGAATTTGAGATTGAGGTGCGACGCGGCGCTTACACCAACTCAACGACTTTGTCAATCCGTTCTCTTGTTCCGTTTCATCCCACAAACTCTGCATTAATTATAGCCAACACGTTATAGGTGTGAAGTGTTTACAAGGTAGTGAATTCAAGATTGCAGTGATAGTTTATTAGTTGTACCTAGGCCTCTCAATCGGGGATATATAATTTGTATATAATTTATAAGTTACGTATGTGCGTATTAGAAATTATAATAATTATCACTTACACAGTTCCCTGTGTAAATCGTGAGGAAAACTACACACCTGATAGTTCTTTAAAAAGTTTTGAAAGATGTGTGAAGTCTACCAATTCGCACGTGGCCAGCGCGATAGACTATTCACACTCCTCCAATAATCTACTGATTGTGAGGTTTGAGGGAATGGCCTGGCCATGAGAGGCTCATTGTAATAGTGGAGTGCGCAGGAGCACATTTGCTGTCATCGACAACACAATACAGGTGGTCAGATCCGGCCACTAACGCGAGCTGAAAACACTGCTCACGACGCCACGACGACACGATGATACGACGCTAGGACACCACGACACCACACCGACGCTCACGCACCGTGGACGATTCAAACACCAACTCATTAAATTTACAATTTTGCAAGACATTATAAAGCACCATCTTTATCGAAACCACTTTCGGGTTTCTGGTGATTATGGTATTACGTAATTTACTAATGAACATTCCTTGCAATTTGCAAAGTATTCAATTTTCAACGAACAGCAAATCTTAATTAAAATTTATTTGGAATCAGAGTAGCTCAAGGTAAATTACATGCTTAATCCACAAAACAGAGGAAAGCACTTTTCAGAGTATTCGGTAACCCTATTAAAATATATTATGAAATAAATTTCCAAGGAAAAATACAAGGTCTTCCTACTTGCTGAGGCCGTGAAGTTCACGATCGAGACGTAAGCACAGTAACTAGACGCCGGTGTTCGATCACCTCACAAAGCTTATACACTAACGATACATTCACACAACTGTAGTTAGCAAACAGTTAAATTATATCTTAAAAAACACCACGAGAGCGGTACACGGCGTTAATAGACTTAGCGGTCAATAAATCGAATGTCACGCGTCGAAAATACGTGCCATTCACGTCTGTGTACGTGTGCGCAGATACTGCTGCTGGGAAAATACTAGCTCACATTGACATTTGATATCATAAAAGACTAGTAAGTCTTCTACCCACTATCGTCCCAGCGCTGGGCGTAAGTGTCAGAATGAGACAGATTAGACCACAGTCCACGCGTTGGCAAAGTGCGAATTTACACTTCAAAAACCTTATAACCTTTTCTCTATGTTAAGCGTGTAAATTTGCACTTACGAGTATGTTCGAAAAGACAGAGGTGCGTGCTTGGGGTTCGTTCGTTGGACCCATCTACCGGATGGCGGAGTTTCTACCACTACACTTTCACTGCTTACTCCTAGCGCAACTGCTGATAAGAATTCAAAAGCCCTTGAATACAAAAAATGCACGAATGTTTGTTTATACCTAATGAAGGTAATGCATGCGGCCTCGCAATTAATTGAGCCATTTAGCCGCTAACTGGTGAGGAGACGCCACCGCGATGTCACGAAGCTGCAGGTAATTTGAATTTTATATTTTTATCACGTCGACCTTTCGCTTTGATTATCATCATTTTTAGAGTTCCGTATCCAAAGGGTATAAACGGTATTTTATTAGGTAACTAAGTTTCTGTTGCCTATCCGTTTAGAATCCTATTATCTATCCTTATTTCTAAAACCGTAATAGACAGGCACTTGCATGTTTTTACAGAGAATGTTTTAGTATGGCTGATGTAACATCAAGTCGCCGTGCAGGAAACCGTTATTTTTCAGCATTTTTATGTTTACATATTAACACACATTTAGAATTCACACAATATGTCACTTATACGGCTGCTACACTAACAAACAATTAAAAAATATATACATAAAAATTTGATGGTACAAAACCTTCCGTGCGCGAGTTCGAGTCGCGCTTGGCTAATATTTACGAATTAAAAACCCAACATACACAGATATACATCGTACATTTTGTGAAGTAATTTAATTAAACGAAGTCAGTCAGTAACTACTAACTACAGAAGTTGTTTGTGCGTTGCAAGACAATCGAGTACGTACTCAAACATAACATAAATGCTTCCTGGAAGCATCTTTTGTGCTACGAGTTGAACGGAAAATAACTGGAACAGCTGCAAGCCCCTGACACGTTTTACTGGACCAATGGATCAACCACACACATAGATAACGTGTGTGGTATCTAAGGTGGTGGAACCCTGTGTGTGTGTGTTACACTCCGGCAGCACCAGCGCGGCACTTATGTCTGCCCACACAGCAGTGTTAAACGCTGCTGTGTTCTGGTTTGAAGGCATTCCAGCTTAGTCCTCACGGATAGTGGCGCACGTGTCCAATCACAGGTAGGAATCTAATCTTGTCTAGGGTTGCTTACAGATGTCCATGGACGGCAGTAGCCACTTACCATCAGGTGGACAGCATGCTCCACTGTCACCTCAGTGAGCAGTCCACCATAATCACTGGGTTAATTAGGACAAATTACAAACATTTATGAGTTCAGTTCGGAGTACAACGAGCATTTTATATCATCACATTCGAAGCAAGCGATACTTATTTTTAGGACTCGTAATATAATTACGCGACTTCTAAAAATAAAGTCGTCTGGATAAAAATAGAACAATAATATGAAATCTTTTATCCGTATTCGGAGGGTAATGTGTTTTGAGTCCACGTACCTATATAAGTACTATATATTCGTCTCATTTCAGGGGTCGTTGGTTGTGTCTATATTGGAGGAGCGATATATGCTATATTGTTAAATTGCCTTTAAGGTCTTATATGAAATATGTTTTTTTCGTACATTTTCTACGGAAAATCCCCACGTGGTACACAGTACATATGATGTTCACGTCAGGTTAACCATATCAGAGCCGTCACTTCCAGTGACTAATGTACGTTATCATTAAACTTGAACTATTTGCGCTGCCAAATATCGCCCGAGCGCTGGCGGTAGGGACGGCGATTATATCCGAACTAAGAGATCAATTCTTGAATCAATTCGAACCAAAGTGTAACAAATCGATTCACAAAAAAATTGAGGTCCAAAGAAACAATTCTCCAAAAATCGATATTCGATCTTTTCAGCTAGAAAGGGCGAAGATAGTGACAAAAAAGGCCATCAGTACCAAACAAGCCCTGAAATACGTATCCGTCAGTAAAAATGTCTATAACACATTCGTACAACTTAGAAAAGATCTACTTTCGATTTTCTAGGATGAAAGATCGATTCATTCGTTCCATTCCTGGAGATCGATTAAAATAATAGATATTTTGGCCCAAAAGATCGATTCTTCGATTAATCGATCTCAGATCGGCATCCCTAGCTAGCGGGCGGCAGACGGCGCGCCGCGGGTACTGTTATCTCGAGCAAGGCGCGCACGCTATTTTTTATCTTTGCACTCTCCGGAAGCTATGTCGATGTATATAAAATTAAAACGCCTGTGTAAACCACTTGCCATTTTTAAGTACACTTGTATAGAACACTTAACTTAATAAGAGTAATAAGGGTAACACTCACACGACACAGTGGGATTGTGGACTTTCTTATAAAGCTTCTTCTTGTCCGCTTATATTAGAAACCTATAATCCATTTTATTATAATTATAAAAAAATGTAATTTTTCCTGTTTAGGATTTATATTTTAACACTGCACCATCGTACCGAAGACGATAAGTAGATAATCAGCGTGACACTAACGAGCCGGCGAGCTACCGTCGAGGATGCGGCCACCACCCGCCGCCGCCTTCCCGCGACCTTCAATATTTCCGGATTTAAATGATATTGCCACGGTCGTTAATTCAATTCATCAATAGACCCTGACCGGTGGAAGCTGAGAGAATAAACTAGATAAATCTATTTTGATAAACAGTTATTCGTCATTTAAATGTCAGCCGCGATACGGTTCGCGGTTGTTTTGCATAAATTAAAAGCCAGTTTGACAAGTCGCTGGAAGATGTCACGGCATATACCTTAAATAGTCACAATTAACATTATAACTTGAGGTTATTTATGATTGCGTGTAATATTAATCGTTTATGGATCAGTCTGAGCAGATATCTTTCAATAAACGAAAGACAGATGCACTTATAGTATCTAGTTCATTTATTCATTATAAATTCACCTTCAGGAAAACAGAACATTCAGGTTCTAGATAAAAGTGTTAAAATATTGCACCACAATTACCATCACACTAAGGTCACAGTTAAACGCAATACTTTTGTGTGTTAAAATTTATAAATCGCGACGATAATTGGACGCTAATCAACAAGTACTGTAACTGCTTGGTAAATCGATATATTTGGCAACCCGCGCGCGGCGGCCCCGGGGACGCGCGCGGTACCGCTACCACCACTATATACTGTATACTGAAACTTGCTGCTATATTCAGTATTACAAACAGTTTCACAAGTACGATATGTAACCATTATCCAAGAACGATTCTAACGCACACTGAGGGCTTCGTCCGTAGCCAATAGTTCAATAGTATAACAATGCCTAAAACACAAGTTTCTTCTATGGAGATACCCTTTTATTTGTAACTTTTTTATTTTTAGTATTTGTTGTTATAGCGGCTATAGCAATACATAACCACTCTGTAAAAAAAAGTGTCTATATATTACAGATCACGAGATAGAGCCCTGTGACCATAGATCTGTATCTAAAGGTCTATGGATGTGAGACACGAACTGACAGCGGAGGCTTCCGTTTTACCCTTTGAATACGGAACCATAAAAAAGATCTCAACTACATGTGATGCTAAATTATTTATCTTTTTTTTTTCATGAAATGTGACGTAACCTACATAATATATGAACTCACGATAGATGTTGAATATATTTCCACGTTTCTTTACCTTAATAAAAATGGAACCACCTAGCCTCACGATACCGTTTAGGTAAATCATTAGTTAAGGCCCCGCTAAGTAATCGTCAAACAAATATATTATACGCAATTAAATGTTAACCTACTTTAAAAGTCGAATGGAAAAGTTTGTTTTACCTCTTGGTATTTAACATAACTTTAACGCCTTTCTCAATTGCAGAAAATTTCCTTACTTCGAAACAACACAATTACTAGTAAAAGTGATTCATTGCACGAGGCAACGTTTATTTATGATACAAGTTCTCGTCGGGTAACTTCCTTTTATCACTAGTTAAACAGGTTGTTGTCATTTTTTCTAAGGTTATGATGATACCATGCATGCTTTTTACACACGCATCAGAAAAAAACTAGTTTTTACCCGACTGAGGACGATATATTATTGTTTTTCGATATATTCTATTTGTGCCTTATAACAGCAGAGTTAAGTGCTGCTGCGTTCTTGTTTCAAGGATGTGCTAAGGGAGACATACTTTTCCGAGGCGTTCCTCAAGAGCAAGGGCCGCATCTGTGGCCGACCTCAGGTAGTAATATCAAATCCTATGTGGGGTTTATTACAGATGTCCATGGGCGGCAGTAGCCACTTACCATCAGGTGAACTGCATGCTCGTCTGCTACTCCAATATTATAAAAAAGATGTCATTAGATTCCACTAAATTTTGGGAATGACATAGGCTACATTATTTCCCTTTTATATGTATGTATCTATGTCAATAGACAGAAGCATCAGATTTATTCCAGGTAATACAATAATGACGTCACAATTCAATATACACCTTCAATTCAATATACACTTATGAGTTCCTTCGCCATAAGAACAGTACGGTCGAAGGGAGCGGCGAAACAGACGCGTTATAATTTTACGACAGCTAATAGATCACAGACCACAGGCATTATTTATAAGTGGACAAGCATACAGTTAATGCAACTGTACAAGAACTCGATACGATCAATAGCAAACTGATTATTTATCTCGATTACAAACTAGATCTACGTGATTTATACTACAAGCGAGTTAATATAGGATATATAGTGTTGCACAAGGATATAACAGTTATCTGCTTAGGGGTAGTCACTAAGTATTATAAACGAAAAATATATCGGGTAACACGGACATGGCAGTTACACTCAACTTTTCAAGAGATGGCGCCACTAGTACTTCTGAATCACGCTATGGAAGTTTTCTCAACTAGATATTGCGAAAACTCATATACAATCATTGAACTGAGATTGTTGGAGCACGGCCGCTCATAGTCTCCTCGCCAGACGGAAGTTCTCCAAAGTATTAAGTATAACAAAGATTTAGTGTAAATATTTGAGTAAATTGTGTGTGTGCGCCTGTTAACGATATCGACATTTTTTGTAATTATTTATCTTTTCTCGGGTGATATACTTGCACAGTGTAAGGTAACTAGTAATCACTTAAATTAAGTTTGTTGCTACTTCGTATGATTATTTGCATATTATCAATAAAAAAAAATGCCGAATACTATCGTTCTAAAATATTTTATGTTATTTAAACATAAAATGTAGTGTCACTTTTTCACAGGTCACGGCTTTTGCCGACTCTAGACACGTGTTGCAGTATAGCAGTATAGTACATACTCGTACATATGTGTATTTGAAGGTGGTAGAACACTGTTGTTCCATTCCGAAGGCACCAACGCTATGATTATTTCTGCTGAATAATAGCACAGTTACACTTTTGAAGGGACACATACTTATCTGAGGCGTTGCAACTTAGTCCTCAAGGTGGATACCAAGGCATCTCAGGCAGTTATGTAATGTTACCTGGGATTAATTACTGATGTCGTGAAAGATTTAGTCAGATTTTGATAAAAACTAAAATGGCATCTTTAGATTTTTAAAAAATCCTTTTTAATTTCAGCATTTTTTCCAAATCCTCATCTATAGATTCCGATTTGGCCATCCCACATATGTAAAATTCACCCTATATGTTCTCATTGATCATGTACTTATCTAGAACTCAACATAAATCATCGTATCGTATCGTGATTTAATTAAGCCGGATAGCTAGATCAAACAATATGAATGAATAAATCCAGTAAAAACCAGTTAGCGTAGAAAAACAAACAGTATTACAACAGACAGCCCAGAGAATAATTTAAATAATTATTTAGCCCCGCGCTGCACTCGGTGATGAAATCACGCGGCTAATTGTATGACGACGTCATCCTGTGACATGCACATTATTGTGACTAAAATATCTTTATCGGGACACTAACAATATTATATTGATACGAATGGAAATTAAATAATTCAAAAATGATCTTTGTTTGTGCTGATAATTTGGTGCGACAGCGGCTAAATGCATATTCGGGCTTATATCGACAGCAGAGTAAAGCTGGTGTGTTCAGGTTACAAGCGCTTGGTAACGTCCGAAAACTATGATGAAGCGTTATAACTTAGTCTTCAAACGTCTTAAAACGCCTCACCTTCAATTACTAAATTATAATAATATTAAATGAAAGAACTAGTAAGAATAAGAGTATCAGACTCTGTGCTTGTTCCTTTTTGGCTTTCATAATATATTGTTTTATAATAATATAGGAATAGCAGACGAGCATGCAGTCCACCTGATGGTAAGTGGCTACAGGCGCCCATGGACACAGGACACACAGATGCGGCGCTACTCCTGAGAACCAAGTTGGAACGACTCGGAAAACTATGACCTACCACATCCTTCAAACCAGAACACAGCAGCGTTTAACACTGCTATTATGAGATAGAAATAGGTGTGGCGGTGGTGCCGCCGGAGTCGAAACACAAAGGGTTCTATCACCTTTAAAATCATAATCATTTATAATTAAACAATTAACAATCATACTAACAATGGCTTGTTGGTGTTGGTAAAAATAAATATGATTATATTGCACATAGAGTTTACACGTGCTTACACGTGTTACACGTTTTATTATAATTGTATAATATACATATTAATATGAACATTATTAACTTATTTAAAATGTCAAAAGTTTAATTAAGATGCTAATGTACCTAATATTTAATTTAGTCAGATTTTGATTATTTTTATCGAGTTCGATTTTGAATTCATTATAATAACGTTTAACTAAACAAGACTAAACTGTACCTTTGACTGGCCTTAGCTAGCTTTAACTTTGGAAAAAAAACGAATACTCATATAGAAATGTAAAGTTGTGCAAAGAGATTAAGTTAATACATCAACTACGGAAAGCGATTTAACGCACTTTTGTGCAAGGATACTTTGAAGTTTAAATAAGTGATTGATATGGTATGACGTGTCGACGGTGGTGTGGTGGTGTGGTCAGCGGCGACGGCGGGGTCAAGGCCCCCGCGGTCGCGCAGGTGCGGCACACACGCGCGCCGCACGCACACCACCGCACCGGCTAGAGGCTATGCTAAGAAATTTTGAGATGCGATTACTCATTGGACTCTAATTACTATATCGGTTTCTTAATCGGACTTTTATGAACTTTGCGTGCTCAAGACATTCATAAAACAAGAAACCTTGGAAGCTACGAATGATGGCTCTTTATTGTTTTCTTATTGTGAATACCTTGTTCGACATTTTTCTTCAATCAGAAGATACATGAAGTACTCATATAGACTCCTATTAGATTTTTTTCCAAAAGAGAAAAAATACACGTATAAAAACAAAAGCAAGAATGTGCTTATAAAAACTTTATACAAGTTGCTAGAATTAAATCATCATTTTGTATTTCTACTATAAGAAATATAAAATTTATAAATACACAATTTTTCTCCTCTGAAATATCAAAGCAGCCGCGCGTATAAAGATGACATGAACATAAACGGTGCCATAAACTCATTGGGTCAAGAGGTAAGGTTGTTGTGTTTGACAATGACTTTGCCGCCAGTGTGACCTCTTTTCTAGCAACTGGTACAATTGAGCAACGTATACAAATAGATTAAAGTGGCCGTCTTTCAATTGGAAATAAACGACATTGAATTCTTCATCCGCACATCTGTACACTGGAAACAATCTCTTAAAAGATTTAAAAGGGATTTCCATCCTGTCACAGGAATTACAGGAGTAATCAATTTAAATAATAAATAAATAGATAAACGCTTTATACACTCACAGCCCAACACTATGATTACGTGTCGTGGGTACCATGGACACACACATAGACCAATACACTAACACTCAGACCCAGAAACAGAAATCTAAACTCATCAATTAGATATTTGTCTGGCCGGGGATCGAACCCGGGACCCTTTGCGTGTAAGGCCGATAGGGTGGCCGCTCCACCACGCGGGTCGTCAAAGAAATCAGCTAAGAATAAGATAAAGATAATTTTTAAGCCGCAAATATTACTGAATTAAGATAAATTTAGATTTGTGTGCAAACTGAAAGCCGGTCCACGCAGGTGGGGATGAACAGAGAACTTCGTATTGTGATAATGTCATAAAACTAAAAGAACCACATCGACCGCAATACTAGCGTCCGCGGGAGGTCGCCCTCATATCTCGTTAAGAAAAACTAAACAATACAAATACCTAGTTACGGAAGGTCATTGCCTAAATGTTCGTTCACGGTTTACGGGGTTACGTGTTACTAACCCCCAATGTTGACAATTTAGGTTAAAATGTATGCATGAGTTTACATGTGAATATTTTCAGATAATTGGCCATGTCATTAAATTCCCTATTAGATTTTCTTAAAGAAATTGATAACAAAATTTATTCAGTTATAAATTGCGATATTGTTACATATTTTCCACATAGCAGTTTTACTGTAACACTGAAAGATCCCAATATTCTGAAATATTAGCATACAATAAATTCTAATTCTCCAAATTCAGTAGCATTTTCCCTTTTCCGCGCCAAAAGATATTGTAATATAAAACAATAAGAGTATTATACTTACATCATACCAAATCGTATCAACATTCATCAACAAGTATTTGCCCTATGCATGCACAAACGTAACCTATTAAAGTTTCAATGTGAGAGCAGCCCATTTTAAAATTACTACGAACTACTACTAACCAGTACGTTCTCGACGGGCTTCCTTGGCATGCAATTCCTGTATCGAAGGAAACGAGATTCGCCCCGACATTTTTTCATTGAAAGTGCAAAGGTGTGTAATTTTCTATTTATTCTACTTCCTCGTTACTCAACGTTATGACAAGGCAGACAGTACCCTTCAGAGCGCATAGCATTATAAAGCACTTTGATTTATACTTAGTAATTAGGTATAGGTAGCCCGCGTAAAACGGCTAGTCCGCTCTGAATATAGAAATGAATCGCGTAGCCATAGCAAATTGTGACTACACCTGCTCGCAACAACTTCGGAGCGGACTAGCAGTTTGGCGCAGACTATACTTATTACGTAAGAATTTTATCCAGTCTCATAAACCATTCAATAATCTATAATTACTATTAAGTAAGTTCTTAGTAACTTTTTTTTTTTTTTGTTGACGAGGGGGAAACCTTCAAAAGGTACAATTCTTACCGCACTAAAACCCCCGGTGGCCGTCCTCGGCGCTGCGTAGAAGTTTCCGGGATCTCCAACGGAACGCAACCGGAGTCCACTTGGCGCGTTGCCCCGTCGGGCTCCGCCCAGGTGAGCTTGAAACTCACCACACCATCTGGTGTTCACGACGGTATGCGACCACACATACCGCCGTCCATCCCGGGGTTGCTGGCCGGGCGGTTCGAGCTCCCACTCTTGCCGTCCGCAACCCCGGAAGCCCCCTTTTAGTCGCCTCTTACGACAAGCAGGGGATACCGTAGCCCTATTCTGGTCCCGGAACTCCAGGGACAAAGTTCTTAGTAACTACTATTGAATTTACATTTGGTCAATTTCGGCGGCGGCCTCCAGCGTTAAAGCAGTTAAGTTTTGGTATGCATGGTGCGGATATATTTATATTATGTTAACATCAGGTACTTATTCAAACGTTTTTTAACCTCGAACATTGATGGACCTGTGATCAAACTCAGATAGTATTCCTGGATGATCCACCTATGTGAGGACCAAACAGGATTATGTGAGAATTGTAACAGATATTAATGGGGGCAATACCACTTAACATCAGGTGACAAAAAAGTCAGCCTGCTGTGACGACGCGCTAATCTAGCGTCTGAACCGGTTTGGACGGAACTGTAACACAAAGATAAATAACTTTACGGGGAATGAGACAGAAAACATATCATTCAGCCGTATTTAAGTGCCCGAATGAATTGAAAAATCGCACTCGCAACCACTCGCTTGGCGGTCGTCGTAGAGAGCTCGTCTGTAATGAAATCGGCCGCAGTAGGGTATGTTATACCGGGATCCCGCATGCTGTAAGGGGGATTAATCCCGGTCGTGAAATGAACGGGATCCCGCGCGGACTACAAGTTCGCAAAATGTATGTGTTATTCAATGCGCAGCTTGACTATTCCGAGTGAAATTTTGAGACAAGTCTACGAATTTGCCATTAAAAATACAATGTTTCAAGGTACTCTACTCACCATGGATGAAAGTGTTGGGAACTTAGGAGTTGACATCTAGTATGATGAGAGATCCAGGGTCATTTAGAAGCTAAGCTCAAAGTTTGATTTGTTTCAGTCATTTTCTTACAATTGTTGAGTTTGTTCATGATTGATAAATTATTTGCAAAGTGTACGTGTACCCAGCGAATGCCTGGATCCCGCGGGCTTAATAATATCCAATCCCGCTAATGCCGGGATTGAATACATCTTACAGGACGGCAATGCCTAGCACAGTAATCATTATGATGCGAGCTCCTCCCGCTCCGGGATCACCTTCCAGCTAATTACCATGCAGCCATGCACAATAACACGCGTAGTAGAAACATTCCGATGCAGGTGGAACGAGTTCAGTATGCCGGCCCGCGGGACTGTATCAATATAGGATTATGACTGCATGTTTTTATGTGGATTATATATAGATGCTCAGATCCTTCGTTAAGCAGTAGGATAATTTTATTAAATGAAATGTTTATTTTTAAGCCACGATAATTTATACAAACAAGGGTGTTTATAAATACATTTTAACTTGTGTGTCTTAATGGATGTTGGTTTAGTTTTTTGTTTGAAGGATAATTTGCGCCGATCATTAATATTCAATCTATCCAATGGTATGCCTACAAAGATTGACACACTTGACAATATCAAATTCCGATATGTTTGGATTGAATGATTACGAATAATGGTGATTTATCGACAGTGTTCTTAACCAAGATTAGGTAAAAAAAATCAGTGTTTGAACGTCGGGTGTAGTTAAATTTTTAAAGTTAATTGAAGGTTTACTTGTTGTGAGAGGATTCGTCTACTGAACGGTGAGTTCCGTGTTCAATCCAGATCGGGTAAATGTCGAAATTGTAAATCGAAATGTCTATTTTGAGAGTTGTTCGTACACTTTTTATTTGACCAAGGCTCTACTGTGATTGTAAAAGCACTTATTTTATTTGCTAACCATTCATTTTGAAAGTCTCAAAATAATACCTACTGATTTACCTACTTGTTTAATTGTTAATAATTCAAGACGCCGATTACTTCGAAGACCACTTTGAATACTAATAATACAGCCGTTGCAATGATCGATTCGACGTCGTTAGTCGAAATAAGCACATAATATGGTGCATTTATTTTATATCTAAAGACATCGTATGTGTCAGCACGGTTAATGGTAAAACAAAATCATATCGTCCCATACAATGTGTATGAAGGTATTTATATCTGTTATATTGCAACTGCAGACATGGGTTGGTTGGGTCAAAATATTGTATGGAAAAATATGATATTTATTACATAGTTAAAGAAAAAAAATAGTTTCAAGGGAGCCTAATTTCTTATATTATGTATTTCTGCCTTATATCAGCAGTATTCCGCAGCTTCCGATTTGATTCGAAGGGTGTGGTTCAAAATGGGGAATTAAGGAAAAACTTATGCACCGTTGAGGTCCAGGTTAGAATGAGACGGGTATCAGTGTCCGGTAGTACATGGTAGTGCCGCGTGGTGGCGCGTGTCGTGTCGCGGTCAGTGTTTGCGCCGGACACGTCATAGTTACCGGACAGCCGCCTGACTCACGTTCCGCCGCGTCATAGCGTCTATACCTCTTAGAAACTGCTTCGGACCACTGGGTTTTTCTAAACAACAAAAAATCACACACATAGTTTTACAGGCTAATCTTGGGCTTCGATATTGACGTGACAACGTCTTAAATTAGGTTGCGGCTGGGAGTCACTTATGAAAAAGTGTAACGCCCGGTAACGTTACGATGAGTCACCGAACGAGAGAGAGGCCCGCCGAATGCCTTGCGTCTCTCTCCCACTCAACTATGATCGGTCTGCCGCGCGCGCAGCACTAGAGACTAAACAAAATATATTTCTATAGTTAAAATTTGTGCAATTCTTATTTTCATTCAATTCCTTGTTCCTATTGTGCAATTTAATTATATTCATATCAATAAATATTCTACCGAGAAAAAGACGTTGTCACGTAAAATCTTCGCCCGTAAAACCGACTTTACAGGCAACCATTTTTTTTGTTTAATAAATGAGATGAGTCTGTGCACGCGAGATTCACGTGATCTCTGGATATGATCAAAAGTCGACACGGAAGTTGGCTATAAATGTGTAGTTACTAATCTGAAGACTGAATCTGAATAAGCCGCGTAAAGATCTTGAAACACCATTGAGGAGGACAGGTAACAGCTATGTGCAGATTATTGTAATAAAGGCAGAACATATGCCTAGCGTAGAGATCAATATTTATTATCGCAATCGAATTATGAAACTAAGGAATGAACAGGGCCGGGTTAAGGAATGTCGGGGCCCCTAGGCACAGAAGTTTGGGGGCCTGGAGTTAGAAATAATGAGAGGAAAATTAAAACTAGACCAGTGAATGATCAATATTTTAATTTAATTTAGAAATGTTGAATGCAAATCTTTGCGTAAGCAAATATACTGGCTTTTCACAGGGGCTCTCTTATGTCGAGGGACCCTGTGCCCTTAGGTTAACGACGGAACAGCGAACGATCTACTCATTTTAAAATAAAGCAAGATTTTGGCATTCTGGTACTTCTGACCATGATTCATCATCAGCCGAGGTCTGTGACTCGGGAACAATGCTTTGAATGCAAAAATCCGTTTCGAATGCGCAACATGCAAGCAATACCGCGATTTGTTTATTCGACATTCCGGTGTTTTTGCCCTCGTACTCGTGTGGCCGCGGACCGTGGCTAAACATGACTCGTATTAGGTAACACTAACATCTGATCCACCTCAACCTAACACTCAATCCAGTCTATGTTCACAGGCCAGTGTTCTTCATTGTTCACTAGTGGATCGAGTGGAAATATCAAAATTTATCTTTTACTTTTGTATGTCCCTTGATATGAAATACCACAAGCAAAATTACATAAACTTATCGGGAAACATTTTGTGGATCTTAGTGTCTATTGACACCCTAATAAATGTACCTTTGTTGTAGTACTCGTAGTTACTCACACAATTTAGACAAATCCAACAACACCTCATATCATGGTAAAATTAATTAAAAATACATTACCTTCCGCAGTGGAGTAAAAGATGTACCTACAGGCTTCTAATACTTATTTATCGGGAAACATTAGGATGAGGCGATGAAAATCTATAGTAGGCTGTAGCTATTCTTAATATTTTCGCTTAATTTTGGGCCAATACATTAATTAATACAATTATATATCTAATCCTAATATATATTATAATAAATACAGGTCACGTGTAGTAGCGGTCCCGAGCGCCCGCGACGCCGCGCCGCCGGGCAGCCGCCGCGGCTCCGAGCTTCTCACATCAATTCTATTGTTCACAGCTCATCTAATTACAGCTGATTTGTTCTCGTAACAAGTGCCGAAATATGTGTATGTACACAAACAATACGTGTTCATAATTACAGCGATTTACCTTTCTAACTACAACACTAGAAGTTGGTTAAATAAATGATGGTACGAAAGAAAAGAACAAGGACATATAGAATAAACTATTGTTGGGATTAGATATGCTACTAGAGGTTACAGGATAACCCTGTAAGTTACAATTCATTTTTTTTAACTTCCATGTTGAAATTCCTTGCAATCCATACACCCCACAGAAAAACAAAGTAAATAAGAACACCGCGATTTGGTTTCTTCAAACTGACATCTCGTCGTCATTTTCTATCAGTGAGTTTTACTTTCTGGGCACGACTTTTACATACCCCATGATAAAGTATGTAGAGTTTTAATACCAGACACTTGAACAATAAATTCAAACCAAATTTCTGAGGTCAATAGCCATAAAGAACATGGAGTTCACTTCATGTTTTAGCGTGACAACCACCAACATCTAATTTTAACTTAATTGTTAGAATTGGGACAAATTTGATAAAATATATTAAACGTTCGGCCAAATTACTTAAACTGCTCAATGGTTGAATGCTCAAAGGCTGCAACGATTCCGACATCAGGAACGGTAAGTTATACGCGCATCGCGCCACGCACCCGCCGCGTCCAGTTTAAAAATAAACCTGCTAGTCACCACTCCGCGCTGCTAGATAGCTAGGCAATGTGAAAATAAGCCGACCACCGACCACCGCAGCGCCTCCTACACCATTTCTAGCTAATTGTAAATATGAAACTATATTTTTTGTGTAGCGGTAACCCGCATTAAAATTTGTTTCTTAAGTGAAGCAACAAAAATGTGTAACTTTAACGTAGGTATTTGGATGTGTTGTATGTAATAGTTGTGTTTCTAAGGTAGAAGAATTCTTTGTGGTTCGATACCGGAGGCACCATCACCTCATCTATTTCTCTGTCTCTTAATCTTTTATGGAGTTGATTACAGATGTCCATGGGCGGCAGTAGCCTCTTACCTCAGAACTGCATGTTTTACGTTTAAAGTATCAAAACGTAAGGTCACGTAACGATCATATACCTTCTAAAAATATAAGCTTTTCGCCAAAACTTGCAATTTTTTTCTACCCCACGTCATGATGTCAATTTATACATAAAAGTCTACCGATTTAAAAAAAAACAGTCTTGTATTTTTCCGAAATGTTTCAAATGAACTGTAACTTCAGAAATATCAAGATTATTAATTTCAACGAACAAAATTATGTTGTTCGCCACGAGGCCTCTCAATCCAGATGGTGCCGCTTATCGCAGTCACCGCCATGTGCCATGTGTAGCACTAACATGTAATCATTACTACAATAATTGAATACAACACTTCCAATTAAAATCTGACTGTAACATTTAGGGGACATTTGATAAGATAATGAATAAAATTGAATTTAGAAAAGTTAGTATTTTCACGTATACAAATGAAAGAGTTTGTGTGACTTTCATAATATTGCCATAGATTAGTAAATATTACTAAATTAGTAAAATTATTTAATCGGTAATCCACTCTAATGGCATGGCTAATAAGTTTATAAGAAACTTGACGAAATTAAAATGCCACATTATCTATCTAAGTAGCTCTAATGCGTCCAAATTAAGTACTTGTAATTAAATTATATTTAATTAGATTAGTTAAATAAATCGTTTTGTCGCAACCCATAACTGTCTCACTGCTGGGCACGGTTCTCGTCTCTCGTCTCTCGGATATAAGAGAAACCAAATGCGAATTGGTTGACTTCACATATCATACACCTCTGAGAACATTTTTCTAGGTGTGTAGGTATCCTCACGATGTTTTGCTTCAGCGTAAAACAATTGATGATTAATTTACCGACTTCGAATGTACGTATTTTTTAAACTTTACATACAAATTTATTTAACAGTATAAGTTCCCTAAGTGATCCAAGCGGAATTCGCGTGGACATAACGAGATAATAGCTTGCGCTAATTTACAACTCCGATCAGAGTGAGGCGTGTTGGGAAACCCCGGCATCGGGTCTTACAAGCCCTGACGTCAGCCGGAAGTCATCAGAATATTTTTTATAATATAGAAGAAGCGAACGAGCATGCAGTCCACCTTATGGTAAGTGACTATTGCCGCCAATAAACATTTTCCGGCAACAGGAGGAGATGGAATGCCTTGGAAAAGTATGTCTTTCTTACCACACCCTTCAGTGTAATACAGCAATGCTTAACACTACTGTTATTAGGCAGAAATATGTGCGGCAGTGGTGCCACCACAGGCAATTCACGTGGCTGTTAAATTTGCGTATGTACATCCAAAAATATACATGATGAAGTGCTAATCTAATTATATTTTGTTGTTACCATATTTACCAATTAACCAATATCTAATGAGGAAAAAGTTATATCAATCAATATATATATAGACTTTTATAATTAATTTAATTATTTTAATAAATGTACCAGCCACGGACAATAATTGATGTTAATGTTAATTTTATTATTTTACCAATTAACCAATATCTAATGAGGAAAAAGTTATATCAATCAATATAAACATAGACTTTTATAATTAATTTAATTATTTTAATAAATGTACCAGCCACGGACAATAATTGATGTTAATGTTAATTTTATTATTTTACCAATTAACCAATATCTAATGAGGAAAAAGTTATATAAATCAATATATATATAGACTTTTATAATTAATCTAATTATTTTAATAAATGTACCAGCCACGGACAATAATTGATGTTAATGTTAATTTTCATGGATATTGTTGTGAGATGTTCCACCAAAAACATATAACGTCCAATAACCAGTCTCAGTCTCAATAAATGCTATTGACTGTGGTTTTTGTGTGAGTAAAAGCCTAATAGAGCTCTCGGTTGTAGATTTCCTTGACACATGACATTTTTCAAATATTTACAATAACTTAACTGAAAATAATTATAGCTACTATGGCTTTGTATATCTATTTTTTGTCTGAGTATGAGACCCACATTATACCATAAACTGTATAGAAGATAACAATTATTACAGTTACCCACATCTATGCCGCTCTTTATGTGTTGCATTTTAAGGAGAAAATGTCATTTATCACAATCATAAATATTTCACAAAACATATTATTATAGAATACCCTATGTTTTACATGCCAACAGCAACACAATATCATTACACAGATCTAAATCCGATCTTATTTAGACAGATCTAACAGATCTAGCCTAATTTAGTTCTGTCTGCATAAGGGTTGAATACCAAGCCCTTAGTGTGACTAACCGGCTTGGTCACAACTGTACATCTAAAGCCATCGATTTTACCACTTCTCCTACATCATTGAAAAAGCCAAAATTTGTCAAGAAATTTAAATATTCATGTCTATAGACAGCGCAACAGCATCATGGTATTCTATACACCAATCTGGAAAGAGTGGACTGTCAGTGCTTAGGTACTGTAATTCATGCATGGATTCCAGAGCCATAATATTAAATAATTTACTTCTGAACTTAGTTTGAATGTTGTATGTAATGATATTTTGAATTTTAATTGTAATGTAATTGAATTTGTTTGAATGTTACTAACATAGATGGTGAGATCATATTAAACCTAACTTTGAATAAAAACGAAAGAACCTGTTGAATTATGACTGCATCAAGTGTAAATAATTGATCATGATGATGAAAATTTATTTTTTTCTTATTAATTTGAAATAAGGACAATGGCTCTTAATTAATTTAGAACTAGAACATACATAAGTAGGTGGTGTGATGTAGGTTCATCAGAATTCCATACAATAGTATGCCTACCATGACTCATTGGGATTTTTTAAAAATTGATGAATTATTTTGAAACAAAAAAGATGACTTTATGCTGCCAATACATGCATAGACACAAGCTTAAGAAGTATACATTTCACCTTATACTTCACCCTTTTTACAATTAAGAATTTTAGTTTTGACAATAAATTGTGCATGAATCCAAATATATTTAGTATTTTAAAAACCTCAAGAAGAAGACGATATAATAATGAAAGCCTTCCGTTTGAAAGTATTTTTTACTTTGAAGTTATTTTTAAGTACCACATAGGCTTGAATTGTATTGTAAATATATATTTTTTTAAATATTTTCAAAACATTCATAAATTTTGATGTCTGGTGACCTATCTGAAGATAGCTGTTATATAGGCAGATAGAAAGAACAAAACTATATGAATTCCTGTTGATGAATTCCTTATTCTCGAATAACCCAACACAAAGAAAAAAACCAGTCAATTTGATGTCATGATTGCAAAGTATAAAGTTGTGATATACAGGTATAATTTTCCAATGCTATTAGCAACAATGCCATTACATATCCAGGGCAGAGCCAGTGAACCACAGCCATCAATGCCAGACACACTAACAAATATCAGTTGCAACGCTATCAGAGTTGACATATGTTCATACTGTTCATATATCTTGTAATAGTTACAATGCTATATCATATAATTAATGGCTCTCACAGCTATATCAGACTTCATGAAATTAAAACTAAAACTATAATATTTATTATAAGTTTTGTTCTTTTCACAGAAAACATGAAATAAAATGAGTGTCAATAGAGATGGAATAGAAAATAATAAAAAGGATGGAGAATGTTTTTTCAGAAATTCTGCCTTAGTTCTAATATGACTGTTTAAAGTTAGAAATGTTAAATTATATTATCTACTTACCATGAATAGAAATACATTTTGTAAATTTATCATTTAAATATTCTGCTATTAATTTATATATGCCGCTCGAAAAAAACGAATATTGTTGTTATGAATCCTATTTTTTTATGAATTTAAAAGCAGACAATAAGTTCGAGTAAAACTTAAAGCTGCAGTCAGTCTATTCGTGAAACGGATTTCCGTAACATAACGTTTTAACGCTAGCATTGTAAAAGGCTACAAGTAATATAAGCGGGATGAGCACTTACCATAATGAAGTGTAGGGATCGGCAAGGGGTCTCAGGGGATGTCGCGCCGGGCGCCGCGCGCGGGCGGAGCGTGGCCGAGCGAGCGAGCAGCACCAGCTCACATGGGGAGCTCCGCGAGCCGGGAGTACTCTCAGCCGAGCCGCCAGCGCGAACGCGATAACATTACTCAATGTGCACTCCTTCACATTACACTACACTCTGCCAGTCAGTCGCTCTGCCCGCAACGCGCCTGACAGACGCTCTCAAACTGACGTCACTGTGACATTGACGGCGGCGGCGAATGGCGGTGCCCGAAATGCGTTTCGTTTTTGCAACGACGTAATATGAAGTATATTATATGTACTCTCAACATATTATTATAATCTTTAACTAATTTAACTTTATTAGAAGACAAAGAAAAACCGGCAATGTAAAAAATATTTTATGCGAGCGACAATATTTATTTATGACTTACTAGTACGACTTACAAGTTATAAAGTACGTTTAGTATTAGCAGGAACAGCGCGAGAAATCTTAACGGCTGGTGCATTTTGTAGCAGAAATTTTAAATTTTAAATTGTCCGGAAACCTTTACAAACTTAGCTTTTGATGGTCAAATCTTAACAAAACATATTTGTATATGTTACAATGCTCTTGCTGTTGAACCACCCTTGCTGCTATACACCTACCCTGCCATCCAGTGTTATCAGTGTTGCAGGTACTCATATGGTTCCATGGTAACCCAGACATTGTTAAATGTTCATAAGACCGAGAAGCCATGTCATAAACAAAAAAATAGTAAAATACGTCATAAAGTTTACTGAATTTTATATTTATAATGTAATGTAGGTATTAGGTATAAGTACTCATATGAGATATCACTTAGGAATTTAGGCTACACCTGTCTTTAAGAATATATATCAATATCATATTTAATTCTTTTTAAGGCTATTGGGATATCATATAATTTCTCTTTAATTAGTAACTAGACACTAGTAATCCGACGCATGTAATCGGGACGCGTAGTTTAAGTACCTATTTACATTTTAATATAAAAAGATGTATTTTCCTTTAAATAAAGTCAGTGTATATTGAACCATCAATCGTTTCATTACTCTCCACTCCATCCACACATCACAATAAACTGAAATTTGTACAGACAGCAAAGCGAACCGTTCTCTTCATCAACAACATCAACTCATTACTATCCTACCATAGATGTAATAAAATATCCATTGTATCTCCTACTGCTAAAAATGGATCTCCTTTCAGAGTGAAAAGGGTTTTAGGTCATAGTGCACTGTGCTGGACAAATGCGAATTGAATCTTTTATTAAATCTTTGAATTAGTACATGTAAAGTAGAAGACAATTTTATTAAATGTTGAGAATTCACAATTATGACGATTTTCAATTAAAACTATTTACGCCTTATTTAAGAAACTGAGGTTTTAAAATGAATATTCGTTATTTTCCCAAGATAATGCCTACTTATTTGCAATATTATGTATGTAGTGATTTAACCATCAGTTTATATAATATATAACCATAAAATTTTCTTGTTACGAAGTTATTGGGATGGAAATCTTTGAATATAATTGTTTCATTCAAGGAATACCGCATAAGACCAGCTGGATTTCACATTCAATAACTTAATTAGATCACTTTAAACACAAAAGGGAATTACGAAATAAAAGTGAAGAATGTCTGAAAAGCGATACGCATGTCCCATAAAACGGAGCGCGGAGCAGAAAATTGCATTAGGAGAAGCGCATACGCTCCGGCGAGCACTGATTGAAAATGAATTGGTGTCGTTATCGGGAAGCCACACGCGACACTTCGAGGCTCGCTGCTGTAGGGCGCGGACGAGTCCTCTCTGGAACTAGTGGCTCAGTGAGTACTGGCAGGAGTGCAGCATACACAGTGCAGCATGACGCAGGAGCCGCACACCATCGGCGCAGTGGCCTTCGCTCTAGTCTACTTCACGTTCTTCTTGGATAACGTGCTGCTAACAGTTCTGGGTAAATTTCATTTTATCATTTAATTATAGGTTACTCGACAAAAGAAAAGAGAGTTGATTGTCATGGTAACTGATGACTAAGCTAAACCCTTTACATAAAAAATAGGACGTAACAGGGAGAGATATAATGCTCTTTCTTGTGATTCTTGCGATATGCTAGTCGGGGCTGGATCGGCGAATGAGGCGGAGGTGCCATGAAGCTATGGGAAAACAAAGATGGGACGTTTCAACAGTTACCATGTTTCAAACCATAATTGGGGGCGGTAGTTCTCTAGCGGCTTAATTGCGAAAGGGGCGGTCCGCCCCGGGCCTCCGATCCTAGGGGTCTCCAAACACAGTTACTAAAAAAGGTGGTCAGAACCAAACAATCTATAAAATGTGTATCACTCACCGAAAAAAGAAGGTCACCGAATTACAGGCGAATAATTCTATGACACATTTGTCATTTTGTAAAATAAAAAAAATACACTTTTGGGGACCTCCATTCAACTTTCCGCCCCGGGCCTCTGACGACCTTAGTCCGCCACTAAGGTAGTTCCCACACTTTTCATATAAATATGTTGCCGGCAGTGCCCATCATCCCGGACTGGATCCGCGGCGAGTCGCTGGCGCTGTGGGCGGCGCACGGCGCTCCGCTGGCGCAGATGCTCAACGCCACCGTACAGCACGCCGCCGACGAGGACGCCCCGGGTACGTGACGTGATGTGATGCGACATTTTATTAAGGTTCACTTTATATCTACACATGTAGTGAAAAATAATTATCGAATCTTATCTTCTGTCGATCATGATCATACCTTATAAACCCGATAAGGATCCATCCATATGAACTATTTGTACAATCATTTTTGCAATATGTAAGAGTGACCCTGACTGCTTTCCATCAGGAAGCCTGCAGCCTTATTGGTACATCTAAATGAAAGAAAAGTAGAAATATTTACTTATTTGTAAAAAATAGTACAACATGTGGCATAAATAATAGTGAACATGACATTTAAATCAGAACATTGCTGCAGTAAAATTTAACATAAGGGACACTCAGCCTCACCACGGCGAACCACGGCGACTGATTTTCAGTGCGTCCCAATTCGACGAGCAGCTCGATCGAGTGGCGCGTTGACAAAATGGTATACAAAGAAAAGATACAAAGACAAAACAATAGTTAAAATGTAACTGTGGGTAGACGCGGGCGTGTCGGCGGCGGGCGTGGGCGCGGTGCTGGGCGCGAAGGCGGCGGCGCAGCTGCTGGCGGCGCCGCGCGCGGCCGCGCTCGTGGCGCGCCGCGGACCCGCCGCCGCGCTGCGCCTCGCCACCGCGCTGCTCGCCGCCGCTGCTATCGGTACACATATCACACTCTCCATCACTCTACCTCTGCTCTTCTACGTTTCTATGGTTCTCTACCTCTTAGTTTATATATCCCTTCACTTTGACCAGTTTTTACTATTTACGCATTGAGACATTTTTAGTCTTTCAATTTGATACAACTTGTAACCTTTCATCTTGTGAGTAGAGTTCGCGCCAAACTTCTAGTCCGTTCTGAAATTGTTTCACGCAGGTGTAATCAGCAAGCTTATGCGGTCAAACACGACCACAAGCATAAATCCGTAAAAACAGGAAGGGTACACTAACGCAGATAAGTACACGTCGGCGAGAACAGGCAGCGGACAGCTGGGGCGTCCCGAGCTGTCTTCTTTCGGGTAATATCTACAATTTGCTGTTGCGATGCGACTTGCTCTATATTCAAAGCGGACTAGAAGTTTGGCGTGCACTTTATCATTCTTTTTCTAAGAAGCTTAGACCGCCCAAATTTCAATTTTCGCCAAGGACATAAACTTCAATTCTTCTTACGATGCGTTGCGTATATGAGTGCAATGTGGTGTGCAGTGTTCGGCGGCTGCGCGGGCTCGGGCGCGCGCGGGCTGGGCGGCGCGGTGTGCGCGGGCGGCGGGCGCGTGGCGCAGGGCGGCGGCGCGGCGCTGGGCGGCGTGGCGGGCCTCGCGCTCTGCGCGCGCCTGCTGCCGCCCGCGCGCGCGCACGCCGCGCTCGGCGCGCTGCTCGGCGCCGTCGCGCTCGGTACACACACACAGACATGTGTACCTACACACACACAACACATGTCTACACGCTCGCCTACACACACCCATGCATACATACACACACACAACAAGCGTATCCACGCACAGACACACAATACGCTCCTTAAGAGTATACAATATTATTATTATTATATATTACACAATATTATTATTATTATACATCACAAATACACATACGCAAAAACACATACACACACATAATTATGACATTATTTCTGTCGATCGTGTATAGTCCGCGCCAAACTGCTAGTCTGCTCTGAAGATGTTGCAGGTAGTAATACAATTTGCTATGGCGACATGATTCATTTATATATTCAGAGCGAACTAAACTTATAGATATATTAGGTATATAGATATATAGGTAGGATAATATATCTATGACTAAACTAGTTTTACGCGGACTATAACACGTTCATTACATGAATTTTCGTATTTTGCAAAATGTTGATCGAAGTTTGCAAAAGAAACTTAATTATACAAAACAAATAATTATACAAAACAATACGGCACATTATAAAAAAACGACAGAAAAGTAATAATTTGCATTTTTTCAGGAGTTTTAGTGGGTTATCCTTTCGGAGGCGCTGCGTACTTACTGTGGAGCCCTGCTGCACCATTCCAGCTCATAACTGTTGCTTTGCTGCTAAACCTGGGTACACTCCTCCATGGAATAACCATTACTTTAGCTTCCATGTATGAATTTAATCTAAAATACTTTTGTTTTACAACAGGCTTGCAGTACATGTTCTTGAATAAAGAGGAATATAACATGGTAAGTTGTTAACCTCGTTGAAATATTTTATTTATAAAAAAAGTTGCCCCATAAGAAATTTTTTCCTAGTTTAATTTAACATCCAAACATTTTTAACAAAAAAATACAACCAACTTTTATGTCACTACAAAGTAAAAAATAATTGAAATAAATGTTGGTTTAGTACATATTTCTGAAGTCTGCGCTCAATATATTTCGTTGGATAACGATGTAAACCGTGTCTAATATTAACGCCGACTTCAGAACTATGTACTAAACCAACATTTATTTGAATTATTTTGTACATGGGATTCTCATCATCTCATGGGATGGGATTGTCTTCTTTGGCTCGGTGTTTTATGGTGCCGTGTCGTATATTGTAGATAGGATCAAAGTCTGGCACGGAGCCGGGCAAGGAGAGCGTATCGGGGTAGTGGCGCATCTGTGGCCTACCGCAGGTCTAATCCTATCTGGGGTCGATTATAGATGCCATAGGCGGCATTGGTGGCAGTAGCCCTTTATCAGGTGGACATGCTCGTCTGCTACTCTTATATTATAAAAAGATTCTTTGGCTCCGGGTTTCTGGTGTCGCGTCGAGCGTGTAATGTAGTTGGAGATCAGAGTCTTCTCCGTGTATTGTCGTGTCGTGTGTGTATTGTAGATGGGATCAGAGTCAGAGTTAGACGCGGGCGCATCGGGCTGGCGCGCGCTAGCGGCGGAGGCGCGGCGCGGCGCGGCGGGCGGCGCGCGGGCGGCGTGCTGCTCACCACCAGCGTCATGGCCGCGCTCGAGCCCTGCCTGCCCGTCTGGATCATGCACAAGTTCCATCCGCAGGTACGCCACCCATCATCTCTCTATCCGTGTCCTTCAACTGGTAACATGTGCTAGGGTATATTTTCATAACAATACTTTTTACTTAATTTATGTTAATAAGAGTCTATTTAATTGTTGGTGAGTAGTAATGTAGCGGAAAACTATATAAAAAGAGAGAAGGATATTATATGTTTTTAGCTCAGAAAAATAACTACCAATTGTTCCGCGGTTTTTAGAGAATAAAATGTCATAGAATGGATGTTCATAGAGTCAACAATCCCGTTCCCAGGGTGTTATCCTCAGATAATAAAATTTTCGAATATTTCTAACAATCCCGCCAATCAAAGTCAGATGAAGATATCATCGATTATTTTTAAAAGGATTTAAAGCGTTTATAAAACTTAGCTTGTAGATATCAAACAAATAGATATCTAACAAAACACCAATGGATCGATCGTCGATTGATTTTCTTAATTAATCAAGATCGATCGTCGGCGGACTAGTGTGGTAATATACATAATAACGCTGGATAACTCATGATCGATGATTAAACCATCATCGAAGTATTTGAAAAATGTATTCAGAAGAGGACATGGGCAGGGACTACTATCGTCGATTGATTCATTTTCTTATGTAGGCTGTATAAATACACACACACACACACCATACCACACACACACACACACACGTACCACTTTACACATTTGTAAAGTTGTACGAGTAGAACCCTTTGTGGCTCGACATCGGAGACACCACTGTCTCACCTATTTTTGCCTATAACAGCGGTGTTAAGTGTTACTGTGTTCTGGTTTAATGGATGTAGTACATTGACATACTTATCTGAAACGTTCTGACCTAGATTTAGGTTAGCAACGCATCTGTGGACGACTTTAGATAGAACTGTAATCCTATCCGATAGTCAGCCGGATCCGGAGTGGCAGTAGCTATTTACCATCTGGTGGACTGCTCGTTTGCTACTCGTTTACAATAAAAAGTAAGTGTGATGTTCCTGTGCGCAGCGGTGGGCGCTGGGCGCGGCGTTCCTGCCGGACAGCGCGGGCTACCTGGTGGCGGCGAGCGCGCTGGGCGGCGCGGCGCGGCGGCTCGGCGCCGAGCGCGTCGCGCTGGCCGGCCAGCTCGCCGTGGGGCTGGCCGCGCTCGCCGTGCCGCACGCCACCTCCGTAACACATATACGAGCTATTTTTAACACGCTTTTATTAGCTTCACCTGTATGTATGCATGTTTGTAAGTTTGTGTGTAACTCTCCTTTGGACTAAGAGCAAGTGGCTTATTGTTGTTATGGTTGGTTCGTATATGGAATATTCTATTGCAATATGAAGTGTTATCGACGGAAATCTTTAGGAAAGTCGAGGAAAATCTGGCGCAAATTTGTGTTAACGCTGGTGGAAGACACTTGCCAGATATCATATATTCTAATTAGCAAATAAAAGTAGAGATTTCTATTACTCAAAATCACTTTTTTTATTCAGTACTAAAGTTATTCGAAAACAAAATAGGGTGATTAATTTTTCGCCACCTTATACAATATCAATCGTTATTAATTAAGTTAAAAAAAGTTACTGATAATAAGTAGGTAAATAATAGGTAAATATTATCTCACCTATGAAACAAAACGTGGAAACTGAGAGCCAGTCCACACGGCGCGTTGCGTTGCGTCCTCGCAACGCAAAGGTTTTGACGCATAGCCGGCCACACGGGCGCTGCGCCAACGCAGCGTTACTACGACGTAGTAACGCTCCGTCATCGCAACGGCGACGCAAAGTAATCATTTTCAAGCAAGCAAGCATTTTAAGTAATCGTCGCAGTCATTCTATAGAAAGCATGGATCGGAAAAGACGTTTGGAATTGCTGTTTTCGTTTTTAAATTTTAATTTTTAAAATCTACATGTGACTTAGCCCATATAATTTCTCTTTCCTGAACTAACGTAATGAAGTCATCCATGTCAACTTCTTCAGTCGTACTCATTTTACTCTGCTAACCAAGCTGATCTCGCAAAATAAGCGAGATCAGCTTGGGTGTGCGATCCTTATCAATGCATAAACAACTGAACGCTGCCGCTCCGGCGACGCAATGAGTACTCCCCCACCCGCTTCGTCTCGTGCGCTGCAGTTCAGTTGCGTATGCGCTGCGTCGACGCAGCGCATCGTGTTTACAATATGATTATTAGTATGTAAAACGACGCAGCGACAGCGCTACGTCGACGTGACGATGACGCAACGCGCCGTGTGGACCGGCTCTTAAGTGGGTTTACTTCAGTTGTAATTATCTTGTCTTGGCTTCGCTTATGATTTATGATAGTAACATTTATTAATACCTTGAGATTTTAGAACCTCCCACACCAGCAACGACAGTCATGTAGTTCTTATAATACGTGTGTTAGTTATATATGTCGTCGTCAGATAACGTCGCTGGGCGCGGCGCAGCTGGCGCTGGGCGGCGGGCTGGGCGCGCTGGACGCGGCGCTGCTGCCCGCGCTACTGCGCGCCGCGCCCGCCGCGCCGCCCGCCGCCGCGCTGCTGCAGGCCGCCGCCAGCGCCGCGTACGCCATCGGTAACACCCTGACATGCACACGATGACGTCACACTGCGCCCGCCGCCGCGCTGCTGCAGGCCGCCGCCAGCGCCGCGTACGCCATCGGTAACACCCTGACATGCACACGATGACGTCACACTGCGCCCGCCGCCGCGCTGCTGCAGGCCGCCGCCAGCGCCGCGTACGCCATCGGTAACACACTGACATGCACACGATGACGTCACACTGCGCCCGCCGCCGCGCTGCTGCAGGCCGCCGCCAGCGCCGCGTACGCCATCGGTAACACACTGACATGCACACGATGACGTCACACTGCGCCCGCCGCCGCGCTGCTGCAGGCCGCCGCCAGCGCCGCGTACGCCATCGGTAACACACTGACATGCACACGATGACGTCACACTGCGCCCGCCGCCGCGCTGCTGCAGGCCGCCGCCAGCGCCGCGTACGCCATCGGTAACACACTGACATGCACACGATGACGTCACACTGCGCCCGCCGCCGCGCTGCTGCAGGCCGCCGCCAGCGCCGCGTACGCCATCGGTAACACACTGACATGCACACGATGACGTCACACTGCGCCCGCCGCCGCGCTGCTGCAGGCCGCCGCCAGCGCCGCGTACGCCATCGGTAACACACTGACATGCACACGATGACGTCACACTGCGCCCGCCGCCGCGCTGCTGCAGGCCGCCGCCAGCGCCGCGTACGCCATCGGTAACACACTGACATGCACACGATGACGTCACACTGCGCCCGCCGCCGCGCTGCTGCAGGCCGCCGCCAGCGCCGCGTACGCCATCGGTAACACACTGACATGCACACGATGACGTCACACTGCGCCCGCCGCCGCGCTGCTGCAGGCCGCCGCCAGCGCCGCGTACGCCATCGGTAACACACTGACATGCACACGATGACGTCACACTGGGCGCGGCGCTGCTGCAAGCACGCACACACATGCGCACACGCACGTATACACACACATGCACGCACACACACACACACACTCGCACGTACATACGCACACACATGCACACGCGCACACACACGCACGCACACAATACATACGGTCTGTAGAACAAAACAATATGACAATAACAGTAAACAAAAAATTTTAAAGTTGTGGAAAGATCTGTGATTCAACTCCGGTGGCACCACCGTTGTTGTGTTCTGGTTTGAAGGATGTGTTAAGGGTAAATTTTCTGAGGCATTTCAACTTAGTCCTCAAAAGTAGCGGCGCATCTGTGGCCAACGCCAGGTGGGAATCTGGTTTTGTTTGGGATTGAGGTCAGACGTCCATGGGTGGTAAGGACTTAACATCAGGTGAGTTGCATGCTCGTCTGCTACTTCTATATTATAGATAAAAAAACAACAACACGTGGTGCAAAAAATGGTAGAACTCTCCGTAATGAGACTCCGAATGCCTAACCATAGATTTTCATGGACGGCAAATGTCATATTTCAGAATTTACCTTAACTATGTAAAATACGTAAGCCTTACCTTAGTAGTAATGAGACTATTTCTGAAACATAAGTTGAAATGCTTCTAAGGAATTTAGGCATTTAGCTTTTCAACTTATGTTTCTTCGAAATCCCTTTAAAAGACAACTGTACAGTGCCAGTTAGCACCGTACGTCCGTCTCGCGCGACAGTTATTTTTGCGAAGTATAAAAGTAGTAATGTACGTAACTGTACAACAACATAATCTCTACACTGTTTAAAAGCTGTGGTGCCGCCCAGATGGAACTTCAAAGACTTTTTAAGGTCACTGTCGTAGGTCCGGTGGTTGGCGGCGTGCTGTCGTGGTGGGCGGGCTTCGAGACCGCCATGCGCACGCTCGGCGTCGCCAACCTGCTCTACATGGGGTACCTGTACAAAGTGCTGAGGGAACACCCGCTCTCCGAACAGGTTACTGCTGCATTTGTAGCGATTGTTTTATCCGTTGGCTTAGTAAATAAATAAATTATGCATGCAATTAGTCTGTTTATTAATTTTTTTAACTCGTTTCTGAAGTACTCCTCACTCGCCGTGGCTTTAGTAAGTCGCACGACTTCGTCATTTGACTTCATCAACAACCCATTACTGTCCCACTGCTGGGCAAGGGTCTCCTCTCAGAATGAGAAGGATTAGGCCATAGTCCACCGCGCTGGCCAAGTGCGTATTTGTAGACTTCACATACCTTTGAGATTTTTTTTTTTTTTATAAATCTCTCAGGTATGTAGGTTTCCTCACGATGTTTTCCTTCACCGTTTAGCAAGTGATAATTAGTTTCTAATACGCACATAACTTTGAAAAATCAGAGGTGCGTGCCTGGGATTTGAACCTCGGACCCCTCGATCGAGAGGCGAAGTTTCTTAACCACTAGGCTATCACTGCTTTTGACTTGGACAGGGCTAAATAAACAATTACCTACTGTTAAAGGTTTCCTTGAAGTAAGTAATATTTAAATTTGAATACATTCAGACTCACATCGCAATTTCTTATCACGCAGTTACAGATTCGACATAAAACAGGGCAATTAGTAAAAATATCTTTAAATCTTATAATAACGTAAATTTCACATAATCATAATTGTTTATGTTAGTGGGGAGCGGTGAGCGCTGCGGAGGACGCCGAAGACGACGAGCAAACGCCGCTAGAGCGCAGACACCTCGCGCTGCACTAGACCAGACACTCCAGACATCTTTTGCAGACATCCATTTATCATCACATATTTATCTATTAACTTCTAGAAATTCACATTAATTCTTTGTTTAATTAATATGAATAGGAGATTTCAAGAGGACAGTCAGAATTACTGAAGGGTACTCACAACTTGTTGCAATATTCTTGTTCACGTACTTAATTAGGTATAATGATAATGATCTCAAGCTTACAAATCAATAATTAAATGGTGAATAAATTAAAATGTGTATTATTTACTTAATTTCTTAATTTGTAAAACACACACTTTTACTTCAGGCGTAAGTACGTAGTATGTATGTATTAAAACTAAATTTCATGAAAGTTCTGCTAAAAGTAGCTAAGTCGTTTCTAAAATTTGCCTGGAGTTATGTCACGCAAATTTTGTGTTTGCAAACTGATATTTTAGTATGTATGTTTGGTATGACTTGGTTTGCCCTCATTTAATATCCTAGCGCGAAACTTCACGTCATTGCTAAATTGCTAAGAAAATTGAAATTGGTTAATTTGATATACTATTGCTTCCGGTTCTACTTTAATTTATATAATCGGCCAAGGCTAGCAGCCGAACAATACAAATAAATCAATAAAGCTCATAATATCATTTAGATGATTTCGAATGCATAATATTTTAATTAGAGACGTGACCTTTTTAAATTACATTACTTACATCATCATACATAAAAATCAAAGTCAAATAGTCAATCAATAATAAAATTATTTATTAATGTAAATAGCAGAATGCTTTGCTCGTGGCGTCGCTCGTTTAAAGTTAAAGCTAGAACGTAGAATTGGTCATATTTTTCCGTTATTTGTAGTTCCGTTTGAATGTTGAGTAGTTAATAAAATACTTATAAAGTTAAAAATCTTTGGATCACAAAACGTAACTGACTTCAAATGCAGTTACATGTTTTAAAGAGGCAAACTGAATTTATTCAAGTACTTATAGGTAGGTACATAATAAATGGCAATGATGATACATGCATTACGATTCCACATTCATATGTGGACATATAAAACACACAACAAAACCCAGAATAGAAATTTAAATTCATCTTTGTCTGTTTGTGCCGGGAAGGAACCAGGAATCCTCATCGTAAATAATTCAACTCATGACTGCGGCTTCTCTCCCCGAATTGTCGCGTAAACTGAACTTGGCTCCCTTTCGTCCATGTTTTGATGAAATAACATCGACTGTGTTATTATGCTATGGATTTAATTAAAAGGTAGAGAGTTCTACTAGGCACAAGTTAATCTTACTTGATCTGGCTGGTTATTCGACATTTGAAATGATTATTTTAACAATTTTGTCACAATTCCTGTCAGGCCGCGGCCGAGCAAACGCGTCAAAATTATGTTGTAAAATTTTATAGTGAAAATTTTTAGTGTTATATAATAAATAAACCCAGAACAGAATGTCTAAAAAACCATTAGGTAAGTCATACGAAGATATACGTAAACAAAGGTAAAATAGGTACCTAAATGTTCTTACTCTTGCCTACCTACCCTCAAGAGAGCTTTCCATTCTGGTTACCACGAACAGCCAATAATAACGTAGCGATTTTACACACATTTTCACGTTGAGCGAGTCTTAAAATGTAAATTCCCCATCACATCCATTCACAAATCACTGCTTTACTGATTATCGCACTCAGATACTTTAGGTACCTACAGGTAATAATTTCTTTTGAGTAAGAAGTCATTTTATGCTTGTAACATGAGAGTATCAAGTTGAACGGCAAGATACTTAAGTACCTACTTTATGATGTCATAACATAAGTAAAAAGTTTACATACAGAGGTGTAAACTACCGGAGAAGAGCTCTCCCTTCTTTGGGTCACACTGCCCATGAGCACTTGTAACCAACTCTATATAACACAGGAATTTTAACTGAAGCCAATCGTAGATATGCGTTGTACTACTGAGGACTAAGACGGTCTCCTCATATGTAAGTTAGTCAGCTTCCACACCTTTACATCGTAACGCAAGGACTACATTCCGCTAGAAATGGATAAGTTAGTACCATCTCTGCCCAACTATACTATTCGATGTAACGAAGCCTTATGAACCCAGGACCGGGCCCGGGAGCCTACAAGCTGCCGGCGACGGTGGGGTTCGCGGGGCACGACCCGTCGCGGTGGCGCGGGCCGATGTTCTCGTTCGGCACGGGCGCCTCGTTCCGCTTCAAGCCGCTGGGCCCGGGGCCCGCGTATCGCATCGACCGCGTCACGCGGGACGGACTCGTCTCCTCGCCCGCGTGGAGCTTTGGAGCCAGGTATTTCGCTTATAATTATTACGTCTTGCTTGTCTTTCAGACATAACTTAACATATGTGCAGAAAAGAATAAAAATATATTTATCTTCAAGTTCTTAAGATATAGAATAGCAAACGAGTATGCAGTGCATCTGATAATAAGTTCCTTCTAGCACTCATGGATATTTGTCATAACCCTAGCTAATAGGTTTTAATTTATTCATCATCCCAGGTAGAAATCTAATATGAGGACTAAGTTTGAACCCTTTGGATAAGCATGTGTCCCTATTACACCTTTTGAACTGTAACACAGCAGCGCTAAACACTCTTGTTACTAAGCAGCAACAGGTGTAAATGGTGCATTCGGGGTTGAACTGCGGAGTTCTCCCACTGCGTCGGTCCCGCAGGTTCCCGCCGCGCGGTACGCTGCGCACGCCGGGCCCGGGCGCGCACGCCCCCGAGCGCTGCGCGGACGGGCGCGGCGCTCGAGCCCCCGCGTACTCCATGGCCGCGCGCCTCGGCTTCGCGCCGCGCCGCGTCGGCCCCGCGCCCAACGCGTACGCGCTGCGCCTCGGGCCCGGCACGCCCGCATACACCATGGGCGCAAGGGTCGGCTTCCAGCCCAAGGCGCGCTCGCCCGGACCGGCTGTCTACTTCCAGCGGGACGCGGACGTCTACCGGACCAGGTTAAACCATATTTAGATGTTTATTACGTAAGCATACGCATGCGGGACGCGGAAACTACAACGGATTAATTAAGGTGTGCGAGTGGGACACAAAAATAAAATTGCATGACAAGAAAAAGCCCTTAGGTAACACAACTTTTTGGATTTGAAGTCAGTTGCAAGAACCACCTAGTTTCAGGCAGATTTTTAGTAGGTTGATTTGGTATTAAACAAGAAAATTTAAGCTTTTTAAAAACACCAAACTCATTAAGGTCGTCGTTATCTGGCGTTACAGCAGCATAACGTTATCAATTTACATGATCGAATCTTATAAAAGTTCGATATAGACAGCCACTTCATTATGAAAATCATATTATAAAACACATTGTGTCTGACTGCAGGCCGCCCAAGTACTCGCTGGGCGCGCGCGCGGAGGGCGCCGGCAAGGCTACGAAGTCTCCCGGCCCCGCCGCCTACCCGCCTAACCTCTACAACACCAAAAAGGTACTCTACCACTATTATTATCTCAAAGTAATATATTACATATATTAAGGGCACACCAAGGAAGCCCTTACATTTTTCTTCGGTTCAAATCTTATAATTATTAATGGTCCTTTTAGCCGGATTTCATAAAAGTCCGATACACCATTAAGTAGACTACACTCACTCTCACACTCATCATGTCAGATTTTTTATTTTTATTGCAAGTACACAATAGATTTTATGACGTGTTGCTTGCGTGACACAATAATCATACTAATGACCACATCACAATAAGCATCAGGTCTGCCAATCGTAGGACTGCGTTCGGCAGTTAAATTGGTTAAACATAACATTAAGACATTAAGACGTGCAACTTGTACGCTCTCACGAACCGTATCCATTATACAAGTAAGCAATAAAATTTACATTTAGGTATTTGCTAATTTCTATGCAAGTTCTGGTTCGATTTGAAACACATGTTGAATGTTAATGGTGATAAACTATTTCAGAATCCCTACGCATACTCGTTCGGCACAAAGCACGGAGACTACGCACCGCCCATGATCATAAAGGAGGACACCATGGACTGCTTATAAACTGCCACCGATCCGGGAGTCCCGCATAAACACGCCAACTAGTGCGTAAGGATCTTAATGAAGAAACAATGCACAATGAACTTAAAGGGTCTAAATTTGTATTTTTTTACAATTAAAATTCCTATGAAAACTCATTGTACATTGTGTGATAATAATTCAGTATTAATTGTTTGAGAACATTTAATGTATTTTTTTGACATAATTTGTAATGTTTGGTCGAAGCCGCGAAGCAAATTGTCTTGTATCTGTTATTGGTATCCGTATAGGTATTAGTTTAGTAAAATGTTTTGTACTGTGAAATATGTTTACGTCAAGTCATGTAAAAGTTAACCGCGTAAGTAATGTAAAAAAAGTTAAATGATGGCAAATAAACATGATTGTACTGCAAACTTTATTTTTTTATGAATCTCCAAATTGCCCAAACTCACTACAAAGTATCATTAAAAAGTGTTAAGTGTTTGTGTCAGAAAATGTGTATGTTGCAAGATCAAAAATCATCATAAACATTTTTAAAATTGTAAAATCAGCTTAGTAAAAATACTGACAATTTCTTTTTGTATAAACACACACAACAAGAACTACAAACACTTATGTGTAGATAAAGTATATAAATTATATATTATAAAAATAAAATACTATGTTATTAGTATTTAATTTATTCCTATTCTAATATTAACTAATCATAATTTATCCTATTTCTGTACAAACAACACTTAAAAAAGATAAATAACCACCCTAAATATGAAAGCAGTTATTTTGCATTTCTGGTAGACACTTAAGTTTTTTTATGAGAAGTAACAAGCAAATATGTATCCTACGTGGCAGTAAGTGATCACTGATCACTGTTACCCATGGATATCTGTAGTCAATATCAGTTAAGAGTCCATTTACCATCAGGTGGAATACATTTAGCAGTGATAGCCTAGTGGTTAAGAAACTCAGGCCGTGCGAGGAGTCCGAGGTTCAAATCCCAGGCACGCACCTCTGATTTTTGAAAGTTATGTGCGTAATAGAAATTAATTATCACTTGCGAAACGGTGAAGGAAAACATTGTGAGGAAACCTGCATACCTGAGATTTATAAAAAAAAATCTCAAATGTATGTGAAGTCTACCAATACGCACTTGGCCAGCGCGGTGGACTATGGCCTAATCCTTCTCAATCTGAGAGGAGACCCGTGCCCAGCAGTGGGACAGTAATGTGTTGATGATGATGATGGACTACATGTTTGTTTGCTACCCATATAAAAAGGTACCCCTTATTCAATATTTTTTCAAACTAATGCAGTTATTTGAGTGTCTTCTTGAAGGAGAGCAGTCTGTTGTTGCGCTTCATGCCGGCAGCCCGCACTCGCAACCAGTACTGCTTGGTGTTGGGGTCCATGTCCTCAATGCGGGGCGCAGCGCCCGTGTTGAGGCCCCACAACCACTCGGGGTACTCACTGTCCTCCTTCAACTGGAATCAAATGAAGAAAAATATGCTATAGTTATTCATTTAATAACAATAGACATAAAAATGTAAGAAGAATTATTATTGAAAATGTAATAAAAGTACAATAACTATTTTAAGCCGAATAGCTCCCCACTCTGCAGATAACCATGGTCACCTGCAACCTAAGGCAAAAGAGGTGTGTCTGTACATGTGTGTATGTATAGATGTATGGGTTTGTGTATGTATGGATGTATGGTCATGTGTGTGAAAGAATAAGTATATTATGTTTGCTTGGGCATGTTTGTACAAATCATCATGCCACTGTAAGCCATACATATCAAGATTTTAGTTTTGATTGCAAGTAATCTTAAAAATAATTGCTACCTCAACACAACATTGTTGTTGTTGTTGACATTTCAAAGTCCAATTCAAAGATAAAGTGAATGTTTGCTACTTCTGAAATATAAGAAACTTATTCATAAAGTATGCATACTGACCTTAACATCCTCCCCTGTGACATATATGTTGGAGCCGCACACATAGTTCACCAGCTTCTCAGGGTCAGTCTCCACGGGCAGCTCCTTCTTCTCCATGGGCCCCAGTTTGCCCATCTTCTTCTTGCCCCTGCCCAGCCCCAATACACCTGGGAGAACATGTGAAAAGATTTTTTTGTATTCACTCACATCGAAAATAAAAAATAAGTAAATGTACTTGAATTCTTTGTTGTTCG
This sequence comes from Epargyreus clarus clarus, assembly GCA_014595695.2. Classification (NCBI taxonomy): domain Eukaryota; kingdom Metazoa; phylum Arthropoda; class Insecta; order Lepidoptera; family Hesperiidae; genus Epargyreus; species Epargyreus clarus. Next base: position 330,018 of record JACTTY020000170.1, on the reverse strand, counting down.
ACTCTAGAGACACAACAACCATCTATTTCTGCCAAACAGCAGTGTTAAGTGCTGCTGTGTTATAATTTACAGGATGTGGTGAGGGAGACATACTGATCTGAAGTGTTCCAATTTAGTCCTTAGGGGTACTAACGCGTTTATGGCCAATCTCAGACCATTATCATCACATTTGAGATTGGTTAGGATTACTAATGACCATGGGCGGCAATGATCACTTACTATCGGACGGTTTGTTTGCATTAAAAATATATTACCTCCAGCAGCTGAAGTAGTTTTCTTAGTGACAGCGTAATTCGTGCATCCAGTGTGTATATTCATGGACGCGATATTAAAAACATTTTGTGACTGGAACGCCAGCCGGGTCACCGACGCCGGCCTGAGTCGTTGTAAGCTATGTAAGATAGACATTTATTTGATCTTGGTCGGTTTTTTTCCTAATAAAATAAATATATTTCAAATAATTGATATTTTTTCAGGTTATGTAGGAACAAAATTGACTATAACAATCTGACAATTGACGTTGATGACAATGAGATTGACAACTGACAAACAGTAACGTGTTTTTGCTTCTTACTGTCACTTTGATCGACGCATGGTTGCCACTTTATAGTTTTCTACTCTTGTTTTTGGCAGAAGTTCTATTCAATGTTTTTTGGAATATCCCTGAAATACTCGTTAAAAAATATCATACATTGCTTTTAATGGTCGAGATATTCATATAAAACATTAAACGTTTTTATTTTTTTTATGTCAAAGCACCAAAACTTTAAAAATCATTTGATAGTATCCAATCTCAGAGAAATCATTATTTAATACGAGTGTGGAACCCATTTCCATGTAAAAATAATTCATTCTTTGACCTTACTTAAAAATACTTGATTACCATTTTATCAGGCAAGTATGAGGTGCACAATTGCACATGCGCACTAAAAAGTGCACGTACCGACTTGCACTGAGTATTTTCTTTTTATATCATTACAGAAAATATTTGTCGTATTTGTTTATCAGAATCGATCTTATTTGCCTGAAATTTAGCTCATTTTAATTATAATTTATTATTATTGTTTTATCCAAAATATTGTAGGATCTGTCATACATGGATCAATAAATAAATAATCAATAAACTAAGTGATCAATAAATTTAAAACTAAAAGTGTTGTCAAATGTAGATTAGCTGTGCTTTTTAGGATTTCCACCAGTTCCAGTTTCTTATTGATAAGCAGAAATTCCCCGATACACATGAGTCACGCGAAATTTTGTTTTCGATTGGTTCGGATCTAGCAATGCTGGTCGCTCGCGGAAGTCGGGTGTGAAGTTTCCCGTTCAGTATGACTATGAGAGACGAGGAGGACTACGACGACAGCGACCACGATTATTATATTCTTTCAGTGAGTCAGTCCGCGCGCTCGCAGTATTGTTTTAGTGCAAATTGTTGCTATTTATGGTAGCTTAGTAACACTTGTTGCGGGTCATTTGTGTTGTGTAGAGTAGTGCTGTATTGTGTTGTGGCATACTAGTGGATTTATTTTTTTCTTGGTGATATAATATTGTGTAAAGGTAAGTCTATACAAACAATCTTCAATATTGACTAGCGAATGGAAACTGTTTTGTGACCTCTAAAGTAATGCCATTCAATTTATTCCAAGTATCCAAAGGACTGTATTTAGTGAAACTTTCCTGACAGTAGGAAAAAAAATTGTAAACTAATATTTGTTGAAAAATTTGTTAACAATGCAAATATGTGTTCAAATATCTAAATTGATGTAGAAATAAATTAGTAAATTACATTTATAAAAAGAGCAAGCATAAATCACATAAAAATATAGTGTTACTATTATAATACTTAATTAGAATAACCATTCTAATTATGCTTAGACAACTATCTTTTTTTCTTCAGTGAAGCTGTAGATATAGAAAGAACACAGATCCTCCTCCTTGTCAAAAGTGGTTAAAAACTATTTGAACATTATTAATAACTACATGCTTTTTGTGTAAGACGCTGTGCTGTGCTGGTGTGGGAAGTCTGGGCTTAACTTTCAAACAAATAAGTCTTCTGACCGATAATATGTGCATGATATTCAGGATTCAAATGGAATAGAGGAATATCAATAATACTTTACTAAATTATGATATTGTTAAAAGTAAGAGTGCACCCAGTGCTCATACATTCTTATCAACATTTAGCTCTTATATACTGTATTGCATTTACCATTCCTAAGAACGGGCACTCCACAATGAGTGACTAGTGGTTGAAAGTAACCCTCATAATGGAGGTCTGAGGCTCAATTTCAAAGCATGCATCTGTATTTTAAATAAGAAATTAAAAGATATTTAAATTTTATAATTGCCTTTATCAGTGAAGTAAATTATTATGAGGAAACTTACATGCCTAAGGGTTCTTTACAGGAAAAAGTTCTAAAAGATGTGTGAAGCAATAAGCCAGCATGGTGGACTTTGACCTAAGCTCCTTTCACTGTTCGAGGGGTCCTGTGTCCAGTATGGGTTAATAAATAATGCATCTATAAAATACTTGTTATTCATGCTTTTCAATAGTTTTTTCAGTGTCTTCATCAACCTTGGAAAACTTTTTTAAAAAACCTCCCAGGTTTGTAGGTCTCCTCACTATGTTTACCTTTACCATTACAGCAAGTTACAATTGATTTCTGAAAAGCACATAACTTTGAAAAATCAGATGTATGTGAGGGATTTGAACCACAGATCTATTGATGAAGAGGTTGAGTGTCTAATTACCGGGCTATCACTAGATTTTATATTATAGCACATGTGGAAATATGACTACCATTATTGCAATATTCATAATTTACATTCAAACTCCCAGAACAAAAAACAAAACTTTAAACTCCCAGTTAATGTAGATTCTATTAGCATTTCTGTATCTAATCTAAAGTACTTTATGATTTTGTCCATTATAAATAATTTAATTTAATAATTTATTATTAATTTCTTTTTATAATAGTACATTCAATAGACATTTATTTATTTATTTGTAGACATAGTTGTAGTTAAAGAGTACAGTGTAGTTAGCAAGTAGTTGTGCTGGTGTGTAGGCATTGTTGTAAACAATGTGGTTGTCTGTAGTAAATTGGCCATGACACCCGAGTTAATTGGAAGCGGGCCAAGAATATATCTGATGTGTTTACTAATTACTTTTCATTTAAAAGGAACAAATCTTTCCTTAATATATTGAGTAATTACTCACGCAAGCCAAGTGTGAGTGGGGAGGTACCATCACTATACTTATATTTGACTACCTGTGCCCCATGGTTTCACCCACGTTAAAAAGAAATAGGGGCACAGCTAGTTCTAAAATATATGTAGCCTAAGTTATTTCTTATTACATCAGCTACCTGCCAATAAAAGTCCTGTCAAAATTGGTTCAGCCATTTCAGAGATTAGCCAAAACAAACAGGCAGACAGACAGATTGTTAAAATGTTATTTTTGGTACATGTACCTTATGTATATTCATATCCTTCTAGTAAAAAGCAGTTAATTCAATGTTAAAAACAGACACTCCAATTTTATTTATATGTATAGATATGCAGTTCTCGTGTTTCGGTGGAAGTGTGTGGCCATGCAAACTGACTAACACATGAGGCAACCACTTTAGTCCTCAGCAATAGCTAGGCATTTGTGATTGCCTTCAGGTGGAACCTCTTTTCTATATGGAGTTGGTTACAGATGTTATAAGTATGTTTGACTTAAGAAACATTTTTTTTGAGAAAAGTACAACATATTTAGATTAATATCCTCCCCTCCCCTATCAGTTACTTCCTTAAATACATCTTATATATAAAATTCTCGTGTCACAATTTTAGTTACAATACTCTTCAGAAACGGCTTTACGGATTTTCACCAATTTTATATGAATATTCAGTACATCTGAGAATCAGCTACTATCTATTTTTCATACCCTTAAGTGATAAGGGTTGTTCACCCTTAACATTTTTTTATTTATGTGGCAACACAATGTTTGCCAGGTTAGCTAGTAATATATAACTTTTATTATATATATTATTATTTTTTTATTATATATATTCAAAAGCCAAATCTTTTGTTTTTATTTTTAAATGTCAATAACATTCAGGGGTGCGTTATTTATTGAAAGGAAAAGATGAAACAAACCTCCTTACATTTTATATTGGCTAATCTGGAAAACTACTGAACCAATTTTCATGGAAGTGTCACAGAAAAGTAGACAACTTCATAAAACAATATTTTGTTTAAGGAAATTCTTTACCAAATTCTTTTTGATCCCTAATAATGTACTGTGTGCTCGGAGACAAATTAATTAAATTAATAAGGAACAAATTAATAATTTAGGAATGATATTGTCGAAATTTCGACATATAATTGTATACCTACCTAAATTTTGAAGGTGGAAGAACACTTTGTGTTTCGACTCCGGCGGCACCACCGTCACACCTATTTCTGCCTCTTAACAACAGTGTTAAACGCTGCTGTGTTCTGGTTTGAAGGGTGTGGTAAGGGAGACATACTTTTCCGAGGCGTTCCAGCTTAGTCCTCAGGGTTAGCGGCGCATCTGTGGCAGGAATATCTAAACCTATCTGGGGTTAATTACAGATGTCCATGGGCGGCAGTGGCCACTTACCATCAGGTGGACTGCATGCTCGTCTGCTACTCCTTTATTATAAAAATATATATATAATAATAGTGTATGGTGTGCAGATATCCAAAATGGACCTACCATCAGTTCTGTACATCCTGGGCGGCATCGCGGTGTTCGTGGTGCTGCTGAGCTGCTGCTGCGGCAGGAAGAGCAAGGGGCAGGTCCTCAACCGTGAGTATTTAATAACTAGTGCTTCTACTTGCTAATTATGAAACAATGAAACGACAGGAGAGTCCCGAAACCTTGTAACCTAAGCCATATCTGTTTAAATAAAGGATTTTTGATTGATTTTTTAAATTTTACCCTAACGAGGGGCTCAGGTATCCTTTTGGAGTAGGGTTTTGATCGTGATGTGGGCAAGTGCGCTCAAGATCGCGGAAGACTGCTATCAGCGTACCCGTGGTCCAAACAAAGGACGTCCAGAGGACCACCGTGGGGTTTTAGCCGGTAGGAGCCCGGCATATTGTCTCTGCTGCCCCCGCAATTGAGAAGAACCCATACTGGGTTTCCCCACGTAAAAAAAGGGTTTTGTTCCACCATGTTACGTGCAGATTGGTACTCTTCACCAATATTTTCATAAAACTATGGCATAAAATAGAGCAAAAACGCATGAAGCGTGAAGTTTCTGGTAATTTATTTTTAATTTGCAAATATCCTCAAAAAATGGGTGCACTTTTGGTGTCTGAATCTCGGATCCCAGGGGTGAACTTCATGTAGTATATCACCTTTACCACGCCCTTCAAACCAGAATACAGCAGCGCTTAACACTACTGTTAATAGGCAGAAATAGGTGTGGCGGTGGTGCCGCCGGTTTCGAACCACAGAGGGTTCTACCACCATTTTTTTGTTTACGAGGGGGAAACCTTCAAAAGGTACACGATGCCGTGGGAGCGACGCAGGATTATGTGAGATTCTTACCGCACTAAAACCCCTTCGGTGGCCGTCCTCGGTAGCTTACTGAACGGTTCGAGTACCCACTCTTGCCACCCGCATCCAGAAACCTCCTTTTAGTCGCCTATTACGACAAGCAGGGGATACCGTAGAGCTATTCTGGTCCCGAAAGTACAGGGACAAGAGCGTTGTTAGGTGGTAACCTAAAGTGGTAAATGTGTTGTTGCAGCGCCGCCGGTGGTGGTGGCGAGCGCGGCGACGCAGCCGCCCTACCCGCAGCAGCAGTACACCACGCAGTACACTGGTAAGGACATCCCTCTCTGTCTATAGTCTCATTCATAATTATGTGTCCAAAATGTAAATGTTAAAATGTTAAACTTTTGTTTTTGTTAAATTTGTTAAGGTTTTATTTTCTTATTAATTTACTAAGGTTTACAATACCTGTAATCGTATTTTGACAATGACATTTATTTGTTTTACATTTTGGACAACAAATTATGAATCGGACTATACTTGTATTAATTTCATTTTCAATGCCGTTGCTTCTAATTGTCACTTTCCTTATTATGATATGAAAGGATATATCTTCTGTTATCTACAGATAGGTACGTTGCACTATGTCTATAGACAGGCGTAACTTTAGCTTTGTTAAAAGAGGTGTTTCCAAAGCTGTTACCTGGGTTCGTGCTTCTCGGAGGAATTTGAGTGTGATATCTAATCGAACTTCAAAATTTGTCGCCCGAGTGAGGCCCTTGGCCTCCAGTACCAACTCTAGTCTTCTGTCTAATCTCTTACTATTAGTACGAGTATGTTAACTGTATCAATGCTGGGCATCTCATCTTAGAATGGTTGTATTTCATTCAGTCTGTAATTTATTTTTAAATAGGTAAAAAGTAATACCAGAAATAATACTTCTTAGCTAGAACCTTTAAGGTTGCGGAGGAACATAGGTTCCATTTGCCTGTTCTACCGGCTTTACAATGGTGAGTGTTCCGAGGAACTATTTGACCTGGTGCCTACGTAGGAACTATTTGACCTGGTGCCTACGACACCATTCACACCAACTAGACTCGTAGCGGTCCTGCACGGTTCGGTTTGCAAGGACGTCCTTGCCACGGACGTGGAAGATGTGGAATGAACTTCCTCCCGAGGTAGTCCGGAGCGATATTGTCATGGTGCTCTTCAAGAAAGGTCCTCTGGTGTTGCAAATGTACGACCATAGGCGACGTTAACTACTTTCCATCAGGTAGCACGTCTGCTTTATCGTCAGGTTCAAATATATAAAAAAGTACAAACGTAATATGAAAAAATACTTACTTAATACATTTTCTTTAATATACTTAATCTTGACTAATTGGCTGTCTTCAAAATTATATCATGAGTGCTTTGTATTCAGTGCTGATGAGTCAGTCTGTTGGTACAATGACTTTTATATATAGACTTAATACTGAGGGTATTAAAGTTAGATAAAATGCGTATAGTAGGTACCTACTTCACTGTTTACTGAGGGGTATCCGTTTTATTATGGACTATGGTATTATAGTGGAACAGGCAGGACGTAGAAAGGCCCTTGAGGCGTCGATTCGGTCACAGAGCTTAAATTATACATAAAAAAATTGACTACATGATTCACGCAAATGTGTTGTTAATTTGATCTGTTGATCATAGCCGAAGAAGGAAATTTTTGAGATTCTATCCCTAGGTTTGTTTGAAAATACGTTTATTTTGAAGAAAGCTCTATGAGTATTTGTATTTGGCTTTCTTGTTAGAAATAGTAAATGTCGTATTTCATTGATTTGGAAAAGCACCCTAAAGAGGGTAAAATAGGTGTTTAAAATTTGTATTATTCCTATACTATGTTACACTTATTTACGTATACGAAGTCAGGAGTGAAAACTAGTCAAGAATATTGTATATATGAGGTACTGGCAACACTCTCTGGCAAGTGTCAGACGTCAATTATGATTTGAATATTTAAAATAGTTCGAAAATATAAAAGGCGTTTTTCTCAATATAGATATCGTATTAATTAATTACAAGTCTAAAATAATACAATGTATAATTTAAACTATAGAGTAACGGTCATTACTAGCACGAATTTACAGCCAGTAGGAAATGCCATGGGTCCTACGTACTTAATATAATTACAAACGGCCACGCCCGGAATAGACATGCAAATTCAGCATGAAATGGAATAACAAACAAATATTTTATTGTTTTCAACGGAATTCCATTAAAAGCAATCAGCGTACTTTCCTGTTAACAACACAGTTATTTTTGTTTCATATATAAATACCACGGTGCCATCTTATTTTAATTATATTTGAGAACCCTATTAAAGTGCAGGAAAACCCAGACAATAATGTGGTTATTCTGTAAGATTCGTAACTCATATAATATTCTGTCTTATGTAAGCTTTTAATCCTGTATCATCACACCTTTTATTACTACTTCATAAATTTCCAATATTTTCGAAATGATAATCTGTACAATTGTTTCAAATGACTTTGCGAGGGTTTGTTGTAGCGTTTCTTTGTAATTTCTATCGAACATTTTGTAAACTTATGAGAAAAAGATAAATAATGCAATAACTTAAGTATTGAAAGGAAACACATTCGTTAGAAGTATTCTAAACTTGTTTTTTAGGAGGTCCTGTGATGGTAACAGCGTATCCAGCGCAGAACGCTAGCATGCCGTACCCCACGGGGACACCGTACCCCACCGCCGCGCCGTACCCCACAGGAGCGCCTTACCCCACCGCCGGGGCGGCTTACCCCGCGGCCGGGGCTCCGTACCCCACGACCGGGGCGCCGTACCCCACGGCGGGAGCGCCCTATCCTACCGCTCCGAGCGCCCCTGATGCTAACGGTGAGACATATAATATTCTAGATTAAATTGTCACTTTATGTGTTTGTGGATTATTAACATTCGGTATGAGTGCTAAGTTTCAAATAAATAAAAATATCGTGAATATTATGTATTATAATAGTATGTGGTGTGGATTTAATGATGTTGACTCAAACTGTTCCTTGTCGCAACTATGTAGAGATTGAGACATCGTCTTAGTTACTAAGTTGATAAAATATATTAGATAAACTTTAACACATTATGTTTTATGTTATTAGCTTCTGTTATCATATTTTTAACAATTAACAGTTAAATATTTTTCTTATGATAATAATTTAAATGATTTGATTAGTTTGAAACCTTAATAAAATTGATACCAGTAACTTATCCCGTTATAACTCCAATTGTGTCTTAAATTAAATATAGGATAAATTACTACAATATTGTGAAATCTCAATGTTGCGATGTGTTGTGGTTCGTGGTATGACTAATATCATACGATGTACCGTCAGAGTAGGCGACTCGCTCATATTGTGTCATATTATCCAAGCATTTGAAAAAATGTATGGTACAGTAGGATAACTTGAATGATTTATCCAAAATCAACAATAAAAGTTTGAGAGGTAGTAGAACCAGTATGGTTCTACTGAGGAGTTATCTCCCCGACACCCGTGTCTAGCGTGAAGCTTCTCGTGATCGCCTTCAGATAGAACATGTTCTATATGGAGTTGGTCACAGATATCCATGATACAGTAATCACTTCCAGGATCAGATGGAAAGGAAAACAAATCTTTCCTTAGTATTGCATTTATATAGTGCCAGGTAGTTATAAAGTGGAAAGGGTCTGATTAATACAAGCAGACAAGTGAACGGTCAGGTGCTCAGGACATAATTGAGGCTGTTAGAACCAAAGTAGCCTAACTACAAAAACATGATTTACAATATGGAGAAAAGTAAAAGTGTATAGTCCGCTCTGAAGTTGTCGCGAGGAGGTGTAGTCATACATTTTACTATGGCGACACGATTAATTTTTGTGTTCAGAGCGGACTAGCAGTTTTACGCGGACTATACAACATTTTTAAATTACGAAATACAGATAGGTCAAAAATCATTAAAATGGAGTTAGGCCACTCTGGTTCTAGCAGCCTCAATTGTAATATTGGAATCGGAATACGAAAAAATACAAAGTCACTGGAAATGGAGACTACATAAAAAATTGAGGTAGTCGTGTGGAAATAGTTAAGCAGAAATAATAGAAACAGTAAATTGCTTCATTATTTTATCGGAGCGGATATTCGCGATACGCTCGTATGTTGTTTCCATGGAATTGTGGTTTCCATTATAATACCATGTACAGTGTAGAGTAACATCATTATTAAAGATCTTAGTTAATAGTCGGTCAACGAATCTATAGGCGTAGTTGTTTAAAGTAATAAGAAGTGTCGTATTATTTCTTGTTTTAAAATATCTTATTTCTGCCTTATAAGACCTATGTAGCGCTATTGGAGTCTAGCAAAATGTTGTAATACCTAACCTAGGTGTTACTAAGATCAAGCTAAAAGGCTGTAACCCATACACTTTCAATGTTCATTTTAAAATGAAAATAGGTTAATTCAAGGTTCTTATAATGGAAGACTGATAATTGGATGGAATGATGACGTACATTTGAACAAACTGAGGCTCGGTTTCGTGTAATTAATATTGGTAATTTCCTATTCGAGCACTCAACCTTATGAGACTAAAACGCACAAACATTTTCGATTAAGTGCCACTTTTTGAATGACGCATTCCAACTTGGTCGTAAGGTCTAGAACTGTACTATCCCTGTAGTTCCGGGACCAGAATAGGGCTACGGTATTCCGTGCCGGTCGTAGGAGGCCACTAAAAGGGGGCTTCCGGGGTTGCGGGCGGCAAGAGTGGGAGCTCGAACCGTCCAGCAAGCGACCCCGGGAAGGACGGCGGTATGTGTGGTCGCATAGCGTCGTGTACACCAAATGGTGCGGGAGGAGCGAAAACTGCTCCCCCAGGGCAGAGCCCGATCGGGGCATCGCGCTTGGAGGACTCCGGTTGCGTTCCGTCGGAGATCCCGGAGTTCTCCAACAAGCGTTGAGGACGGTCACCGGGGGGGTTTTAGTGCGGTAAGAATCCCACATAACCCGGCGTCGCTCCCAGGTCGTCGGGTACCTTTTGAAGGTTCCCCCTCGAGAAAAAAAAAGGCCTAGAACTCTGCTGTCCCTGTAGTTCCGGGACCAGAATAGGGCTACGGTATTCCCTGCCTGTCGTAAGAGGCGACTAAAAGGGGCTTCCGGTTGCGTTCCTTTGGAGATCCCGGGGTCCTCTACGCTGCGCCGAGGACGGCCACCGGGGGGGTTTTAGTGCGGCAAGAGTCCCACATAACTCTATGTCGCTCCCACGGCACCGGGTACATTTTGTAGATTTCCCTTCGTAAACAAAAAGAAAAGGTCTAGAACTGTGTGAGCTGGGTCAAGATGACTACGAAAGGCGATGTAAAACGCGGTCAAAGACCGAATTGATAGTCACTTTCGATAACGTTCATGAGTAAAGTAGATATAATAATGTAACGTTTGAGTCAACATTATTAAATTATATATATTTACTTACTAACAATATTTTAACCTATTTTGTACATATTTAATGTTTGTTATAACCTCATGCTGACGGCCAACTGGACCTATGTAAAATGCGTATAACTTTTATAATTATTGTAATATTTAATAAGAGTTTTATTATTGCTATTGGTGAGAGTAGAAGCATGAAATTTGCACAGGCATTTATTATGTGTTTTTTTTCTCTGTTTATTTATAATTATCTTAGAAAAGTAAAGCCCTAACAATGGCTTACTAAAATCACCCTTTTAAAACGAATTAATATATACTTTTAAAAAGAAAGTTATATGTATTTGACACTAGACAATCTGGTCAGGTGGTTTGCCTTGTATATACATGTATGCATATGTATATATGTATAAATATACTCACTGTGTATATTTGCGTCAGTGTTCTACGGGCTGGCGCCGCCCGGCTGGAACCCACAAGGTACTCATTATAATATACCTAATATATAATAAAATATACGGGAAGTTAGGGTAATATCTACTCTGGGGGAAAACCGTAACAATCTACCGTAGCGCGTTCACCGCTAAAAAAACCCCATTCGTCATAGCGCCACGGTTCCAGGGAATTCCACTCACCATTGATAAAAGTATAGTGATCCTAGGAGTTGACATATCGTGTGATGTGCAATACCGGGGTCATTTGGACGTTAAGGCGAAGTTTGCATCAAGGAAGCTGGGCGTCCTGAACAGAGCGAAGCGGTACTTCACTGCGGGGCAACTCCTTCTGCTTTATAAGGCGCAAGTGAGACCCCACATGGAGTACTGCTCGCATCTCTGGGCAGGAGCACCCCAATACCAACTTAACCCACTTGACTCCGTACAGAAACGCGCAGTACGAATCGTCAACGATCCGAGGATTTCCGACCGGCTAGAACCTTTAAGTTTACGGAGGGACATAGGTTCCCTCTGCGTGTTCTACCGGCTTTACAATGGTGAGTGTTCCCACGAACTATTTGACCTGGTGCCTACATCACCGTTCCTCCATCGCACCACTCGCCGAAGGATGAAGTTCCATCCACACCAACTGGACTCGTGGCGGTCCTCCACGGTTCGATTTGCGCGGACGTTCTTGCCACGGACGTGCAAGATGTGGAATGAACTTCCTTCTGAGGTATTCCCGGAGCGCTATGACATGGGGCTCTTCAAAAAAGGTGCAAAAAGAGCTCTCCTTCAAAGCCGGCGATGCATTGGCGACTCCTCTGGTGTTGCAAATGTCCATAGGCGACGTTGACTACTTTCCATCAGGTAGCACGTCTGCTTTATCGTCAGGTTCAAATATAAAAAAAAAAAAAAAAAAATCTAATTGCAGGAATATTAGATCATATTTGTCATAATTTGGCAAAAAATATTATGTATTTAATACACTTCTATAAAATATAAACAATATAAATTAGATGTTATACACTTAACACCTTATGGTGTTGCCAGTCGGTCAACTTTGGGAATGGAACAGTTGGCGACAGGTGTTCAATTTAAAATTTAAATGAACGGCGCATGATTTTGGCTATTTTTTAACCGACTTCCAAAAAGGAGGAGGTTACTCAATTCGACCGTATATATATTTTTTTTTTATGTTTGTTCGGCGATTTTTTCACGATGCCGCGACCGATCGACATGATTCATACACCATTGTATGCGGCTAGTTTCACAGGGGGTCCCATTTCGAGGAAATTTAAAAATTTTCGCCAGTTTTCCCGGGAAATTGGAAAAACCCGATTTCTTTCTTTTCTTTCCCGATATAAACTTCAATACCTCGAGTATTTCTTAACCAATTTCAATTTTCTTTTATTCATATGAAAGGGTGTTTTGTTGCGGCACTTTCCTACTATAATATTAGTATGCTCTGATGATTAGAACTTAAGTAATGAGGTGGAACTCATCATCACTACCCCTGCTTTTTACATATTTTATGACAACTTTCCTTCTGCCCACTCAATTCTCATGAAACTTTAAATAAACATTGAGTATCTAGATTAACATGATATGATGGAAAATTTGACCTTCAACTCTTCAACCCTGGTAATGCAGAAGTGCCTCCTGCCTCAACTATACAAGTTAGGCATTTGGAACTTATGGATATTTAATAAGGTTGATAGGTAGAGATATATGATGGAAAATTTGGCCTTCAACTCTTCAACTCTGATAATGCAGAGGTGCCTCCTGCCTAATCCATACAAGTTAGGCATTTGGAGCTTACGAATATATGATAAGGTCATTGAGTAGATACATATGATGGAAGATATGAACTTCATATCTTCAATCCTTATGATGCAGAGGTGCCTCCAATGTAAAGTATATAGATTAGACATTTGTTGTAATGAAGTTGGTAGACAGAGATATATGATGAAAAATTTGACCTTCAACTCCTTAGATCTGATGATGCAGAGGTACCAGCCTAAACCACATGAATAAGCCATTTAGTGCTTTCACGCATATTTTACAGGTCCTAAGCAGGTACATGTAATGAAAAAAATGACCTTCAACTCTTTCACTCTGATAATGCTGGTGTGCTTCCAAGTTAAACCACAGGAGTTAGCCATTTTGTGCTTTCATATATGTATTAACGTCACTAAGCAGACACATAGGATGAAAATTCAAGGTCTTAACCCTGATAACTGTGACCGTAAAGTCTTCAATCCTAGTGACGCAGAGACACTGATGGCCTAAACAACAGTAACTTGACAAACACTTCTTACAAATATAAAATATGATTAATGAATACGCTGTAGTTTTCCTTAACTATTGAATTAAGGTAAATTGGACCGACTCACTCGCAGAGTTTTACCACCTAGTTTGATTTATTTACTTTTCTGTTCCAACCTAACCTAGCAAACAATATAGAATTGCATGTAGCCTCGCCTATAGTGTTTCGTATTGTTTTGGTTAGGTTAGGTTGAAACATATAAGGCAAAATAAAACTAAGCGAGCAGGGCGCGGAAGCGCCCTGCGAGCGGGTGGGTCCAATTCGTATGAATTCAGACCTTACCTTTATTCATGATCACCTTTATACAATTTTAACATAATATTAATACAAACGTTAGCATATCATCACTAAAAAGGGTGAAAAAAAAATTTTAACAAAAAAATAAAACCGACTTCTATGTCACTACAAAGTAAAAAATAATTGAAATAAATGTTGGTTTAATACATATTTCTGAAGTCGGCGCTCATATTAGACACGCTGTTTACGCCATTATCAAACGAAATATATTGAGCGCCAACTTCAGAAATATGTATTAAACCAACATTTATTTCAATTATTTTTTACTTTGTAGTGACATAGAAGTCGGTTTTATTTTTTTGTTAAAATTTTTAATGACAAAATTTAAGTACACGTATTAATCGGCTTTACCTCAGCGCTGATGTTACCTCAATTTACCATATACTCATCCATATACCGTATTGTACTTGTTTGTTTGTGTACGTAGATTGCTATGTGTAATTATGTTGTAATTAGAATTTAGTACTTATGTTTAGAAATAACTATGTTTTTGGGGATAAGAGAAGACATACCCAGATATTTATGGAAGAAGGAAGAAAGTGTAAGTGGGATGTCTCCAGCTAGTTAAAACAAAACAGATATATGTGTCACCTCCAGTAGTATCATGGACATACCATAGGAAATCAGAACATTGTTTCGGTACACGCCCATATTAATTATGCACAATTTGAAACTTTTAACTCAAGGTTTTTCAAAATGAATGCAATGAAAACAACAATAAACCGCTTTGTAGTGGCTGATTACAAATGGAACAATGTAAGGCAGCGCAGACAGCATGAGCAATATATTTATAATGTTGTTATTTAATGGAGGGCTTGTACCGCAAATAGAAAATCGCAAATGAAGTTGATTTTCGAAGAATACTCTGATTTGATATCATGATTATTGCGCAAGATTTAATACTTTGTTGCGCACTGTCTACGATCAACTAGTATTCCCCGCGGGGTACTCGTATCCATAAATTAGTAAAGATACTTCGCCGCCTTGAAATTGAATGAAGCCACAAACGGCTTATTAGTAAGTTCTTTTTTTATTTTTGACGAATAAAAACATTTTTAGAGAAAAATTACGAATAAATAACTAATACTGCGCAATTTACTTAAAAAAAAAATATTTCAAAAATTTTAGGGACATTTTAGCACGGAGACGTGGCAAAACTTTTTTACGCAACTATTTCAATTCTCAAAACGGGGTACATTTTCTTGTTAGGAGTAAGTAATCTTTACTAATTTATAGAGGTATCGTAATATTTCGAATAAGAAGCAACAACATTCATAATAGCTATACAATGAACGCTAGAAGGAAGCATACTATCAATGTTTCTAAAGGCTCAGTATTCAAAGCGCAGTAGTGTTCGCTCTTCACGCCGCTCGTACGTCCGCTGTCTGCCGTTTACCTTAATCTGTTTTCCTTATTCGGTACAAGTGTATGCTATGTATGTGAATGTTTGCACGAAGTTGGACTTTAGATGCATGCCGCATGGTTTAGATACGATTAGCAGTAGTTGGTATTATAATAACGTTTTATGATGTCATCATTATATTATTATATGGTTCTTATCTATGTTATAAAATAACTTTTAAATGGATTTTTGTCTGATATTACTAATTATTGGTATTTCCATGTCGTATAAAATAGCAAGTAGTGATAGCCTAGTCGTTAAGAAACTCGGCCTTCGATCGAGGAGTCCGAGGTTCAAATCCGAGGCGTGCACGCACCTCTGATTTTTCAAAGTTATGTGCGTAGGTATTAGAAATTAATTATCATTTGCTAAAACGGTGAAGGAAAACATCGTGAGGAAACCTGCATACCTGAGAGATATATAAAAAAAAATCAAAGGTATGTGAAGTCTACCAATACGCACTTGGCCAGCGTCGTGGACTACGGCCTAATCGTTCTCATTATGAGACCCGTGCCCAGCCGTGGGACAGTAATGGCTTGTTGGACTGGTTGTCCCATCACCTATCTGCCCTTACAAGTCAGGGGCCCTAGTACACGATACGAAAAGCCTTCATTTGGTCAATTAACAAAATATTCAAATTATTGGAAGTATTGGAAACTCATACGAAGGACCCAACTCTAGGACTGAACATAGGTATCCCTCTCTCAGTAGATAATTTTGTCATCAACGTGCTTTGCGTGTAGGTAGAGGATAATAGATCAATGTCTTCGCAGGAAGACGGTATTTGCTACTGTATTCAATTTTTTCTCACATCCTACGACATCCACGGGAACTGACAGTAATCGCTATTTTTATTTATATCTTTGTAATTTTTTCATCAAATAGCATTAAAGCAGAATTTCACAGCAAAGGTTTGTGTAGTCGAAATAACATAGGTACGTAAGCAGGTATTAAGAATAGCAATTAAGATAAACATGATAATATTATATTTATCTGTACGTTTCGTGGTCATGTTTGAAGAATGTCCCGGCCCTGATAGTGCTCTGATAACAGATGCAGAGAATGTCACAATAACTATCTAGTAATATAAAAAGTAGATAGTAGCGTCGGTACTTTGATTTTTTCGACAAATCTGCCTGCTGCATTCAGTTGATCGATGTTGTGTTTCGATCTGAAGTGATAAGGCAGACCCATATTATTAGGTGTTCAAAATTCGTCTTGAATTAGGCCCTATTTTGTTTTGGAGTTTTACAGTATTTTATAATTTTTGGTTGTTTGTATTAGTTTAACACCAAATTGAATAATGCCTGTTAATAATAAAATTAATCTTAACTTATTCTTGCCTATCACAATTCGAAATTTGTCTATGTTCAAATCAAAACATAGCGATACGTAACGAAATAACACACAACGACATAATTAAAAAGATTTGTCCTTTGAAAAACAAGCAATAATGCCAAAGGAGGACATTTTGTGCAGAATCAAAACAACTATAGATGTATTACATCATAGTTACACATTAAATATACTCGGTTCACAATAACGCGCGTGACGAAATAACAATCATAATGTTATCTTATCGTATGCAGTGTAATTGACAAGTATTTATTTTGTATTAATCCAACGTATTTAAACGAGCATTAAATTCGTAAGGACGATTCTCATTCATCTTGAATAAAGATCTATCAATAAAATTATATAAATTAAGAAGCCAATTATTTTTGGGTGAAAAAGCCTAAATTAATTATTCTAAAATTATTTTTTACAACTAATGTGGGGTATTGTGGGGTAAGTTTCCCCGTCCTGCACCGCGCTCGCGTAGGGATCTCGCCCTGATCGGCACTTTTTAAACGGCAAATTTTCGATACGCAAATTTTTAATCGATGATTAAAGTAAAAGTCAATTTTATCAGTATTACCCGATTATGTTATTAGATTATAATATATTACATGTTAATAGATTTAATTGAAACAAAAAATAAAACTTTTATATTTCAATACAACCTTTCATATGAAATCATTATTCTGTGGTAAAATATAATATCATGTTAGTATGTTCCTAAAACCTGAGAACTTGTGAAAATATTTGCTTATCTTCCTGGAAGCTTTTGATGTAAATATCTAAACAACTGGCTGACGTAAAAGCCTTAAATTTGGTGAAAATGATTCATCGTATACGTGAACATTTGCTGCAGAAGCTTAATTTTAACAAAACAAAAAAAAGAAAACGACCTCTCCGTACTGACGTCAATACAGATTACGCTTGATTTGTTGTATTTATAAATGCGTCACAATCACAAGAAAATAATGTATATTTTATTTATACTCTGCTATGAATAGTTCACAAAATCAAATTCGTTTCGTGTTGCCCTAAAATAGCTTATAATATTTACCTGTGGATGTCATAGGAGTGTCTAGTTTCATCATATAAAATATATATACTAAGTAATTATCCAGTAAAAGGCAAAATAATAGTTACACTATAGTCCGATTCATAATTAGGTGTCCAAAATGTAAACAAAGGTGTTGACCTATCAAGAAAATATGTGTCAAATGGCAGTTTCTTATTTTTGACAATATTAAATTAATACATCGATAATAAAATAATAATCTAAATAAATTAAAATCAATTCACATTTTCCAATATTTATATTAACTCAATTTCATTTCATACAATAATAATAATAAAAAACAAGATTTATGAGAGAAAATTAAATTGTGATAATGGTCACACAATCGGCATCCAACACATTTTTTGTGCCGCCATTTTTAAGTTTCGTAGTTGATATTATTCATTTTTGTGATCGTGATCGAACTCGAATTTTTCCTAGTTTTCTTAGCGCGTTTTTTTTAATTGTGTGCAGTTATTAAGTTTTTGTTTTATGTTGAATTTTGTGAATTTTTTCGTTTCTTGTTAATTTGTTAAGGTTTACAATACCTGTAATCGAATTTTGACAATGACATTTCTTTGTTTACATTTTGGACACCTAATTATGAATCAGACCATAGTTAGGTGTATGTGAATATATTATTTTTAGAGGATTTATTTTCTAAAGTTGCTATAGTCTATTTCTTCTTGTATGTCGTCATAAGTTGTAGTGTAAATTGTAATGATACTTTTATTTTTTTCTGATTTCGTATGTGTCTTGGAACGATCTGATTTAATAAATGTAGAAGTCGTAATCAAAGTGTAGCTAGTCGTAGCCGCTACTGCAGACCCGCGTTGATTCGGCTTTCGCGGTTGAGTGATGTAGACTACCTTGGTGACAATGATTCTGTAATAATTGATTGAGTAATCACTGAATGATTATGTAATCATTGAACTCTATTTTATTTATAGCATTTTTTTAATTTTTTATTTAAAAATGATTTTATTGAATTCGTTGATTTCTCATCGTTTAAATTTGACGGATAATAAGATATTTTAAAGATTTTTTTAGACTATACGGGTTCGGAGACAGTACTCGCCTTGCAAAACAATTGTCGGATTACCGTAGGTTTGCCGTGGCGATTTTTTTCCTAATTTCCTAATATATTATAATGTTTGTTATATTCCAGCGATGCCGCCCTCGTACGAGCAGGCGTTGAAGCAGTCGCCCTACAACCCCGACATGCCGCGCTAAGCTCGACATACAAACCACTCAGCTGAACTACACGGATCATAACTTTATTAAAAATTAATAAGAAATATTTTTTAGAATTTTTTTTGGCACGTCAATGTAATGTAGGTACCACCTCTTCGGAAGGTGTTACGTTATATAGAAGAATTCGCGGAAGAAATTCCATATACATTAATTTAATTGTAATGCTCTTCACAAGTTTTTTTTTTAAGTTCTGCTACTAAATGCATTTAAAGTGTGTCTTCACGTCATAAGATTTAAGTAACCGCAGTAAATTATTATAATTTCTCATATCAAATAATTTGTTTGTAATATTTATATAGATTTTATTTGATACCTTAATATAATAATTTAATATGATAATTTTGTAATGGATTTAACAAAACTAAATTTCGCTTTTGGTTAAAAAACTAATGCCTCAGAATAAGGGCGTTATTAAATAAAAGGGATGCACCCTTTAACAAAATACCGATTGTATGAAACCAATCTATTATAAAATGAAAAGATGAAAACGATAACGTTATTAAATGTAATTAAAATAATCATTAATAGCAGAGAGATTATTATGTAATGAATAGTACCTATTTAGTTATAAATTTTCAAATGTAAAAAACTAAAAAAAATTTAAAACGTAAATTGGTACGATTATTTTGATTTTATTTTTTACAGGGATGATTCTGTAATGAGATATGTATGTTATCTATGATGTGTGTCAGAGTAGCACTCTGCTTGTGTCCTTACCAACATCTGAATGGATAACGGTCGATAAGTCGTTCATTGGCAGTCGATCGATAATTAAAGCTTCGTCGATCGATTATTAAGTCTACACTCTAATTGCTCGTACAATTGCAAAAATGGATACTAATTGGCATGATGACATATTAAAGAATCAAAGAATAAATGAATAAAAGATTTTAGTGAAAAAAAATGAGGAAAAGATCCTAAAACATTTGCCAGTCCTAATATTAACTTTAAGGCTTATTATATTTTTAATAAAATAAAACTATAAAATACTGCAGTCGGCCATGTTCTTGTAATCAGTGCGAATGACGTCATGCAGACACTGATCACTGTATCGCTTGAATCGCAATATCGAGGCGTGACGTCACGAGGACGCCATTACGCGAGCGTTTTCGCACCTAAGTCAAAATGGGTACAAAGATATTAATTACGTCAAGATCTAATGTATTGCTGAAATAATGAATCATTCATTATATCTTTATAGAAGGCGATTTAAAAATCTGTCATCCTGCCTGTTACACCCCGATTTTACCTAAAAGTCGAATATTTCTTACATTCCGATCTCAGGCCAGTGGTAGGTAAGATTGGAGATGCTATTTATGAGCATTTAAAGTGGATTCTGTGGTCGATCTTTTCTGGTGACATTGATGATCGACGGTGAACGGTTGACTCTACGATCGATCGATAACTTCGAAGAACGAATGATTGGTCATTCTAAGGTCTATTAAAGAACCACGTGTGAACTCCGTACATATTGTCGGTAGTTCCACAGTGCTTAACATTCGGCACTTGTACGCTGTGATGAATGAACTTTTATTATTAATTTATTATATAATAAGTATGAAAATGCGGTTCGACTGCGAATTTAAACATTTATTACATTTTAATTTAAGTAAACTACTTATGAGGGTATAATTATGATTTACGTCGTCCTTTATTTTCGTATTTTATTTTAAAATTTTGTATATTTTGTTACTGTTTATTTTTGCTTGTATTTAAAAGTATATATTTTACTATTATTATAAAATATTAGATTAGATAGATACACAAAAAAATCTGTTTATGGAATAATTACTAAAATTTCTGTAGCTTAAATAGTATTGTACACAGGTAGTGTTGTTACCTTTTAACCAATGTACGTAGCCTACTAGTACAATTAAATTTTAATAAGATATGCTCAGCATCACTGGGGAGATGATTTGAAATTGCAAATAAAAGTTGTTATGTGGGGTAATTGAGTACATACAGTGGCGCCATCTACACCGAGCTTTTACGTTGTGGATGTCGGTTAATTTATATGAAGAGGACCGAAAAATAAACATTATTTTGGCGTCGTTATTTATAATTAAATAGTTGTAAATAAATGTGAACGGAATAATATCCCTTATTTTTAAGTCTTTTTACGTGTAGAAAATTATGTAGATCATTTTGTTGGTTACATACTTTTCCGAGGCGTTCCAGCTTAAGTTTAGCGGCGCCATCTGTGGGCGACGTCAGGTAGGAATATGTAATCATATCTGGGGTTGATTACAGATGTCCATGGGCGGCAGGAGTCACTAACCATCAGGTGGATTGCATGCTCGTCTGCTACTCCTATATTATAAAAAATAGCATTTAATATTTCTTTATTAATAAATATTTTTCTTTAGTAAACAAAATTTTGAATACTTTTCGGTCCTCCTAATGTACGAAACAATCATCTAAGTCCTCAGGAGTGGTATCTGTGATCGGCTTGCTTAAGGCAGAACCTGTCCTATATAGAGTTGGTACAGATGCCCATATGCCAGTGAGTTACAATCAGATGGTCTGCAAGTTCCTTTGGTACTTCAATCTTACAAAAACCTCTCCCCATTGTGCGGTAACTAGAATTTCAATATGCTCATGTTTACATTTAATAGTACCCAATTTTACTGTAGAAATCTAATTTTTGATTACTAGTACTGATGTCACGTAACTAAAATATATAAAAGCTAAAAAGGGGTAAGGAATATATAAGATAGCATCGCTCATTGTGAGTTTCTTAATGAGGCTATTTATTTCTTGTTAAATATTTAGTAATTGGAAAGCTAGCTAGGCGACCTTAGCTCTAGCTAAGGTGATCGCAACAAAATTTTGAATGTAACTTAAATTTAATAATAAAAAAAATAAAGTTTTTTTTCCATTTAATCCGAATCATATCGATCGTTTTTACTGATTTTGTTTAGTATATTGTAATTATTGTTGAACTTAGTTACATTCACTTAGTTAAAAACTTGCCTTTATAATTACCCGTAAGTCATGAAATAAATATAACCAAAGGCGTAGTGTTGGGCAAAATATCAAAATGTTACAAGAGTCAAATGCTTATTCGTAGGTATTATAATTTGTATTTTCCTTCGCAACACTTTTTTTGCCGCCCCTGTTTAGTGAACGGCAAAATTGACTTTTGCCGTAATCGACCCCACGCTACGCCACTGAACATATTTTACGTAAAGATATTTCGAATTTCTATATGTTGTGAGATTAATAAATATTTAATGTCTGAGATTTTTATTATATTTAATTTTTACAGGGTTTTATTACCTTTTATAAGGCCTTTTTAAGTAGCAAAAAAATACCTATCGTTTGTAAATAAAATATAATAACACATAATATTATATAAACAACTGCACAATGTGGCTGTTGTTGTAAGAGCGATGTTAATTGTTGGGAGTTATTTCATTTGTCAATGTAATATATCCATTGTTCATTAACATGCTGTTAGAAAAGTTGTTAGGACATAACAACACTTTTGTAAGTTTTATGTTACAACACCTTATGTAATTAAAAAAGGTTTCTTATTAAGGAAATACGTATTCCACCTATTATTTATACATCATATTACAGTAATATAAAACATGCCATTTATTTTTTGAATGATTTAAATTAATTTCGAGCGGATGAACATTAAGGGAGACCTCTCAGTCTCCCTTAATGTTCAGTTGGTTCTGTAACATATTTCGATGCAGTGTTTGAAATATGGTCAAGTTACATGAATATTTAATGGTGGATTAAATATTAGTAGATTTAAATTATTCTTAGATAATATTAACATAGCAGACTCTAAATGTGTAGGATTGTTTTATCGGTAAATGATGTAGTTTTCAGACTAAAAATACAGTTGGAGATTGAGCTTTTGTTCTAATATTATATTGTAAATATTAACAAAAAAATGATTTCAATTTCCTATGTATGTAGTGAAAACAAAAAATATTGGATACATTATGAGATACAGGTTTCTTTGATCAATAAACAATTGTAGCACTCGCGAATCTCAAAATTGTCTTCAAATTCAATAAGAAGCAACCATAAAAAATATATAAGTTTCCATAATTTCAAAAATCCAGATTATATAGAAAAACTAAATTAAAATTCTATGCCATTTTTTTTAATACATTGTGCCATCAGTATATATTATATATCTTGAAATAGGTATCTTTATTCAAATATATATATAATATAGTTGTAATAGTAGCTGAAACATGTACTTCCTTATAGATAAGTAATGTATGTTAGTTATATTTTAGACATAATTATACCTATTGTTATATGAAATATAAAGTTACCTCTGCCTTCCAGAATTGACGCATTATTTTTGTGTAAATGAATATATTCTTCCTTGCTTTCTTCTATTTAGTTATAATTTGGGGCTTTCCTCATCCGTCGACGTGAGATTTAATGAAGCCGGTCCGAAGTCACAATATAAGAATAAAATACGAAAAAGTTTTCGAGTTAAAGATGTTAAACCAACTTTGTGTGCTGTTGTGTTCTGCTTGAAGGTAAGGGCGACATACTTATCCAAGGTGTTCTAACTATGTCCTCAGCAAGCAACGCTGTCTGTGACCGCACTGACCTGTTACTATCATGTAGTAGTCAAAGTCTACTATGTTTGCTATTTCTATGTTCTAAATATTAATTAAAAAATGCTAAAATTATGTAATTTTTAAAATTACAAATCGTTTTGGAACTGCTTAAAATAATTTCAAGATTTCTAAGGATAAGTAACCCATTTTGCCAATTGACGATTCGAAACCTTTTTCGTATCAAAATAACTTTGTTTACGACATTTATGCTATCGTCATTGATGTCGTGTCGCACCGGTCGTGTCGTCAGGTGTGAGGAGCCCCTCCCGCTACACTAAGCTCTAAACTGCCAGTACTTAGTACTTTCGGAGGTGACTATATACTTTTTTCTTATAGAATTATACATAATTAATAGTAAATACGTGTCTATGTAGATAGTATATAATGATTTAGGGCGTTGAATGTGAGGCAGCGAGCCGGGCGCTCTGAGGTTCGTTAAAATTTGACTTCGGCATTCAATTATGACTAATTAATCTGGTTTTAGGAGCCGCTTATAATATTGTTTTGCGTAAATGCATACAAGTTTACACGAAATGTTAGATTTTTTTGGAATAATGTCCATAAAACCAGTAATCGCATCTTTAGTGTTATGATGATAGTGAGTGCACAATACCATACTTTTTTTTTTTTAATTTTTGTGCATAAGTCAGTTTGACGATTTTTTACTCTTATGTCATTAAAGATCCGATTAAAGCACGTTATTAATAATCGAATCTATTCAAGTTTCACTTATAAAAGATCGTATGAAATAAGAATATCTTAAAATAAGAATTAAGATACATGGTAAGCAAAACATTGGATTGATTGATTATTATTAATATGGGGCTCTAGTAGTTTACTGCAATATATGTGTGTGTGAGGCCGGCTCGCTGCGCACCAGCTGATGTGATATTATGGCGTACTTGAAACGAGTGAATATAAGAAAAGGATTATTTTATGTTTATAATTTCTTTTTTATTTTTCCCAACTATTTCGCTTCAGTTAGTTCCGTTTATATCGCCTTAGTTGCCTAACAGTACAATGAACTTTGGTTAAGTAAATAACAAAAGTATTTTAATTTATTGTATTACTTTCATAAAGCTTGGATTTGATTTTGCACGACTCATGATACGACTCATGATGCGAAGAAAAAAAATTTTTCGATCGTAAAGCACTCTCTGATGAGTGCTTTACGATCGAAAAATTTTTTTCGCTTCATTTTGGCGGCTATTTTTATTATTATAGCCTTGATAGTTCACGGAATCAAGATATTTTGCATACTATTGTCGAGATAATTTAATGGAGATTAATTCCATACTTTT
Source organism: Epargyreus clarus clarus (assembly GCA_014595695.2). Taxonomy (NCBI): domain Eukaryota; kingdom Metazoa; phylum Arthropoda; class Insecta; order Lepidoptera; family Hesperiidae; genus Epargyreus; species Epargyreus clarus. The sequence continues at coordinate 305,051 of JACTTY020000170.1, read as the reverse complement.
TAAAAATTGATTTACTGCAATAGAATTGGAAAGAGCACCAAAATAGGTCAAAAAATTTTCCTGTCCGTCATGTGTGAAACCTGAAAACGCTGTAACTTGTGAAAAAATCCATCATTTTAGTTAATTTTTTTTTTTTAAATTCTAATCGACGATTGTAGGTCACTGAATGCGAATGATTAATTAATTCAGTGTCGTTTAATTGCAATTAATAAAAAACGAAAACTACAAGACTGTATATATCTATAGATATTATGTACATTTATTCCACCAGGGGCGCTTGTGCAGTACCTTCTTCCTACTACAGCTGTTTTTTCGGCAATTAATTTTGAACGACTTAAGTTATTTTTTTTTATATTTCATATTTAAATGAGCATTATGAGTCGTGCACTTTTGGATTTTCCAAACTTTTAAAATTACTATAAAATCATTTCATGTATATAAAAATTAATTAGTGTTGACTGATTTTAAATTCATCATGATATTTAAAGTGCAAACAATAACTCCATTAAAATTTTACAATTTTTAGTTCGGAGTGTGCAAAAATCAGAGAAGCAATTTATTGTCAACACTAATTAAATTATTTGAATACGTATACCTATATTATTTCAACTCCATGTAAATGTATTTGAGTTGATTTCATTCCAATATAAAAATTGTATTTAGTTCCAAAGTTATTTCTATAACTAATGTATGAACGAGCATTGATGAGTTGAACGCTAACTATGGGAGAGAATGGTTGGAATTGTATGTTGTCAGTTTTGTACCAAATATAAGTATGTTGAAGTCCATCATGTCTTTTATTTACTCATGGATTAGTAAAAATATCTCAACGCTTTGTAATTTAAGGAAGCCACAAATGGCAGACACATACGTAAAATGGCTGACTGTTTTCCCATTACGTCTCCGACTGTTTAGGTGTAATTTACGCGGAACAATGCCGACATATACAGTTAAGTGGTGCAAAAACAACACGAAATCGAAGAAAAAGTGCTGAGAAATATCGTTACATTCGTAAATGGTCTACAAACTACATTTTTTTAATATTTCTCCAACACGAAAATAGATGGACAATTTCAATTTGTCATGTCAAAACTGGTTACATTTTCTTGTTGGGAGTCAGAAATCTTTATTAATCTATGTATTTACCAGAAACTTATTTTTATGTGTAGTTAAAGAAAATACACATGGAGACATTCTGCTCTTGTGTCTTACAGAAGACCACGAAATGTGAAAAGATCTCTTAAATATATTATGTTGCGAGTATTTTACAATAAAACGACGTAAACATGTATTTTTTTTGTCCTTAATAGTTTCTCTTTTTTGCACAAGTACGTATCGATATATGCACTGTACGATCCAGCTCGAAAGCTAGACCGATATTGTCAGTATGTAGGCGCGGCCACGCAATCCTAAGGGGATATAGTGGAATGTATGGTGTATTATTGTAATCCAATCCCAATACCAACTTTCGTCCCAGCAGATGAGTAGATAAAACCACCAACCTTGCGTTCCCACTCGATCTGCGGGCTCGAATCGTGTCAGCGATTCGCACGGCGCTGTCGCTCCGGGAAGCACGGCCTGATCTTCCTGAAGAGTAGTCTCTTTGCATTTCACAATGCACACGTGGTAGCACGGCTACTGTTCGCACGGAGCGACATTGACAAGCCAACTCTGGTGGAATATTTACATCTACCGACCTAAAGTTGACAAGGATTGAACATGCACTCTATTATTATTTTTTAATTATTTCGCGCGTACATAAGCACATACATGATTTTTATTATGTGGAAGTAGGAAAGAGCTTTCAGTCCACCTGATGGCATGGGGCTACTGCCGCCATAAGATTCCTACCTGAGGAGTGCATATTTTGGCCCTATTTTGCCCTTTTAGTACACATTTCGCCCGTATTTAGTGCATATTTGCATGCATATTTCGGCATTTTGATAGTACATGTAATCCGATGTCTAGTTATAATATATAATTCCTATTTTAATATTATGTTCATACAAATATTAATTTGCGTATGTTTATACACAATTAAGCGATTATATTTTGGACGTACAGTTCAAGGCACTTTTCCTTCCTGTTAATAAATGTTATACAAATAATTTGGCTAGGAATACACCCATTTATTTTAGTCTTACACAGTCAGTGGGTACAGCAACCGTTTCGTATAAATTAGAATGCAATATAATTATTTTTGAAAGTTATTATCTGCAAGTATCACTGCTTTGAAAGGTATGCAAAATTTAGTTTATTATAATAATGTAAACCTGTTTATTTTGTTTTTGGATTAAAATATAACAAATATTATTGTTATACGTCATATATCGTGGAAAAAACAGAAATAACTATATTTAGTAATGTTTTTGACGTAAAGTTTCACTATTAAATAAGTATAGAAAAAATCACGACTTTCTTGCACTGTTAATTTGCTGAAGTAATTTACTTAGTTGTGTTTGCAGATGGCAGCTGGCACCCCGGAGGTTTTAATAGCGGCTATCATAGTCAAAATTATAATTGTGGGGATTTGCTTCTGTGTATGTGCTTTCAGAAAAACTCCTGGACGTGAGTATTATTGCGTTTTATTAAATTTTTTTGAAGCTCTCGTTTACTTCTTAAAGTAGGTACAGTCCGCGCTAAACTGCTAGTCGACTCTGCAGTTGTTGCGAGCAGGTGTAGGCAATAGTAGGCATCATTGATCTATAACCTGGTAGGCATACAATTTGCTGTTGCGACGCGTTTCATTTCTATATCCAGAGCGGACTAGCAGTTTTACGCGCACTATAAAAACGGCTAAATTTGCTAAACTGCTCTCAGAACCACCACAGCGGTATATCAGTTGAAGTAAGTTTTGAGAAAATCGAGGATTTGTGAAAGTCGTCTTCTTAATTTATATGAGATGGTTTAATTTTTGAAAATTAACTGGTAATTTTATGTTAATAACCTTTCAATTTTTGAGATATAACCGAGATTTTAAATATATAATCAATTTACCTTAAAATTTTTGATATAAGTACATCTGTAGATTTGGGTAACATAGAGGTCACAGTATAAGGATCTATCAGTATTATAACTCGGCATTGTCTTTGAATTATATACCTACAGGGGCGCTGGGCGAGAGTTCGCGTTAAGGCTGCGCGCCTACAGCATTTTAATTACGTCTGACTTTCTTCTAGTTTTGTTAACTGTAAATATTATAATTTAGCCTTTACATAACCGTTCCTTGGTAGGCGAAAGATTGACTGACATTTTGTTTTAGTGGAAAATAACAAGTAAATTAATAAGTTATAATAAATAAGTTGCATATCAGTAGGTAATGAAAAGTGTAGTTATAATTTTTTCATGTTCAACGAGAATAGCTTTTGCTAAATTATTATTCGTATGTCATTTTCCTTCGTCCTATCCGTTTACTTTTTTATGAATTTACTTATTTATGTATTTTGCTCAGTAAAAATCGAAATACCAATCTTTTAAAAAAATAAACAAATCATGATGGTACCTACTAGTACAGACGCAATATATTTGTTTAAATAAAAAATGTTTAAATAAAAAAAAACACTGACTAAAAACCGTCACACCGACAGCCTATCACTGCGGCACATTCGCACCTGTTCGCATACCGAGTGTATACCGAAATCGAGGCGCGTATACCTTGCGTTCCGTGCGTTTTTATGAAGATAGAATACTGTATAGATACTTATATTGTGCTGAGGTAGAGACAATATTATTACTTGGTTTTTCTTTTTTGGAATTAAGATATTGTTAGTTGGCTTAGTTCATTGGCTTAGTTCTTAGTTCATTAGACATTTAGCAACTTTGTTCTTGCATTTTCCATTTTTATTATCTAAATTAGCACAAAACATCTAAGAGAAAAAAAATGCGTTTGAAGTTTGTAGATCTCAAGAAAGTTATTATTATGTACCTATCCGTTGCATAAATTTTGCCAAATTTTAGTAGAATTAATAGTTTTCAAGTACCCAAGAAAACGTTTGTATAATAGATAATTAGAGCGGAATGATTTACAGAGGAAAACACGGTGAGGTTAGGTTACTTATACCTCGTCTTATATCGGTAAGAAGGCTACTTTTATAGAAGTTTAGGTATAAGTAGTCTAGTAGTAGATTAGGTATAAGAGTATCAATTGGGAAGCGAAATTACATATTTATTCATAGCTTAATAATATAGATAAACATTGCCTTTTTATACTTATTTTAAAATTAGTTAAAATATTAAAAGCCACTATGTATTTTTTTATTAAGGTGTAATTATGTCCCCGAATGCTGCCGTGCCGAATCGTATGGCTTACCCGATGGGTCACCCTGGAATGTCAGCACCTTACCCCGCACCCGGAGCGCCGAGCACCGCGCCTGGAGCGCTGTACCCCACGGCCGGAGGAGCTTGCCGAGGAGCTTGCCCCGTTGCCGGGGCACCGTACCCCAACACAGGGGCACCTTACCCCATGTCTGGAGCATTTAACGGCCCGAGTCCACCTTATTAAATTAACCCTACATTCATACAAGATTACCCTTATTAAAGGGTAATCTTGTATGAAGATCGGATCCTCCTACCCAAGTGAGTCAAGCACAATTTGTGCTAATAGTAAGATTATTGATTTCATAATATAAGCATTGTTAGCCTAGTGGTTAAGAAACTCGGTCTCTTGATCGAGGGGTTCGAGGTTCAAATTCCAGCACCTCTGATTTTTCAAACTGAAGTGCGTATTAGAAATTAATGATCACTTGCTTAAACGGTTAAGGATTTTCCTTCACCGTTTAAGCAAGTGATGGAATCGTGAGGAAACCTGCATGCCTGAGAAATCTAAAAAAAACAAGTTTTCAAAAGGTATGTGTAACTATAGGTATGTTAGCTATACGCACTTGGCCAGCGCGGTGGGCTATGGCCTAATCCTTCACATTCTGAGAGGAGACCCGTGCCCAGCAGTGGGACAGTAATGGGTTGATGATGAGGATGATGAATATTAGTGAGGGTGTCGCCTGCCGATCATTCAGGAGAGGGCAGCTGGATTTTATTTCTGTAGGGGCTGGAAACTGCCCCACTCAGCGCGCCAAGCGTTTGTAATCCAAATTGTAAGACCATTTTTAGATCCCTTGCCGCCACCTCCTGAGTCAGAGAATATAAAGTATTTGAGGGCGAAAAAGAAAGATTCGTATAATATATAACTATATATATAGGTATAAACTATTTGAAGGTGGTAGAACACTTTGTGGTTCGACTCTGGTAGCACCACCGCCACACCTATTTCTACCTAATAACAGCAGTGTTAGGCGCTGCTGTGTTCCGGTTTGAAGGGTGTGGTAAGGGAGACAGACTTTTCCGAGGCATTCCAGCTTAGTCCTCAGGGGTAGCGGCGCATCTGTGGCCGACCTCAGGTAGGAATATCTAATTCTATGTGGGGTTGATTACAGATGTCTATGGGCGGCAGTAGCCACTTACCATCAGGTGGACTGCATGCTCGTCTGCTACTCTTATATTATAAAAAAAATATATATATATATATATAATATGATAATAATTACATTTGGATAATTGTTTCCCTGATAACTATTTATAATATTCCAGCGACGTCTCCCTCGTAGTAGCCGCTCTGCCGTGCTAGCCTCACCACACATACCACTCAGCTGAAATACATGCATCATAACTTCAGTAATATTCCATATTTACGTAATTTAATCTTAAAAATTACACCGAAATATATGAGTATGAAATTTTTTATAAAAATACAGGTTTTGTTTTAATAATTCCCTACCTATTGAATGACTTGAAATTATTACAGTGTGTATTGCTGTAGCCGTTTTAACATGTGAAACGTATTTTATTTTTGGTAAATACGTCAAGGCAGTTTTTCCTTCCTGTTAGTAAATCTATAAATATAAAAGCGAAAAGATACTCACGTTCAAATCGTATTAATCAACTCATGAAATTTGGAATATAGCTTCATTTTATAATGTAGATGCGCACTAAGAACGAATTTTTTGATATTCCACCGTTAAGGGGGTTAAATAGGGGCTGAAAGTTAGTTTGTAAGTCCACCAATTTAAAACTCGATGAAAATTCATATTTAGCTTTCTGATTTATAATAATTAAAATATAATTTAAGAGTTTTTCCAAAATCAACCCTTAAGGTAGTTAAATAGGGGTTGACAGCTTATTTTAAAATTTGCCATTTTCGAAGCCAGCACTATGAAAGAAAGAAATAAGCCATTGCCTTACTGGTTAGATATAGTAGAACTTAAATTATACCGTTTATGGGAAATCAACCCCTATGTGGGTTAAATAAGGGTTGTAAGTTTGTATGAAAGTCCCCCAGTTTTGATGTAAACTCTATGAAAATCGGCATGTGGCTTTTCGGTAGAAAATAATTAATCACCTACTCGTATTTCACCGAAAATAATTAAACACCTATTTCACCGTAATTTGGAAACAAAGACTGTAACAAGTAATTTAATTAAAAAATCAAAAACCCGACTGCACCAATAAGGCTGAAGTAAAATTTCCAAAAACAGTGAAATAGGCGTTACATTTTTTTAACCAGAAAGCCAAATACAAAGTTTCATAGCGATTACTGTTTCAAAAACAAAAGATGTTCAAACAATATTATCCTATTCTGTCCTCGTTGTGCTCATTTACGCTATATAAAGAACCTATGTGTAAGTTCAGCGGTTTTCCTTTGCATTGATCTCTGGGATAGCGACGGCTATCCGGAGATCCGTGTCCAGCAGTGGGTCAATAATGATGATGAAACATATTTTCCCATACACGAGGTCTCCCATATGGTCGCCCTGTTCTCACATGTTTTCCATTTACAGTGTTAAATTCATACAGAACCCCTCCACGCGAGTGTAACTCGCATTTGTTTTAATAACTTATTGCGCTGTCCAGTTCCCTTACCAGGAGTTTTTACGTTTCGACAAATATGACTGTTTTGGTATTTGTTTACGTATGGGCCAATACGATTTCCAAGTTCTGACACAATCCGCTAGGGGCGCTGATTGGAATTTGTTTGGGCAAATACGTAAACAAATACAAAAACAGTCATATTTGTCGAAAGGTAAAAACTCCTGGTAAGGATACTGTAAAGTGCCCATTTGCGTGTAAATATTTTTATCTTCCCAGTGACGATATGTTACAGGAAAATAATAAAAATATCTATTATTACTAACATTTTAATTAAGTAGTAGTTATAGATCACATTTGGTATTTGTGTTAGGTGATTATGGTGAATATTAACCCGAAAAGAGCAGGGGCTATCTTAGCCACAATTTTACTTGCTTCGCTTCTTATATATTGTCGTTGCAAGATACGTAAAGCGATAAAAAATAAACGTGAGTAATATTTAGATTCGTTTAATTTTTACTAGGAATATTCGCACTTGGCATTACGTGAGCAAAACGTTAGTAATTTTTTAATACAGATGTGGCGGTTCGTTTAGACCGTCACTCTACTGTTAACTTTATTGTACTATTTTACAGATATTTATAAATGTTTATTGTACAACTAATTATTTAATTTAGAATATTATTGTGTTATTAATTATATTATCTAGTTTATTTATAATATTCATGTGTATTTCTGTATCTATGGTAAGTCTCCATTTCTTTGCCACTGTCTATGGCAACGCAGAGACGTCCATGTTTTTTTTTTTCATTTCGCACAAAACCCCGTTCGAGTAAACGTTGAGACTTTTATTTGCGTAACCCGAAGATTAACACGCCCGCAATTTATATTTTATACACCAAACAGAGAACAAAAAAACTTGTAGGTATACATTTAGTTATAAATAATGACTGTTTTCTAAAAAACAAATCGAATTATGTCAAAAATAAAATAGAATCTATTGACATCGAGGAAAATCCATGTAAAACTTCAATGACTCACAGTTTAGTTTTTAATTTATAATTCCAATTCCTACGACTGCAACGGACGACTTGTACAGACTTGTATCTTCCTGGTAGTTGATATTCATTTTATAAATTTTAAGTGTAGTAATTATAATCCAAGCTTAGGTCCTTAGGTCCCGGTTATCTCAGTACCTTTAATATTGTGTTGTGTTATGTAACTGTAAGTAAAACGGCACGTTTTCTCAAGTGATTTGGAACAAACTAGTTTATTTGACTTTTAACATAACATAGTTTTTTTTGATGTGAAACATCTATAGCCGCACGTAAAACCGATTTCTGGCGTGGCGACGCATGCCGTGGCCGTGCCGATGCCACGCTATACGATGGTATATATATACAGTCTATATGCAGTAGTGTGTACGGTGTGGCGACGCGTCGCCATGCGCAATCGTAATATTTTATTTTATCATTATGACATATTTAGTTCCTATCACAATATGTTCTTTTCTGCATATTACTTTTACAAAATAATGTCGATGTTTCACATCTGCCAGGCGTCCCGTGACGGCTAACATTTTTTATTATTTTTTTATAACATAACATAGTTATAGTTATAGTAATCAACCCCAGATAGGATTCCTATCTGAGGTCGGCCACAAATGCGCCGCTACTCCTGAGGACTAAGCTGGAACGCTTCGAAAAAGTATGTCTCCCTTACCACACCCTTTAAAACGGAACAAAGCAGCGCCTAACACTGCTGTTATTAGGCAGAAATAGGTGTGACAGAAATAGTACATCTTAGATGGCGTGAAACTGTTATAATATTTGATAATACTATCAGGATCTACGGACCGTACAATCCACCGTGATCGTCCTGTACCGAATCCCGTGGCAATCTCAATGCCATGGCCTCACACCGAAGCACGTACCCCCGCGACTGCAGCGTCTCCTGCACCGCAAAGTGCACCTCGCACCGACACAGGGACTTCTCACTACACCATGGAGGCTAGCGTACATTGTGACAATAGTAAGTATATTGATATAAACACATTAGCGTGGGAGTCGCCATCGTTCATCCAGGGGAGAGCAGCTGGCGTAGGGAGGTTTTTGCATTTCTATTGTACTATAGTGGTCCAAACGATATATATCCATATTGTAAGACTATTTTTGTATCTGTTGCAGCTGTCCCCTATTTAGATAATGTAAAGTAAATACTTAAGTATTTAATTTACACACACAGGAAGATTCCTGTGAGGTAACATAACTTAATATATTAAAATATTAAGATTTTTGTCATTCCAGTGTTACAGGTATGTTACACGATATGCTTAGATGAGTAAAATATGTACTACATACATGGATTACTCCTAACGAAATAGTGTAAGCAGTTTTGAGAACATGTATTTGAGAAATTGTGTGCGTAAATAAACTGTTGTCACCTGTCCGTTCTAATCTCCCTGAAATGTTGGGAGTACGTATTTATTTACGTATTACGTAAATTAAGTTGTATTAGTTAGGTAGTATTAGTTATTTACACGTAAATTTATCTCTAAAAATAATTTTTATTTATCAAAAATTCATACAATAAAATGACCAATCCTGTCGTCTGCACCTACACCGCATAACGAATTGTTTCTTTTGTAGATCACCCAGTGGGCGCTTTGAGTAGCAAGGGAAAAGGGATTAAAATAATGTGGATTAGCAAAGTGATATTTACTCCGGAAATATATACACCAATTAACAAGAGAAACTAGAATACGAACTAAAATATACAAAAGTAAAATTTATTTTAAGTTACATGTATAAAAAAATCAGTATTCGTATATATGATTTAAATGCGAATTTTCCTTCTGGTTTGCCCTCCTTTCCGCCGCAACAGAGTAGCGAATATAAATAGCATAATTACATCAAATCAAAACTGTTTTATTTAATACAGAATTGTTTTTGAACGTCAATAATGTACCGCGACTTCGGAAGGTGTTTCGTTATTGAGAAGAAGTGGCGTAAAACTTTATTTTGGTTTTACTAGAAAAAGTTATACAATGAAAGTTATAGGAAAAACAATCTAGTGCCATAATTCTTCTTACAAATTTTGTGTGCGACGAATAGTTTACCTAATAGAGCGTGAAACCGATTTGCGCCCCTTTTCAAGATGGCGCCCGAGGGATACTAACCCTTGACATCCGAAAAATATAATTGCGTCCTCTGACAATTGAAACCTAAATGTAACATTACATTTATCTATTGGTTTAACCCATCTAAGTCTATACGATACAGGAAAATTACAAAAATATTTTAGCATGCCAACAGTTCAGTAGTAGTCGTAGATCACATTTAGTCACACGTCTGTCTATTAAATTCTGGGCGATAACGATGGATGGATGGGCTTTAGCAGGAATTATCGCAGTCAAAATTATATTGTTCATAATTTATATAATTTGTCGTTGTACGGTATGTGCCACGGAAACTCCTAAACGTGAGTAATATTTTGATTCACTTTTTTTTTCTAGGAAACACTAGTTACTTGAGCAGAACGTTAGTAATATTTGCAGAGAACATAAACATTTGTATAAATTTCGTAATAAAATCATAGTTTAGTTAGATTAATATTCTGTTTTGTTATTGTAACAGGAAATGAGTTCGATAATATACCGCAGCGCGTAGCTATCCCAATGCCATGGCCTTACACCGAAGCGCGTACCCCCGCGACTGCAGCGTCTCCTGCACCGCACAGTGCCCCTCGCACCGACACAGGGACTTCACACTACACCATGGAGACGAGTGCACATTGTCACAATAGTAAGTATATATTTTTAATGTGGTAGAACCCTTTGTGGTTCGACTACGGCGGGACCACCGCCACACCTATTTCTGCCTTACAACAGCAGTGTTAAGCGCTGCTGTGGTTTGAAGGGTGAGGTAGGGTTTGGTAAGGGTGGTGTCCTGGGTCGCCAGGATGAAGAAGTCGAATAAATTCTTGGCGGTGCAGCTGTGAAGTCGCATCAAAAATATTATAACCTATTTATAACATTCCAGCGACGCCGCCCTCGTACCAACACGGGGCGTAGCAGCCGCCCTGCCGCTAGCCTCGCCACGCACACATACACACCACGCAAATATTCCATTTTTAATGCAAATTCCTAATTTTAATAATTCCACCGAAATATACATAAGAACATTTGTATAAAAAATAAAAATACAATATTATTATGTTGTCTTGTTTTAATATTCGTACCTATTTAGTGACTTTATATCATTACAGTGTGTATTACTTAGCAGCTGTAACAACAAATACTAAATATAAAAAAGTTATAAAGAACATGTACGTAATATTCTAATACGTAGTATTTAATATTTGGCAAACACGTCAAGGCAGTTCTTCCTTCCTGTAAGTAAATTAATATGTATGTTATAATAATAATAATGTGATTAGCAATACCACAAACCTACACAAATACAGATCTGTGAGCAACACACATATTTATAGTTTGATTTATACGGTTTGCGGTTAGAGCAGTGGCGAGAAGGTCGTCGCTGTGAGACTTTTTTTTCGCTGACTGATACCATAGTAAACTCTTTCTTCACTATGCTGATACACATTTTAAAGATTGGTTAGTTCTGAGGACCTTTTTTAACCGAATTCCCAAAGGAACAGAGATTATCTATTCGCGCGTATATATACAGGGTGAATTTTTCAAATAGGCCTTCAGGGCCAAATCTGAAACTGTAGGGATTAGCGAAAAATGCTGAAAGGAGTTACGAGTTTGATAACTCGTTCGATTCCCGGCTAAGGAAAAAGATATTTTAAAAAACGAATGATGCAGTTTTCGTTTTTGTCAAAATCGGCCTCGTAACTCCTTTCAGCATTTTTCGCTAAACCTTATAGTTTCGGATTTAGCCCTGAAGGCCTATTTGAAAAATTCACCATGTATATGCTTTTTTTAGCGATGTTTTCGCGATGCCGCGACCGAGCGAAATGATTCAAACACTATTGTATGTGGCTAGCTTTATAGGGATTCCCATTTCAAGGAAATTTGAAAATTTTCGCCGGATTTCTTTTAAACTTGAATAACTCGAGTATTTCTTAACCAATTTCAATTTTCTTTTTTTCATATGAAAGGGTGTTTCATTACGTTACTTTTCTACCTTGATATAGATATGGTCTGATGATTAGAACTTACAGTTATGAGGTGGAACTCATCATCACTACCCCTGTTTTTTTACATATTTTATTATATCTGACCCTTATCCTGACCACCCAATTCTCATGAAATTTAAAATTAACATTGAATATCTAAATTAACATAACTGCCTCCTGTCTCAACCACAGAAGTAAGGCATTTGGAACTTACGAATGTGTGATAAGGTCCTAGAGTAGATACATATGATGGAAAATATGACCTTCTATTCTCCAACCATTATGATGCAGAGGTGCCTCCCTCCTCCATTGGACAAGCTGTTTACGCCGTTATCCAACAAAATATATTGAGCGCCGACTTCAGAACTATGTTCTAAACCAACATTTATTTGAATTTGAATTTTTTTAGCGACTGTGTTTGGAGGCCCCCTCAGGATATAGGGGCCCGGGGCCGGCCGGCCTTTCCACCCCTTCCCCCCTCCCGAGGGTTAGAGCGATCGAACCTGTTCAGTGTTTATATACCTACTTTTGGTTTCGAGTGTATAAACCGTTATTTGATCATACTTATTCTTAATTTCGGGACTTTGACCGAGGAATATAGGTATTTAAAAATTAAAAATACATACTGCTGATTTAGAGGCTAGTATGTTAATAATTAAAAGGAGAATGCCCATTCTTGGTACTGATTTTTCTCATGCGTCAAAATGAAAGTAATATTAAAATTATTTTTTGATTTTTTTACATAATTTGTCGATCAGAATTGTGTCTTTGAACAGGGGATTCCATTTAAGATAAAATAAGACGAAATGTTGATTGTTGTTCTTAAAAATTAAAATGGCGGTATTTTATACTCGGAATTCATTATTTTAGGTTTTTTTACCCACTACCTTTAAAAGTAAATGGAATATGTTAGTCGAACTACATTATAGATACCTACTATCAGTTAAAACCGACCATCACTCTATCGTCGGATATTTTCGATTTTGAGGTTATAAGTTCCGGGTTCTGTGAAGTTATTTAACATTTCGGTAAATAACTTCAGAACAGTGGTAGTATTTGGTAAATTATACATCGTCCACAACAAGTTTCAATTTGATGCAACTCTGGACGGCGGTCCATACTTTCATGGGCATTGTCCTTTTTACAATGGCGACTGGATGGCATCATCCGAGGGCACGTACCGCTGAGCTCGCAACTTACATTCGATAGCTCTGGAATGTCGGTGTCGCCACGAATATACAGTTACACGTACTTTAGTTAATCTTATATATAAAATTCTCGTGTCACAATGTTAGTTACCGTACTTCTCCGAAACGGCTTTACCGATTTTCACCAAATTTTATATGCATATTCAGTAGGTCTGAGAATCGGCTACTATCTATTTTTCATACCCCTAAGTGATAAGGTTTGTTCACCCTTAACATTTTTTTATTTATATGGCAACACAACGTTTGCCAGGTCACCTATTAAAATATATAAACTTTTACATACCTACTAATTTAATGAATTGCTGAAGTCTGAGGGGTATCCACAAACATTTAAGATTGTCATAAACATTTCTTCAAGATCAATATTACCTAAATCAATGCTTTGCAATTTAAAAATTATAATTTATATTTTATTTTTCAATTATTTTTTATTTAAGATTATAGTCTACATAAAGTGGCGCACAATTAAACTGCATCGAACTATGTGACTTATAGTCTCAATTTTCTTGTTTATAAGCAAATTCTTCGTTATTTTATGCATCGAAAAAAATTGTATTTTGATCTAACGTAAGTAAAATATATAAAATTTGACGTCCGTTACCAAATGGTGATATTATTTTTGTATTCGTATTTTTATTCGTATTTTAGTCGTTATTTAAGGGTATTGTTCAAAATGTAGTTACACAACTGTAGTCACATATGGCCGAACTTAAAAAGAGCCGTTTAAAGGAGAAATCAATCAGAGAACTGAAAATGGCGAAGAATGAGAGAGTATACTAAATAAATAAAGCATTTATTCATTCCTTAATTCTTACTAAACATTAGCCTATTAAAAATTTAAAAATTACCTAATTAGAAATATTGATTTAACATAATTTCGATAATATAATTTTAATTTCATTTAATATCTATTTAATTTAATTTAATTATAATATCATTATTATTTTTATTTGAGGCAGAGTATATTGATAAAACAATTATCAGGTCAATGATAAGCCGTTCCAAGTTGGCGATAAGCGCACTGGGAGGTCATACTCGTTATTAAATTGTCAAATAAAATTATAATTTGCCTTTTTTCTTTGTTTGCTTTAAAGTTAAAAAAGATTTATTTTCACTTTGATAAACTTTTATCTAATTTTTTTTTTGTACATTTTCCTACTACACATTTGTACGTATTATTTAGCCACATTAGATCACATTTTATTATAAATTTGATCAAAAGGTTATCGTATACTTGGATTTAGTTTGTGTCCACCAGTGTATGTTACAGGAAAATAACAAAAATATCTATATTAACCTATTATTTCTTCATTAAGTAGACGCTTGGGTCGCGTTCGGTCATACGACTTTGTTTTACTATTTGTCGAAATATTAATTTGATTACGATGGACTCCCCGACTCTATCAGGGATCATTGTGGCTAAACTTATATTTATTACGCTTTATATATGTTGTCGTTGTGCGCTATGTGCCTCGAAGTCCTCTAAACGTGAGTATTATTTTAATTCACTTAATTTTCTCTAGAGGTCATTCAAGTCTTACATGAGCAGAATGGTTGTAAAGCAGAACTACAACGCAATATATTTCGAAGTCCATAATGAACGTTTTCAAATAAATTTTCAAATATAAGTGGATTGATTATGTCAAACCTAAATATAGTGTATTGAAATTGAAAAGAATCCATGTTATACTTCGATGACTCACATGTTTAGCTTCTATTTTATTTATGTTATTATTTCATAGTAAGGCGTGGCAGGCGTCGGATTTCGATGCTTGATTTTTAAGTTCCTATGAAGGTATTTATTATTTTACAAATTCAAATTCTTTATTTGCTAGAACACAGTTATTACACAGGTATTATGTACGAGTACATACTGCAGTCCAGTGTGTTCTACCTGTATGAGGTTTGCAACAATTCAACAAAATTATAAAAAAATATAAATTAAAATTTGTTACTAATTGAATTATAATACCTGAATGGCATTAGTCGGTTAATAATAATAATTACATAAGCATCAAGTCAATAATAAGATTAAATAATCACATGTCAAGAAAATTATAATAATAAGTTCAAGTTTAAGAATAATACAAAATTTTAAGTTTAATACTTACAATCCAAGTATATGTAACCTGATATTTTCTACATACCTTTAATACTTGTGTTATTTTAATAGGAAATGAGGACCGTGCTATACCGTCTCCCAGGGTTTACCCTATGGGATATCCCGAAACCAGAGGGACACCTCGCCCTAACACTGGAGCACCTCACCCCACGACGGGAGTACCAAACCCCGTGACAGGAGTACCTCACCCTATGACGGGAGTACCCCACCCTATGACGGGTGAACCTAACCCCATGACGGGAGTGCCTCACCCCATGACGGGAGTACCTCACCCCGTGACGGGAGTACCTCACCCCATGACGGGAGTACCTCACCTCATGGCTGGGGTACCAAGCACCACGACTGGATTACCTTACTCCAACACGGGGCCATCCTCCTACTCAACAGAAAGCACACATTGTGCTGATAGTAAGTACATTGATTATATCATATCAGGATTTTTTGTCTACCTCTTACGTGCTATTACAGTTCTATTTCTATGCACAGTACCCTCAATGACTGTTTTTGTATTTGTTTATGTATTTGCTGATACATTTCCAATCAGCGCCTCTAGCGGACTGTATCAGAACTGATTGCAAATGTATGGGAAATACGTAAACCACTACAAAAACAGTCTTTTTTGTCAACAGTTAAAAACTCATACTAAGGGTACAGGTCTCAGAGTAAGTGGGTTTTAGGCCATAGTCCACCGCGCTGGCCAAATGAGATTTTTAAGGAACACTCAGGTGTTCTTCGCGATGTTTTTATTGACAGTTATAGTACAAATGTTATTAATGTCTAATACGCATACCACTAAGATCAGAGGTGCCTGAGATTTGAATCTCAAACCCTCGAGGGGTTAAGAGGTCGGGTTAGAACCACAAGGCTGTAGCCGCAATAGCGCCACAATGGTGTTGCGGGGACATCAAATAAATTAGGACACAATTGTGAATCATTATCATCATCAACCCATTACTGTACCACTGCTAGGTACGGGTCTTCTCTCAGAATGAGAAGGATTAGGACATAGTCCACCGCGCTGGACAAGTGCGAATTGGTAGACTTTACATACATTTAAAAACATTTTTTTCTTAGATTTCTCTAGTATGCGGATTTCCTCACGATGTTTTCCTTCAACGTTTTTAAGCAAGTGTTAATTAATTTTAATACGCACATAACTTTGAAAAATCAGAGTTGCTTGCCTTTGAAACTCGGACCACTCGATCAAGAGGCTGAGTTTCTTAACCACTAGGTGAGCCTAGTTTAAAAGCTGTCTTTAACATATTATGCATTATATTTCAGAGCCGCCCTCGTACGAGCAGGCGGTGAAGCAGTCGCCCTACAACGCCGACATGTTGCTCTAGCGCCGCACATCGAGACCAGTACCCTCACCATGAGTTTTCGAAACATGCCACAATTTTACGTTACGTTTACTCAATCCATTATTCTGTTCCGTTTGCTTCAGTAGACCCAAACGTAACTAACGTAAGTGCTCAAGTCTTTTTGTCTGCCTCACATGTTCGCAAAAAAGAGAGACAAAACATAAAGCGCCATTTTTTCAATTTAGAATGTTACGTTACTGACACTATAGTTCTGATACAATCCGCTAGGGGCGCTGATTGGAATTTGTAAGGGCAAATACGTAAACAAATACCAAAACAGTTATATCAGTCAAAACGTAAAAACTTATTGTTGTCGTCAATAGTTCATATTATATATATATAATCCTGAATTATATATATATATAATCCTGTAAGGAATGGCGTGCGTTCTCCATGTTGCCGTCTAGGAGCGACTTTGTTGTCTATGGCGGGTTTTCTCCTCTCCCCCCCGAGGCAAAGGGAAAAATATGAGATGCCATAGATTCAAGATGGCGGCCGATTTAAAATTTTTAACTTTTTTATTTATTGACTTTATGCTGATGTTTGTTTCTTTTTCGAATAATATTCAGGTGGGGGTTACGATGAAATTGAAAAAAAATAAAAAAACCAAGATGGCCGCCGAGATATTTGAGTTTGAAATTTTTCAATTTTCGAGGTGTTTTTGGGAGGTCGTATCTCTTGGGATTTTTAATATTTTGTTGCCATTTTTTAAAATTTTCTCGGATATATCCTCAATTTTGCCAAATTGGATTTATTTTTTTTTTCAACAAGATGGCGAGTCGTCTGTTAGGCGATTTGTAAAATGTATGAAAAAAACAGATTTTTTGAAGTGAAATATTCGGAGGTTGGCAACGTTTGAGCGATTTGCTTTGTTCGGGGCGGTCATGGGGCTCGGTCCGAGGTGTTGCCAGGTTTGAGTTTTTTTCTCCCCACTCTTACAATTTTTCAAACTTTTCATTCAAAAATATGAAAAGTAGAAGGAGAAATATTTTTGATGAAAATTTTTCACTGGAATATTTTTTTTGGCTGTCGTAATGACATTTGACCATTTTCGTCGATGTCGACTGGCAACACTGGCCGCAGGATTTTTTTTTCAGTTTTACGAAAAATCGACTTCCTCGACCTGAAGGAGTGGTGGGGGGTGGGTTTGATGTATGAGTGGAATTTTTTATTTGCCTCCGTGTCTATGGGAAAAATCTGAAACTTTCAAAATTCAAGATGGCGGCCGAGCTGGATTGGGCAACTTTTTTTTTTATTTTGCACCTATCCGAAATCGGTATCGTTTCCGGCTAACTTGAGGGCGACTGATACGATGAAATTAGAAAAAGTTGAAAAAACAAGATGGCCGCCGAGATACTTGAGTTTGAAATTTTTCATTTTTCGAGGTGTGTTTGCGGGGTGGCACTGATGTGTTTTTTTAAATATTTTTTCGGTTTTTTTTTCTTTTTTTCTGGGATATATGCTCAATTTTACCAAATCGGATTTATTTAATTTTTTAACCAGATGGCGGATCGTTCGTCAGGCAATTTGTAAAATGTATGAAAAAACGCATTTTTTGAAGTGAAATATTTTGAGGTTGGCAACATTTCAGCGAATCGCCTTGTATGGGGAGGTTGTGGAGCGTGACTTGAAGTGTTGCCAGGTTTAGGATTTTTTTTCTTCGTTCATACTTTTTTTGAAACTTTCCATTCAAAAATGTAAAAAGTAGAAGGAGAAACATTTTTAATGAAAATATTTTACATGGGCATTTGTCAGGGGGGTCGTAATGACATTTGACCAATTTGATCCAAATTAACTGGCAACACTGGGAGCTAGATTTTTTTTTTCACTTTTTTGACATTTCGAGTAGCCCAGCCTAAACTATTGGTGGGGGGTAGTAATAATGTATGAGATATTTTTTCGGTATATTATGGTGGCTATAGGAAAAATGGGAAACATACAAAATTCAAGATGGCGGCCCTCCTGCGATTTTCAACTTTTTTTTTATTCTGCGCGCCTACCTGAGATTGGTGTCATTTTCGGCTAATTGTGGGACGACTGTTACGATAAAATTAGAAAAAATTGGAAAAACAAGATGGCCGCCGAGATATTTGAGTTTGAAATCTTTTATTTTTCGAGGTGTGTTTGTGGGGTCGTAGCGCGGTGGTTTTATTTTTTTTTTTCGACATTTTTATTTTATTGGCCGGAGTGTATCCTCAATTTTGTCATATGGCAATGTCATATTTTTTAAACCAGATGGCGGACCTTGTATTAGCCATTTTGTAAAATGTACGAAAAAATGCATTTTTCGAAGTGAAATATTTTGAGGTTGGCAACATTTGAGCGAGTCGCTTTGTATTGGGCGGTCATGGAGCTCGGCTCGAAGTGTTGCCAGGTAAAGATTTTTTTTTCATGCTTCATACATTTTTTGAAACTTTTCATTCAAAAATGTGAAAAGTAGAAGGAGAAATATTTTTAATTATTTTTTTTCACAGAACTATTTTTTATGGGTGCCGTAATGACATTTGACCATTTTTGTCTTAATCGACTGGCAACACTGGGATACAGAATTTTTTTTCACGATTTTCACTTTTTGAGTACTTGGGCGGAAACCGTAGACAGAGCATATAAGTAATGTATGGGCGATATTTTTTATTTCAAATGGACCCTATGTAAAAAATCGAAAATCCAATGTTGCCATATACAAAAAAAATGTTTTCATACAAATGCATTTTCTGCAGGATTATCGAAGATTTCAGGCTGTTGCCACCATTTGAGGTAATTTTTTTGTATTAGGCGCTTAATGGCACTTATAGACTGTACCAATGTGTAACGAAATATTTCAGTGTTGCCATACAAAAAATAATAATTTTCAAACATGTGCATTTTTGTATGTCATATTTCAAGCTGTTGTAAATTTTTGACAACGTTATAATGTATGACGCGTTTGTATGTACTAATAGACTGCACATTTTGGTAAAAAAATATTTTAGTGTTGCCATACAAAAAATATTAATTTTCATACATATATATTTTTGTATGTAATATTTCAAGCTGTTGTCTTGTATTGGTAACATTAGAATGTATGAGGCGTTTGTACGTACTAATATTGTGCACATTTTGATTAAAAAATATTTTAGTGTTGCCATACAAAAAATAATTATTTTCATACATTTGTATTTTCGTATGTGGTGTTTTGGGCTGTTGGCTCCCTTTAAAGACCACCGCCACTATGCCCAGCATTACTAAACGTCAGTTTTCTGTGTGAGGCGTTTAATGGTACTTATAGACTGTATAAATTGGTGAGAAAATATTTCAGTGTTGCCATATAAAAATAATAATTTTCATACAAGTGCATTTTTGTATGCCATATTTCAGGCTGTTGTTTCCTTCTGAGGTCATTCCAATGTATGAAGCGTTTGTGTATATTAACAGTTAAGACATTTGGGTAAAAAAATATTTCAGTGTTCCCATACAAAAAATAATAATTTTCTTACATATGCATTTTTGTATGTAATATTTCAAGCTTTTGTGTATTTTTGACAACCTTATAATGTATGACGCGATTGTAGGTACTAATAGACTTCACATTTAGATAAAAAAATATTTAAGTGTTGCCATACAAAAAATAATAATCTTCATACATATGTACTTTTGTATGTAATATTTGAAGCTGTTGTCTTGTATTGATGCCATTAAAATGTAGGAGGCATTGGTAGATACTAATAATCTGCACATTTTGTTAAAAAAATATTTTAGTGTTGCCATACAAAAAATAATAATTTTCATACATTTGTGTTTTTGTATGTGGTGTTGCGGGCTGTTGTCTCCTTTTAAAGACCACAACCACCATGCCCAGCATCACTAAACGTCAGTTTTCTGTATGAGGCGTTTAATGGTACTTATAGACTGTACAAATTTGTGAAAAAATATTTCAGTGTTACCATATAAAAAATAATAATTTTCATACATGTTCATTTTTGTATGTCACATTTCAAGCTGGTGTTTCCTTTTGATGTCATTCCAATGTATGAGACGTTTGTCGATTCTAGCAGTTTTAACATTTGGGTAAAAGAATATTTCAGTGTTCCCATACAAGAAATAATAACTTTCATACATATGCATTTTGTATGTAATACTTCAAGCTTTACTATATTTTTGCCAACCTTATAATGTATGACGCGATTGTGGGTACTAATAGAATTTACCTTTTGGTAACAAAATATTTAAGTGTTACCATACAAAAAATATTTTTTTTTCATACATATGCGCTTTTGTATGTAATATTTGAAGCGGTTGTTTCCTTCTGATGTCATTCCAATGTATGAGGCGTTTGTAGATACTAACAGTTTTAACATTTGGGTAAAAGAACATTTCAGTGTTCCCATACAAAAAATAATAATTTTCATACATATGCATTTTTGTATGTAATATTTCAAGCTGTTGTATATTTTTGACAACCTTATAATGTATGACGCGATTGTAGGTACTAATAGACTTCACATTTTCTTGAAAAAATATTTCAGTGTTGCCATACAAAAAAATAATTTTCATACATTTGTATTTTTGGATGTAAACTTTGAGGCTGTTGTTTCCCTTTAATGACCGGCACCATTTGACGTATTTTTTCTGTATGAGGCGTTTAATGGTACATATATACTGTACAAATTTGTGGAAAAATATTTCAGTGTTGCCATACAAAAAAAAAATACATATGCATTTTTGTATGCAATATTTCAAGCTGCTGTCTCCTTCTGACGTCATTCCAATTAATGAGGTGTTTGTCGATTTTAACAGTTTGAATATTATGGTGAAAAATTATATCAGTGTTGTCATACAAAAGTTCATATGCATGTATTTTTGTATGTAATATTTCAAACTTGCATTTTTTTGATATCATTACAAAGTATGAGGTGTTTGTAGGTATTTATAGTCTGAAAAAAAAATCATTTTGTTAAAAAAATATATCAAAATTGTCAAACAAAAAAATATTTTTTCATACATATGCATTTTTGTATGCAATGTTTCAGGCTCTTCTCTCACTTTAATGACCACCACCACAATGACCGGCACCATTTTACATTTTTTCTTAGTATTTATTGTAAGGTCACATTTATTATTATACCTTAATGCGTTAGTTCAACATTATAAAATTAAATGAAATTAAAATTAGTTTAAAACCTTTCACTCGAAAAATAATGCTGGCCACATATTTAATTGGCTGTAACGCTGTACTCGTGATTTAAAAAAAAACTAATGGCGGGAAACGGCAGATGTCAAGGACGATGTTTGTGGAGGTCTTGGAATTAAATAAAAATAACTAGCTTGATTCAAGCCTTTCATTGGAGACACCCCCAACAATTAAGCCAGTGGGATCGCCTGCGTAAAACTGCGTAAGTTAATTTATTGGATATATTTAAATACAACAAATTAAGAATCGATACAAATGTTGGTTGGTACAGATTGTCTTAAGTTTGCTATCTGAGTTTATTAAATAGGCATGTAGTAGCCTAGCCGGCCGTTTTACAGGAATTTGATTGGGTCAAATATTTATGTTTTCATTTTACCTTATTTTGATATAAATCATAATTTAATTTTTAAATATTAATCATATTAGAAGTTCTTACTTACACAGTCGAGATATAAAATGGCAGTACCGTTGTTATGAGCAAATGTTATATTTGTTTAGAAGAACTTTAATGTTATAAGGCAAATTTTGCATGCTTCAAATTATTAATATTTTGTCATACATTTAACACTTAACGTTTCGGAGTTTGTGTTAAATATTTATACGTATATTACGAATAATTATAAACAGTCCTATATTAGTACTAGGGCTTATTGTGCTGATAATATTCGAAAGTAATATTGATTTTTAAAGTTATCGATGTTATATTGTTTAACATTATATTATCCGTATAATAATAATAATAAAGGGATTAGGTTATTGAATTTTTGTTCTATTTGCGTTATTCCTAAGTATCCATTACGTTACTAACAATTGGAAAAGTATGGTTACAGCTTGTACTTACTTAGTTACATTTTTAAATAGAATTAATTGCAAGTTTTATTTTTGTTTTCATGTTTATATTGGATCAAACAATGGAGAATACCTGTGGTCTTTGGAATGTAATAATAATGGACTGGGCATTCAACACTAAAGTATTTAAATCACCTGTTACCATTTCGGAGGAGAAGAATTCATAGTCAGAGTTCATAGAAGGGTCATATGATATGAAAGAAGAAAAGCAAGACAAATTGTTTAAATTATTTGGAGAGAAGTAATGGTTATCGATTACAGGGTTTATAAGTATAAGTATATTTCGAAATTTATTTATGAGTCGTACAAAAAGGTTATAATATGATTCAATCTTAATTAGCTAACTTATTGGTATGTTAAGAAAGCAATAACTGGTTTGAAATTATTTATGACTTGAGTTTTTGAGTATTCTATTTATTTGAGTTAAATTGTTTGTATGTGTTAAATTGTTTGTGGCTTACGTTACCTATATGAATTTTACTCGTGATTATTATTTTTGGAGTGTTGCCCTACCATGCACATAGTGGGAAGGGACGTAAGATGATTCTCTTCTTACGTAGATAATAATTTATAATTATTTATTAACAGACACAGAGAAACAGATTTTGTGGATGTCGTATGTACTCAAGTAAAGGATATAAAATGTAATAATCTTCTATATTTTTGTGAGTTATTAAAGAGGGTTAAAATATAAAATTTACTAAAGAAGGGCCATAATCTATGATGTATATTTGGACATTTTCATGATGCCGTAATGACATTTGACCATTGTCGTATTAATCAACTGGCAACACTGGCATACAGATTTTTTTTCATGATTTTCACTTTTTGAATAGTTGAGGGAGAACCGTTGACAGAGGATAAACTTTTTACTTAAAATGATCGTTACGTAAAAATACAATATCCAATGTTGCCATAATCAAAAGAAATGTTTTCATACAAATGCATTTTCAACAGGATTATCTAATGTTTCAGACTGTTTCCACCATTTGACATCATTTTTTTGTATGAGGCGCTTAATGGTACTTAGGTACATATATACTGTACCAATGTGTGAAAAAATATTTCAGTGTTGCCATACGAAAAAAATATGCACTATGCATATGTAATCTCTTTTTTTGGGAAGCGTATATGCTGTAAACATCATATTTTTAACTCATTGTTACTTTAAAAAGCTATAATCCGATGAGTTAATTTTTTTTACGCGAAAAAAATGCTGTAAGTTGTGGCATAAACAAAATTAATATTAAAATAAAAAGACGTATTTAGGGATCTGGTCTAAAACTAAAACACTTTAAAATCTTACTTTATTTGTTATTGCAGGTAATGAAAATGTAATTCTTTAACGTTTTAAATATAATTGAAATGACTTAAGAAAAATATCGTACATTATAACGGGATCTTAAAAAACTGAGATCGTAATTTTAAATAATTTTCACTTAAACGTTATAATTAAACTTTTCTGATTTTTTAACGCCTCAACTCAACTCATAAAACCTTTCATCTCATCATTGTTTAATTTGTCTCTTATGTTATCACTCTTCTTATACATCAACATCTTCCTCGTCTGTTTCTTCTAATTCTAAACAATATTTTTACTTTAGTACAAGGCTTTATCAGTCCTCCTGATGGTAAGTGGCTACTGTTTGGACTGTATGTTCGTCTGCTACTCCTATATTACACAAAAAGGTACCTATCATACTTCCCTCAAGATACACCTTTTTTTTGTTGACAAGAGGGGAAACCTTCAAAAGATACCCTATGCCGTGGGAGCGATACAGGTTATGTGGGATTCTTACCACACTAAAACCCCCCCAGTAGTTATCCTAGGCGCTGCATAGAGGACTTCGGGATCTCCAAAGGAACGCAACCGGAGTCTTCTTAGCGTGTTGCCCCGTCGGGCTCTGCCCAGGTGAGCATGACGCTCACCACTCGGTGTGGCGTGCACGACGGTATGCGACCACACATACTGCCGTCCTTCCCTGGGTAGTTGCCCGGGTGGTTCCAGCTCTCACTTTTGCCACCCGCAATCCCGGAAGCCCCTTTTAGTCGCCCCTTAAGACAGGCAGAGGATACCCTATTCTGGTCCCAGAACTACGGGAACAGATGGGCGTTATCTACGCCCACGGCGACTCCTCCTCCGAGCTGTGCGCTCCCTAGCTCGCTCGGCTTCTTCCTTCGTGAACTTGAAAATGTCGCAGGTGATCATGCTATATCTTGGAGCTATCCAACAATGGCGCTGGAGACAGGTCCGGTCCCACTTTAGACACGAGGATCCGCCGCTGAGACTCCCAAGCTGGGCAGTGGGCAGCAGCGTGTGCTATGCGGAATCCTCGTAGGGCCGTCATCTCCCTCTATCCTGTTTAGATACTCACCGATACGGCCATGTCCGGTGAGTATCTGGGTCAACCGGTATGTTGCATGACCTTTCGCGAAGAGCCAAACCCGAAAGTTCAGTACGATAGCATTGACCACCCGTTGGCGTATGTTACGTGGTCCAAATAGCCGATGATGCTAGCAACCTCCAGATACACTTATACAGGGTGAATTTTTCAAATAGGCCTTCAAGGGTAAATCCGAAACTATAAGGATTTGCGAAAAATGCTGAAAGGAGTTACGAGGCCGATTTTGATAAAAACTAAAACTGCATCATTCGGTTTTTAAAATATCTTCTTCCTTAGCCGAGAATCGAACGAGTTCATTTTGGAAAATAATAAATTTCTATATTATTTCACTATCTGATAGTGTCGCTTATAAGGATCAAATTCTGGGAAGTAATGTAATGTGACAAATTAAAGGAAAAGAAAAATTTTGAATAAAATACATATTGGCATATTAATCCTTAAAGATTATACATAAAATATGACTTATGTATAATTCTTAGAAGTATACATAAGTCATAACATTGAATAATTTGTTGGTTAATCAACTAATTCTTCGATGTTATGACCGTGACATACGGCTAACTAATAGGTTGGCAACTAAGTTTATTTTAGGATTTATATTTTAAATAAAAATAGATAATTTATTAATACGTAAATTTTTCATTTTTTATTTTTTACAACTTCGTTTCAACGTTACATATGATTTTCTATATCTTTTTGTTATGTAATCACTAGGATTTTACTTGAAAAAGTCATTCTCCCAAATTGTCAATTTTACATTTGTATTAAACGAAACTCCGCGCAGAGCAAGTTGAAAATCTATTACAATGGTCCTAAAAATAACCTTAACTAAGTCAAACATAAAAATATAAATTCTAGAAGAACAAAACGTGCGCTTCTGAATGATTTGAAATATTAGACCAAAAACATTATTAATACGCGAGATGTTTAAATTAATGAATGGCGGGAACTTAACTGCCAAATTAATATGAAAAAATATGTATATTCTTAAAATTTACGCTTTTCCTTTAGTTTGTCATTTATCATTACTTCCCAGAATTTGATATTCCAGAATTCCCAGAATTGAATTTGACGTGAAGTTCAAAATACAGTCTAGATTCTTACAGGTTATATAGATTCGATGGTCCGATATAATAACGAAAGTCGAATAGGTAAAGTAAATCCTTTAGCTCAAAACTGTTAATTTTTAAAAAAATATTTTTTGAGGTTTTCACCAGACTTATATGTTAACATCTGGAACCAGCAGCTGAACGTAAATTCAAAAGCACGAAAACGTTTGAGGAGACAAATAACATTACGTGGCGGTCACCCATCCATGTACTGACCACAAATTTAACCTACTCAACCCTGTTAATATACAATTATCTTCAACTTAATAAAAGTAAATTATTTGTGCTTGCGCATATATTCAATATTAAACTCCTTAATCCTGATGATACAAGGATACCACCTGTCTACTCGGCCATTTAGCGCTCACTTTTTTACACTTCACAATATGGGAGTAACAGACGAGCATGCAGTCCACCTGATGGTGGGTGGCTATTACCTATGGACGTCTGTAATCAACCTCAGATAGGATTATATATTCCTACCTGGAATCGGTCACAGATGCGCCGCTACCCCTGAGGACTATGCTGGAACGTCTCGGAAACGTATGTCTCTCTTACCTACACCCTTCAAACCAGAACACAGCAGCGCTTAACACTGCTGTTATGAGGTTTAACCACAAAATGCTCTACCACCTTCAATCACTATATATATTTGAATCATGATAAAAAATAATCTTTTACTTTTGTAACATTAGTACAGAAAAAGATAGTACGTATGTAGAATTTGTTAGGTTAGGTTAGGTTAGAACATGAAAGAAAATATAAAACATGTAATTTTATTAAAAAATCACAATTATGCTCCATAAAATATATAACTTCAGTAATTTAAAGTTCCAAACATTATTTTACTTCGTTTAGGGGTAGAATTTCATTATTTTTTTTCCAGCAAACCAGATACAAAATTTCATAGCGTTTGCTTCAAAATTGAAGGTTGTTCAAATGAACTTTCAACCCCGATTTTATCCTCTACGGGGTTCATTTTTAGGAAGGGGATAAATGGGTATGTCCTTGTTCCTATCCAGGAAGCCAAATACTAAATTTTATAGTAGTTGCTTCAAAATTAAAGGATTTAAAAAAAAAACTGACATGACTGCCTATTTTACCCTCTTAGGGGTAGAATTTTCAAAAGGCCTTCCTTAGTATTTATTAACGCTACATAGAGAACCTATGTGCAAAATTTCAGAACTCTATGTTCCGTGGTTTCGACTGTACGTTGATTTCCGAAAAATGAATTAGTCATTTAGTTAGTCAGTCAGTCAGTCACCTTGCTGTTTTATATATATACAAATATGTTTTTATAATCTCCGTTTAATTTCCTTTCATTTGATACCCTGCTCGATAGGTTCGGTTTACTTTATTTTTTAAATGTGTTACTATTTCGCGCCAAAAATCCGCCATTGTGATTTTTTTTCTAACACCTATCTAAGGACACTCGGGTCATTGAGACGAATATAATGATACCTTAACTCTCGAAATTTAAATCTCCAAAAGAACGCAACCGAAGTCTTTTTAGCGCGTTGCCTTGTCGGGCTCCGTCCAGGTGAGCACACGTACTGCCGTCCTTCCCGGAATCGTTGCCCGGGCGGTTCGAGTTCTCACTTTCACTTTTGCCGCCCGCAACCCTGGAAGTCCTTTTAGTCGCCTCTTAAGACAGGCAGAGGATACCGTAACCCTATTCTGGTCCCGGAACTACATGGACAGATGGGAGTTATATATGCCCGCGGCGACTCCTCCTCCAAGCTGTGCGCTAGCTCGCTCGGCGTCTTCCTTCGTGGGCATGACAATGTCGCACGTGATCATGCCGTCCCAGGCTTTGCTACGCTTAACTATAGCTCCAATAATGGTGCTGGAGACAGGTCCGGTCCCACTTTTGTCAAAAGGAACCGCCGCTGAGACTCCCACGCTGAGCAGTACTGCAGCGTGTGCTATGCCGTCATCTCCCTCTATCCTTTTTAAATACTCACCGAAACGGCAATGTCCGGTGAGTATCTGGGTCAACCGGTATGTTGCATGACCTTTCGCGAAGAGCAAAGCCCGAAAGTTCGGTACGATAGCATTGACCAACCGTTGGCATATGTTACGTGGTTTCAATAGCCGATCATGCTAACAACCTCTATATAGATACACCTATATATCAAAGCTCACAAAAAAATCTCTATACTTTAGTCTAGACGTCCACTGGACAAAGGCGTTCACAACAGTCGCATTATCCTTGATTTATAGATGGGTATCAGTCCAGAATACTACAACAGTGGAAGACAGATCGTCTGGTCCTCCTGGAAAGCAGGGCGTCCAGCGCAACCCCATCCGCGTTCCGTTCCGTCGTGTTGCTTGACGAGGACGGGCACCTCGAGGATGTCGGTCTGGATCTGTCTGACAACCAGTTGAGATTTCGCAGAGAGAAATCCACCGCAGACGTGGTACAGTAAGCGAAGTCCCTGGCGAAGAATACAGTTACCCGGGGTGAGGTAATGTTGGCTGTATCACTTGATATGGCCAACGTGTTTGACACCCGCCCCTGGAATTGCAAGAGGGTAGCGTCCCATTACCATGGAGGTTCTCCCGGAGAAGATTGTCGGGGACTACTTATGGCGTATGGTGGAATACCCTGGCCAAGACCTGTGGTGTCGGCGGGAAATATGGTGCGGAGTTCCACAAGGTTTGATGCTGGGTCCTCTCTTGTGGAATATCGGCTAAAACTGAGTGCTGCGAGGACCTCCCCTTCCGGGTGTCAGCATTGTTCGTTATCTAGACGACACCCTAATGACTGTCTGTAGCGGAAACCATAGGGATGCTTTCCTGCGCGTCACCGCTTACACGGTATTCATAGTGGGCCGCATACGGCGGTTGTGTTTAAAAATCTTGAAAAATCCGAAACTGTGCTTCATGGCAATCATGGCGATGCTTCATGGCCCTCGGAAGGCGCCGCCCCAGGATGCTTAAATCGTCGTCTCCGGAGTTCGTATCGACGTGAGGCCGTTGCGAACGTATCTGGGATTCATCCTGGATAGCCGGTGAAATGTCGGACCCGGCTTTGGATGGACCCCTCAGCGCCTGAGGTCGGCGGCGACCTTGGGTAGATTTTATGCCTTATCTCATGTGAGGCAGCCTACGTGTTGGCGGGAAGTTTGCTCTGGGATTTGGGAGCGATGACCTTTTCGTCGCTACGTTATTGGCGCGAGGAAACACACCAATCCTGGAGCCGCCCGCCCGTGCGACAGGAACTGGAGAGACACAGAGTTGAGCTGCGCCAATGGGTTACCAAGACGTGGAACTCAAGGTTGGTGCATCCTAGAGCCGTCCTGAGGACTATTGAGGCAATTCGTGCGTTATTGAGAAGTGGTTATGTAAGCGCAAGGGCATCCTGTCTTTCCGTCGGACACACGTACTCTAGGTGTATGGTTGTTTCTGGAATTATTTGTGCTGGATCGGGCGGGTGTCGACGGCCAGATGCCATCACTGTGACGATTACCTCGAAGAGATGGCCCAGCACACGCTAGAGGTAGTGCTGGTGGTTCGCGCTATGGATGGAAGTGTCTGGTTGCCGGGTCCGTGCCGTGCTTTCTCGTGAACCGTCTCTGAACGTCCAGAGGAACGCCGCGGAGTTTTAGTTGGTAAGAGTCTGACATACCACTGTTCCCCCGATCTTCTGATCTGATATGCATGAATCCTCATGGATGCTCTTCTGGATTTCTCCGCGTTAAAAAATGGGTAGAAGCAATAATTTTAAATATACCTACCTAGCACTTTTTGCCATTAATAGCTTAAATTTTTACAATTTTTTACTAAACGAAGACTGTAATTATAATATTCAATTTGTACCTAAAATGCTTCTTATTTTTAATAATTAAATGTACTTTAATGAACACCTTACACGTCCTGCCACTTCGCTTACCGCTCGGCAAATGGAACATTTTCGTCGCCTCCGTCAAAAGGGCGCGAGCACACATAGTAACATTTAAAAATATCGTAAATATTGTGAAACTTAAATATTGGATGCTTTAAAATGTTGTTTTGTGTCCATTACAAGTGATTAGGTTTAGTTTTCATGTCCATATTTATATGTTTGTGTCCATTACAAGATTAAAAGTTTAGTGATTTGTTTTACGTAATTAAGGATTTAAATACGACATATTTGTATTTCTTATACCATATAAACGCTGTAACTATAATTCGCCTTTAAATATCATACCGCGTAAATACTGTAACCGAGCTGGGACTAAAATTCTCAGACCGCGAAAACGCTGTAACCCGTGTTGTGTTTAAATGTTTTGATAGTGAAATTAGTATAACAGGCGCTGTACAATAAAACGAAGGACTTTTACAGGGTTACTGCAATTTAAGGTCGAAAAAAAAACATTAATTTTTCATCGAAATTTTTGCTGTAAATTAATTAAAAATGCTCTCAGAGCTACGAGAGTTGGATCATTCAACGCAGAAAAAAAATCTGATTCCAAATATGTACGACTATATAACGTATTTTCGGATTTTTTAGAGTTACAGCAATTATGCATTCCTGCGTCGATATGCACTATTTTATGTAATATTTCATGTTGTTGTCTATTTTTGAACACCTTATAATGTATGACGCGTTTGTATGCACTAAAAGACAACACATTTTGGTAAAAAAATATTTTAGTGTTGCCATACAAAAAATAACAATTTTTATAAATAGGTATTTTTGTATGTAATATTTCAAACTGTTGTCTCCTTATTATGTTTTTAAAATGTATGGCTTATAGACAAAAAAATCACGATCCAAATTCTTGGTATTCTGCAAATACGAGTATTAACTCATATCTTTTCCAAACGGCCCCAAAAATTAACAAACTTTCAATAAATATATAGAAACAAAAAAATGTAAAAAATCTTGCACGCAAAACTAAACAAGACATTTCCCCGCGAGCTGCTTGCAGCTCGCGCACCCACGCGATACCTAGTTATTATATATATATAATCCTGAACTTACCACTGACTGACTGACATGCCGTTCTCCATGATGCCGGCGAGGAGCGACTTTGTTGTCTATGGCGGGTTTTCTCCTCTCCCCCCCGAGGCAAAGGGAAAAATATGAGATGCCATAGATTCAAGATGGCGGCCGATTTAAAATTTTTAACTTTTTTATTTATTGACTTTACGCAGATGTTTGTTTCTTTTTCGAATAATATTCGGGTGGGCGTTACGATGAAATTGGAAAAAAATGAAAAACCAAGATGGCCGCCGAGATATTTGAGTTTGAAATTTTTCAATTTTCGAGGTGTTTTTGGGAGGTCGTATCTCTTGGGATTTTTAATATTTTGTTGCCATTTTTTTAAATTTTCTCGGATATATCCTCAATTTTGCCAAATCGGATTTATTTTTTTTTTCAACAAGATGGCGGGTCGTCTGTTAGGCGATTTGTAAAATGTACGAAAAAACGGATTTTTTGAAGTGAAATATTCGGAGGTTGGCAACGTTTGAGCTATTTGGTTTGTTCGGGGAGGTCGTGGGGCTCGGTCCGAAGTGTTGCCAGGTTTGAGATTTTTTCTCCCCACTCTTACAATTTTTCAAACTTTTCATTCAAAAATATGAAAAGTAGAAGGAGAAATATTTTTGATGAACATTTTTCACAGGAATATTTTTTTTGGCTGTCGTAATGACATTTGACCATTTTCGTCGATGTCGACTGGCAACACTGGCCGCAGGAATTTTTTTTCAGTTTTACGAAAAATCGACTTCATCGACCTGAAGGAGTGGTGGGGGGTGGGTTTTATGTATGAGTGGAATTTTTTGTTTGCCTCCGTGTCTATGGGAAAAATCTGAAACTTTCAAAATTCAAGATGGCGGCCGAGCTGGATTGGGCAACTTTTTTTTTTATTTTGCACCTATCCAAGATCGGTATCGTTTCCGGCTAATTTGAGGGCGACTGATACGATGAAATTAGTAAAAGTTGAAAAAACAAGATGGCCGCCGAGATACTTGAGTTTGAAATTTTTCATTTTTCGAGGTGTGTTCGCGGGGTGGCACTGATGTGTTTTTTTAAATATTTTTTTGATTTTTTTTGGTTTTTTTCTCGGATATATGCTCAATTTTACCAAATCGGATTTATTTATTTTTTTAACCAGATGGCGGATCGTTGGTCAGGCAATTTGTAAAATGTATGAAAAAACGCATTTTTTGAATTGAAATATTTTGAGGTTGGCAACATTTCAGCGAATCGCCTTGTATGGGGCGGTTGTGGAGCTTGACTTGAAGTGTTGCCAGGTTTAGGATTTTTTTTCTTCGTTCATACATTTTTTGGAACTTTCCATTCAAAAATATAAAAAGTAGAAGGAGAAACATTTTTTATGAAAATATTTTACATGGGTATTTGTCAGGGGGGTCGTAATGACATTTGACCATTTTCATCCAAATTAACTGGCAACACTGGGAGCTAGATTTTTTTTTTCACTTTTTTGACATTTCGAGTAGCCCAGCCTAAACTATTGGTGAGGGGTAGTAATAATGTATGAGATATTTTTTCGGTATATTATGGTGGTTATAGAAAAAATGGGAAACATACAAAATTCAAGATGGCGGCCCTCCTGCGATTTTCAACTTTTTTTTTATTCTGGGCGCCTATCTGAGATTGGTGTCATTTTCGGCTAATTGTGGGACGACTGTTACGATAAAATTAGAAAAAATTGGAAAAACAAGATGGCCGCCGAGATATTTGACTTTGAAATCTTTCATTTTTCGAGGTGTGTTTGTGGGGTCGTAGCGCGGTGGTTTTATTAATATTTCTTCGATATTTTTGATTTATTGGCCGGATTGTATCCTTAATTTTATCATATGGCAATATTATTTTTTTTTAAATCAGATGGCGCACCTTGTGTCAGCCATTTTGTAAAATGTACGAAAAAATGCATTTTTCGAAGTGAAATATTTTGAGGTTGGCAACATTTGAGCGAGTCGCTTTGTATCGGGCGGTCATGGAGCTCGACTCGAAGTGTTGCCAGGTAAAGTTTTTTTTTTCATCGTTCATACATTTTTTGGAACTTTTTATTCAAAAATGTGAAAAGTAGAAGGAGAAATATTTTTAATTAAATTTTTTCACAGAACTATTTTTTTTTGGTGCCGTAATGACATTTGACGATTTTTGTCTTAATCAACTGGCAACACTGGGATACAGATTTTTTTTTCACGATTTTCACTTTTTGAGTACTTGGGCGGAAAGCGTAGATAGAGCATATAAGTAATGTATGGGAGATATTTTTTATTTCAACTGAACCCTATGTAAAAAATAGAAAATCCAATGTTGCCATATACAAAAAAAATGTTTTCATACAAATGCATTTTCTACAGGATTATCGAAGATTTCAGGCTGTTGCCACCATATGACGTCATTTTTTGGTATGAGGCGCTTAATGGCACTTATAGTCTGTACCAATGTGTAAAAAAATATTTCAGTGTTGCCATACAAAAAATAATAATTTTCATACATGTGCATTTTTGTATGTCACATTTCAAGCTGTTGTAATTTTTTGACAACGTTATAATGTATGACGCGTTTGTATGTACTTATAGACTGCACATTTTGGTAAAAAAATATTTTAGTGTTGCCATACAAAAAATATTAATTTTCATACAGATGTATTTTTGTATGTAATATTTCAAGCTGTTGTCTTGTATTGGTAACATTAGAATGTATGAGACGTTTGTAGGTACTAATATTGTGCACATTTTGATTAAAAAATATCTTAGTGTTGCCATACAAAAAATAATAATTTTCATACATTTGTATTTTTGTATGTGGTGTTTCGGGCTGTTGTCTCCCTTTAAAGACCACTACCATCATGCCCAGCATCACTAAATATCAGTTTTCTGTATGAGGCGTTTAATGGTACTTATAGACTGTACATATTGGTGGAAAAATATTTCAGTGTTGCCATACAAAAAATAATAATTTTCATACATGTGCATTTTTGTATGGCACATTTCAAGCTGTTGTAAATTTTTGACTACGTTATAATGTATCACGCGATTGTAGGTACTAATAGACTTCACATTTTGGTAACAAAATATTTAAGTGTTGCCATATAAAAAATAATAATTTTCATATATATGTATTTTTGTATGCAATATTTCAAGCTGTTGTCTTCTGTTGATATCATTAGAATGTATGAGGCGTTTGTAGGTACTAATATTCTGCACATTTTGATAAAAAAATATTTTAGTGTGGCCATACAAAAAATAGTAATTTTCATACATTTGTATTTTTGTATGTGGTGTTTCGTGCTGTTGTCTCCCTTTAAATACCACCACCACCAAGCCCAGCATCACTAAACGTCCGTTTTCTGTATGAGGCGTTTAATGGTAGTTATAGACTGTATAAATTGGTGGAAAATTATTTCAGTGTTGCCATATAAAAAACAATAATTTTCATACAAGTGTATTTTTGTATGTCATATTTCAAGCTGTTGTTTCCTTTTGATATCATTCCAATGTATGAGGCGTTTGTAGATACTAGAAGTATTAACATTTGGGTAAAATAATATTTCAGTGTTCCCGTACAAAAAAATATAATTTTCATACATATGCATTTTTGTATGTTATATTTCAAGCTTTTGTATATTTTTGACAACCTTATAATGTATGACGCGATTGTAGGTACTAATAGACTTCACATTTTGGTAACAAAATATTCAAGTGTTGCCATACAAGAAATAATAATTTTCATATATATGTATTTTTGTATGCAATATTTCAAGCTGTTGCCTTCTATTGATATCATTAGAATGTATGAGGCGTTTGTAGGTACTAATATTCCGCACATTTTGATAAAAAAGTATTTTAGTGTTGTCATACAAGAAATAACAATTTTTATAAATAGTTATTTTTGTATGTAATATTTCAAGCTTTTGTCTCCTTATTATGTCTTTAAAATGTATGGCTTATAGACAAAAAAATCACGACCCAAATTTTTGGTATTTTGCAAATATTAACTCATATCTTTTCCAAACAGCCCCAATCAGAATTAATAAAACTTCAATATAGGAGAAAAAAAGGTAAAAAAATTTTGCACGCAAAACTAAAGAAGACAACCGTTCCGCGAGCTGCTTTAGCAGCGAGCGCACACAAGCGATACCTAGTTTTATTATAAAGCTTTAAAATAATAAGTATTTAATTTGATCTGCAATGAGAGAGGGTACGTGAAGTGGGGATGACATCATGGCGGCGCTCGAGTGAACAGGGAGGAGCATTCTGGTCGTGGACTTCACCGAGTGCTGACGATTAACGTGGCTATACTTGTTATTTTCTAACCTCATAGTCTGTTCCCTAAATAGTTATAATTGTTATAGTGTGAACTTGTGAATTGTGATTCTATAGTAATAAATCTATATCCACCTATCAACTGAGTCGTTTTATATTATGGTAAGGGTACAGCGGAGACAGCAGAACTACAATGTTCATCTCCGTTGGTTCAACGACCCGATGTAAATCTTGACGTCCAGGAAAGAGGAATCGTGAAGACTGCTCCTATCTACAGTGTAGCTCAGGACTTAAAAACATCTACGTTGTAACAATAACTCGATTGCTGGTGGTTTTAGATAGAGTTTATTGAAATTTGATGATTGGAGCAAAAAACAATATTACTTGAATACCTACTTTGTATTTATCTGTAAAACTTTTCCTTGTCAACAAATATTAACAGAAATAAATAATGAAGTACTACCATTCAGTGACACTACATATTAAAGTTTTCAGAACACAAATCTCTTGTTTTCGTTTCGATTCATTGCACTAGTAGCCACTTGTTAGTGTAGAAATTTTCCCTTCATAATACAAACACACAATTAATTTGAACGTCACAAAGTAAAAACATAACCCTTCCTTAGCAGTAAAAAATACAAAAGAAAAATTGTTTCGTTGGATTTGTCTAAATTTTGGAAGGGACGAAAGGCTATATTTTTAACCTTAGTGTGAATTTTTACGTTTTGACAAATATTTCCCATACATTTCCAATCAGTTCTGATACAGCCCGCTAGGGGCGCTGATTGTAAATGTATGGGCAAATACGTAAACAAATACAAGAAGTCGGTTAAAAACAGCCATTTTTTCAAAAAGTAAATCTCATACTAAGGGTTCAGCTGGGTTTTTTTTATAACAACTGTTAAAGTACGAGTATTATGTTAACGTAGTTTGGCCATACTTTTTTATGATTTTGGGACAATGGCCAAGATTATATTCAACTACATACTTACTTTTACTACCTTACCTTATAACCTTCGTTTCGAACATTATTTTTTTTATAATATTGAAGTAGAAAATGAGAATATAGGCCAATGTGGTCCACGTATGGTAAGTGGCTACTGCCGCCCATGGACATCTGTAATCAATCTCAGGATAAGACTAGATTTCTATCTGAGGTTGGCCACAAATGTGTTGCTACCTCTGAGGACTAAGTTAGAACGCCTTGGATAATGGTATGACTTCCTTACTACACCCTTAAAAGTGGAACACAAAAGCATTTAACACTGATGTTATAAACTTATAAGGAAGTGTCAAATAGGTGTAGCGGTGGTGCCTCCGGAGTGAAACCGTAAAGGTTTGTACTTTCTACGTTCCACTAAGGGTCCTACCTTGAGAAAGCATTGGTAGCAAAATTGAGCTTAGATTCTGGCAGTTTAAATTCACTAACATTAAAAAAATCTTGTATAGAACTTATAATTTACATGCCACATAAGATTACAAATATGTAATTACTGATATGTTAATTAGCCAGTAAATAATATTGGGAGCGAAGGCTCAGTAAGGATACAGATTAGTTCATCCCCGAAATACAGCCTCTGAGCGCGTGCGCGGCGCTCGGCGACGTCGCGGCGCCGTCGCGGAGCCAGGGCTGCGGCATCTATGATAAATAATATATATTTTTTATAATATAGGAGTAGCAGACGAGCACACAGTCCACCTTATGGTATAGTCCCCCGCACTGAAGTTGTTGCGAACAGGTGTAATCATACAATTTGCTATGGTGACGCGATTTGTTTCTATATTCAGAGGGGACTAGCAGTTTTACGCGGACTATAAGTGGCTTCTGCCGCCCATGGACACCTGTAATTAACCCCAGAGACGATTAGATATTTCTACTGGAGGACGGCAACACATGCACCTCTACTCCTGAGGACTAAGCTGGAACGCCTTGGAAAAGTGTCTCGCTTACCACACCCTTAAAATCAGAACACAGAAGCGCTTAACACTGCTATTATGAGTCAGAAATAAGTGTGGTAGTGGTGCCGCCGGAGTCGAACCGCAAAGGATCTACCACCTTCAATTGCCTAGGGTGGTAGGATATGAGCGACAGTTGACCACAGTCGCTAACGGTCGTTGAGGACGGACGGTCATACTGATGCCAGGCAGCGTCGATTGGCGACGGTAGGGTAATACGAATGTTGCTGACGATAGGTGACGACAATCGGCGATCGCACCGACAGTCGACGACTTGAACTAGTGTTCGTGTGTTAACTCCCTTAGACTTATGGGCTTTAACTTAGAAGGCGACTTAGCGAACGACAACTATAGTCGATTAGGTCTTGTACAATTTTCTGTGCTTACACATGGTTTTTTTTTATTTATACTTTACATTTTAATTACAATACAATTTTTGGGAACAATTAAACAATATTTAAACTAAAACTACTAAAATTAACACTAAAATATTATAAATGAAATAAATGAGAAGTGTACCCAAGATACTAATATACGGTTTAATTTATTTTAAGCATAAAAGTACAATTATGTAAATGTTCATCATGCCCAGAATATTGTCTGAATAATGTTATTAACCTCTTAAATACAATATGAGTGGTGACAGCCCTGTGTTTCCACCGGCGCCAGAGTGACGCCTCAACTTGTTGCTTTCAAAGATTTCAGGACTCTGCCGGGGTTTTCCAACTAGCGGCACACAGGAACACAGCGTCTCCATCCCTTCTAGATGAAACATCTGAGTAATGTTGTATCCGTGTGAGAGGTAGACAGTGCCGCGGATAGAACAAGTCAGTTGGAGAAATCATTGTTAATCATATCATTTCGTATTAGTCATGATATAGACATTGAATTCAGTGACAATTTATTTGACTGTGATTAAAAAAGTTTACAAGAAAGAATATAATAAAGTAGTTTCAATATAATTGTAAAGGAAGAGAAAGAGAAAACACGTATTTGTAAAAAAAATTGCAAGTGAAATCAGAAATTTTAAGTTGATAAAACTTCACCATTAAAGTGTTAAATATCGACGTGCGTAGATGTTATCGAGTTTCAGAATGAGGAAACGAAAAACGGAATAAAGTTCGGAGATATCATATTGGACATTGATTTATCTATTAAGGTATGTACTGAAAATAATATGTATTAAGGAAAACCTGCCCTCAAACAAGTCACAGCTTAATACTGACAACATGAATAACATTGTACGCAAAGACATTTTTATAATACTTAAATTTAATAGCAAATGAACATGCTGTTCTTCTAAGGGTAAGTTGCCACTGCTGCTTATGGACATCTCTGATAATACCAGCCCCAGAAGGTTGTAGAAACCTTTGTGGTTCGACTCCGGCGGCACCACCGCCACACTTATTTCTGCTTCATAACAGCTGTGTTAAATGCTGCGGTGTTCTGGTTTGAAGGGTGTGGTAAGAGAAACATACTTTCCCGGGGCATTCCAGCTTAGTCCTCAAGGGTAGCTGCGCATCTGTGGCCGATCTCAGGTAGGAATATCTAATTCTATCACGTGTTGATAACAGACATCCATGGGCGGCAGTAGATATTTACCATCAGGTGGCCTGCATGCTCGTCTGCTACCCCTAAAAAGAAATGACGCTGATACAACTGAATTTGTCAACAATAGTTTTTCTACCCGCACTTATACCAATGCTACTTTTAAATAACTATTTTTTGTAGTTAAAGGTATCGATCAATGTGAAACCTAGCTGCTTGTATCAATCATTAGATGCCTTTCAGGAAGCGAGGCTGTCAATTTAGTGGCTTATTAAGCTACTTTGGTACGAATACGACGTGCACTCTACATTACGGATAGAGTTTTACACACAATATTATATTATATACAGAATGATTTTTTTAAATGGACTAGGGCTCAGAAACATTTTTTAAAATCTAATAATCACTCTTAGTTTTTATCTAATTCGGCCCTGAAGGCCCATTTGAAAAATTGACCCTGTATGTCGGACTACAAGGAGTTGGGGGCAAAGTTTGATAGTATGACAAATTCGTTTTTTTCTTGTACGATTGACAGATTGCTCCCGGTCTTTGCGGTCATCAAAACCGTAGTTATGTGTGGGGAGTATGGAAATACTTTATTCTTTGTAGGGGAGATCTAGCAGTGGACTTTTAGTTACATTTATATCTATACTAATATTATAAAGAGGAAAACTTTGTTTGTTTGATTGTAATGAATAGGCTCAAAAACTACTGGACCGATTTTAAAAAATCTTTCACCATTAGAAAGCTACATTATCCACGAGTAACATAGGCTATATTTTATATGAAATATATTTGATAAATAGATTTTGAGGCGGTGCAAAGTTTGCCGGGTCAGCTAGTATTAAATTGCTTTAGACACCTCATAGGTTTCATTAACCGACTTCCCACAGAAGAAAAGTAGAAAATCTATTCGTCGCGCGAGGAAATTTGAAAACTTTCCCCAGTTTTTTTTAAGTCGGTTTAATAACAGTAATCCATATTATTTAGATTACTTATCATAACATAAAAAATAAAATACATTACAAATTGATTATACGACACGACACATCGTATCGTATCATACAAATTAAATTTTTCTACAATACTTGCAATATTAACTAGGCAACTTTATGATACCAGCTTTTTAACACCTTTCAAGGTGTCTACTGGCGCTGACGCTTACCTCGGGCAAAGAATTAGCTTAGCTATTCAACGACGTAATATCGCCAACGTTTTGGGAACTTTCCAAAGGACAATAATTTGGACGAAGCTTATTATATTTAATTATTTTTTATAAGTAATTAAACATGTTTAATACCATAAAGTAATACACATAATGCTGGAATTATACATATAGGTTCTTTATATAGCGTAAATGAGCACTACGAGGATAAAATAGGATAATATTGTTCATCTTTTGTTTTTGAAGGAAATACATACGAGTACTATGAAACTTTGTATTTGGCTTTCTGGATAAAAATAATGAAACGCCTATTTCACTGTTTTTGGAAATTCTACGTCAGCCTTTATAGTGCAGTCGGGTTTTTGATTATAAATAAAAGCATGTTACATTGATGGAGGTAACAAATTAAAAAAACATTATAACACCTGAAATGCTTTTTGTTTGACAATAGCAATGTAACACGCATTTTTTATAAAAAAATTGTGTCTGATATAAAAACGCAAATATTTATTTTTAAGATTTACTTAGTTCCTTTTTATTGACAAATAATAAAAGCTTGCTTTTAAGAAAGGTTTTTCTTTTAGTTTTATATTTCTCTTAAAATATAGGCCTAAATAAATTAAATTTCCGTTGAATGTCAAGACAAATTATAATCGAAACATGTTGCCAAGATTTGTCAAATACATACGAGTAGGCTCCGGAGACATTTTCCAGGCAATGAATCACGTTAGCCTAGTTAAAAATGGCACTGTCTCTATTCTTAAACGATGTTTTCAACTCTTGTACTAAGAGAGCCAAATAACATTGTCTGTTTGATTTTAGCGCGACCTCTAAAACGATCTTACTTATTAACCGACTTCAAAAAGGAGGAGGTTTCTCAATTCGACCGTATATATGTTTATATCACGGCGTGCGTAAATTGACGTTTTACGCACGCTTCGCGTGCGCAAAACCCCCATTTCCGACCCCGTAATATAAAATTTTATACAACACGCGGACGAAAAATGTTTTTCTGACTCGTGTGATTGCAGTCCTCGCCTGCGGCTCGGCCTGCAAACTCACACTTGTCAGAAAAAAATTTTTCGTCCTCGTATCGTAATGTACTATTTTTTTTATGTTTGTTTGTGGATAACTTCGTCGTTTATGAACAGATTTTGATGATTTTTGTTTTGTTGGAAAAAAGATATTTTCAAGGTTTATAAGGAAATCAGGGTCTGATGTTGGCAGAATAGAGAAATCGAGGGGAACTTGCAAAAATTGTAGGGGCGACTATTCATATATTATATTAATATAAACGTTAGTATGTCATCACTGAAAAGGGTGAAAAAAAATGTTAACAAAAAAATACAAATTACAAATACATTTTTGTTAAAAAAAATTTTTTTGACCCAGCTGCGTCTGGTAATGTTTTCCTTTTCAAATCAAATTTATTTGTGAAATGTACGTACAAAATGATTATAATAAAATCATTATTATAATTTTAATACAAAATATTATACACAAATATCATGATTCATAAAGTTCAATAGATAATATAATGTCAGGATTTTCGAGAGTAGATATGTAGGTACTTATATGCGCATATTTAATTCTTTAGCACAGCGTTTCCCAACCTTTTTCAGTCCACGGACCCTTAGGAAATCAAGCACAGTTTTCACGGACCCACTTAATAAAATTTGACCGATTTATGTATTTTGTTTTTTTTTTTTTAGATTAATAATAGTGTTATACATCATTGCATCATTGGATGCATCTGCATCATCACGTTTTTATAATAAAACTGGTTTGCTGATTTTTCGTTTAGCGGCCCTTTTGCGTTTAATGAGCAATTTATGTATGGTCTGGAGATGACACCGCGGACCCCCTTACATATATTCGCGGACCCCCAGGGGTCCGCGGACCACAGGTTGGGAAACGCGGCTTTAGCACACATGCAGCCCAAATGGTTTAATTAATTTTAATGTGAGGTAATAATATAATTACTCGTATATCTACTTTGTCTTTTTTTATGAAATATATTCGTATTTCTAACAGATTTCCACATATTTCAATTAATTTGTCAGTCATATTTAACCAAAATATATATATAATTAGAAAAACCATTATAACAGTGTATCATATTTCATTCACTTCAGTTTGATTATTTCTAACTTGAGGCACTTTCATACAAAGGTTCAGATAGAAACTGCTGAGTTACGTTTCAACTGGAATACCACTAAGTGTTTGATCGAGTCTCATATTATACTTAACATTAATAATTGGCCAAGTGCAAGCTAAACCCGCACCTGGAGGGTTCCGTACAACCAAAATTTTCATTTTTTTTAATTTCTAGTATTTACTATTATAGCAGCCATTAAAGAATTGAACTGTCTACTTGTAACCGTTTAAAAGTTACTTGGAAAAATATCGAATACCAGTTTGTATTATTGTATGGGGACCCCTTCTCGTATTTATTTTATTTATATTTTTAGTAATTGTTGTTATAGCGGCCACCGTTATGCATCCAAGTTCTATCTATTACGGTTCCAGAGAGCCCTGTGACAGACGGACAGACAGCGAAGTCTTAGTAATAGGGTTCCGATTTTACCCTTTGGGTACGGAACCTTAAAAAGGAAATAATGTCACTAATTTATCAAGTATGTGACTGTACGTTGTAAGTGTTTTCATATAAAACAGAAATAAGTTAGTCGTCGAATATTTTGGTTATTTCCTTATCCCCCCACCCGTCATCAC
This sequence comes from Epargyreus clarus clarus, assembly GCA_014595695.2. Classification (NCBI taxonomy): domain Eukaryota; kingdom Metazoa; phylum Arthropoda; class Insecta; order Lepidoptera; family Hesperiidae; genus Epargyreus; species Epargyreus clarus. Next base: position 262,194 of record JACTTY020000170.1, on the reverse strand, counting down.
TACATGGCGACCCTGCCATGCGCGTTTCAAAGAAATTAGATCGCATCAGGCGAAACGTGCGAACTATGCGGATTCCTGTGTGCCTTTGTATCTCGAGTTAGTTAGTTTAAACAAAATAAAAAAAAACGCTTTGTACACTCACTGCCCCACACTAGGATTCCCTGTGTCGTGGGTGCCATTGACCAATACAGACCAATACACAAACACCCAGACCCAGAAACAGAAATCTAAATTCATCATTTAGATATCTGTCTGGCCGGGACCGAACCCGGGACCCTTTGCGCGTCAGACCGGTATGGTGACCGCTCCGCCACGCGGGTCGTCATGAATACTAAAGTTAATGTTGATCAACGTTGACTATAGTCGTCCTGTAGCGTCTCATTTCGGAGCTTGTATAATTATATGCAAGATATTTAGAAAACGACGATAGCGTGATTCAGAATCCTAACGCCATCTCTTGACGAGTAGCGGGAAGTCGCATAATAATTACAAGTTAATAAATAAATATCTTCATTGCAAATAGTTAAAACAGAATCATACTTTGCTGACAAAACTGTGAACAATTCCGTTAGTAATGTGATTTATAGTGGAACTTTCTTGTACAGAAAGAGAAGATAGAATACGAGTACTTGTTTCTTAAATTGTATCGATTATAGGCCAGGAGAGTACTGTGAGTGTGTTACAATGGGCACGACGCACGGCGCCCGCCCGCCCTCGCACCAGGCGTACTTCGTGGCGCTGGGCGGGGTCCTGCTCCTGCTGCTCATGCTGCTCTCCTACTGCTTCTACTTCTGCGTGAGGAGAATCAAAGGTAACCCATGACTACCGCGCTATTCTATCACCGATGGCACTTAGTATAGTGCTTTAGTAATAACCCATCCCTAGTATCCGCACCCTTAGTATAGTGTATATATTTAGTAATATCCCTTATAAAATTACCCGTAATAATACCCCATTGAATACTAGAATTTCGGCACTAAATGTTAGGATTTCCTATTTAAACTTGTGACCGTTTTTGAGATTTTTAAAAATTTTTAACACTTAATTTAAAATTAATTTAGCATATTCCGCCTTTATGGCGAAGGAAAAGAGAAAAAAGTATATTCTACAGTGTAGTTGTTGTTTTTAACATGTGGGTAGAGTCTAACCAACTAATTTGGAGAAGACACAGTATTTTTAATAGTCAATTAGTACAATCAAGTATTAGGCACTTGTGTCTACTCAGATTAATTTGAACTCCTATCCCGACTTAGTTGTCGATATACCTATTTATTTTGTTCTTGTTTGTGTAATAGTTGCTTATAGTAAAAGTAAAGTAAACACATAACAAAGTATGATTGAAAGAACTGTGATAATGTATCAGAGTTGGCAACGCAGCCGATGCCTCCGCCAGTGAAGTCGGTGCGCCCCCCGCCGCCCGCCGCCTACCCCGTGCAACCAGGTAATAATAATAATAAAACTAAGTGATTATTTGACTGACAAAACGGTGTGGTCTGTCGTAGCTCCAGCTCTACATGTACCGTTAGATTAAGTTTGGCATTGCAAAAAACATTTTTTTAAAAGATGTGTGTTATGGAGTTTCTTTCCCCGCTTCTTTTCCATAGCGAAACAATGAAGTGGTGGTATCACCCTTGTGAAGTGGTGGTAGTTGTATTGACATTCAAAAAGTAAATAAGCTATTTTGAATAAAAAAATTGATTTAAAATACTGGGATGTTTTGAAAACTCATGGTAAGGGTTTGTAAAACTTTACCTTTACCTCTACCAACTTATAAACCCTTACAATACATTCATAGTAAATGTCAGCAATTGTACTAAATCGGAATCTACTATTAAATTGTCCCATTCGAAGTCAGCCTGTTATTACCCAAAAGAGTAAAAACTGAGCCCTATTACTGAGTCTCCATTGTCTGTCCGTCTGTTACAGGGCTCTATCTCATGATCTGTAATAGATAGACACTTGGAAAAAAATGAGAATTTTGGTGGGACGGAACCCTCTGTCTGTGAATTCGATACGTTGCACTTGGCGAATTTTATTAATTATCGTTAAATTTGTGTTTTTCAGTCGTTCGTGAAAGTGCAACGGCGATGGCGCGGCTCTGTAAGCAGATACCACCGACGCACACCGACACCGTGCACCCCACGCTCTCGCCCAACAAGCCCAGCATGATGCCCACGCCGCCGCGCTCCCCGAGACGCAGCACGAGCTCCCTGGCTCGCTCACCCGCACATGCCGCTTCCCCCGCTCGCTCGCCCACATATGCAACCTACCCCGCCCGCTCGCCCGCACATGCTGCCTCTCCCGCCCGCTCGCCCGCATATGCAACCTCCCCCGCTCGGACTGCACGCGCAGTCTCCCCGTCCCGCGCTGCTCATGCGCTAGCACGCTCCCCGGGTAGCAAGCCCATGACATTGCCGCCCCCGAAAATAATCTCGCACTCCCCGGGTAAGAAGCGACCTAATTCCATGCCTGACCAGCCCACACCAGCTATATCGGTTTCAGAAGTTAAATAAACTATATACTTATAATTACACAAAGATTTCGGTTATCAAAATGTATAATAGTGACTTGTCCTTTTATAGGTTTCTAAGTAAATTTCTATAAATTATCTTACTCTAATCTACATATATGCTTGACTATGTGTGCAATTTAACTATAATTGTTTGCAAATGTGCCAATCTCATTAATATATAAATCATAATGAAAGGAACAATGGTTTTAGGTAATAAAGTCGCATTATCAAAAATATTGCTGTGACTTTTATAAAACATAAACTTTTGATATTAATAAGTATTTGTAGCTTTTGAAATGTGTACGCTTTTCTATGTCTTGTTATGTATTTATGATCTATATACTACATCCTTATACCTATATTATCAATTAGATATGTAATTCTTGCCATTAACTTTGTAATTTAAAAATAAGTAATTTGTGCCATGTTTTGCTAAACTATATATTTATTGTAGTTAGAATTTTGTAATGTTTGTAACTTTTTCATATAAAAAATGTTGTTATAAGCAAAATAAGCGACTAAGGATAAGCCATACACTTTTCGACTTATTTAGTGTATTAAGTTAACTTTTTGGTTGTTGCAGACATTAGAAATTAATATTTCAATATAATATAATATTTATGCGGCTTTCTACAGTCATAGCACTACATTAGGATTTTTATACCTATATGGTAACTGGTATGACACCCTAGTCATACCAGTTACCATGGCCGGTAGCCACACAAGACGAATACACAAACACCTAGACCCAAACAGAAATGTAATCTCATCATTGAACCTGGAACCCGTGTCAGATCGGTATGGTTACCTCCGCTACGCGGGTCGTCGCTTTTTGGTATCGATAATATCTTCCTATCATGGATTATATTTAGCTTTGGCTACCATGCCCTTCAGGCAATTAAAGTCTTCTATTGTAGCAGCGCATCTGTGACCGTATTTACCTAGTTTTATTCTATATTTGCAGATATCCGTGGGCTGTTATGGTCATTTAACATCATGACATGTTTACTAACCATATACGACTATGATATAAGTACACGAAATTTCAGTATACAACATTATATCAGCGCATTAAATGACAGCTTTTACGTTTCCTTATCAGCTACGCAAGGCGCTACGTCGTAGCATCTATAATTTTCCGTAGCGTATCTTACCAATTTTACAAATGTTGAAATTATATTTGACTTTCTTTTCGCTGAACTTTAAAACCTTTGTGGAACTTTCTAAATAATGGTGACTTCTTTGGTCATTAACTAAGGTTTTGAGGATGAAGGTGATCTGATGTTTGTTGGACCTTTTTGTTGTTTCACTGTGTTCGCGCACATACATTTCTATTTTACAAAGTGTGTGTACAGTCCTTTTTATGCTTAGATTAAATACCCTTACATTAAATATAAGAACAGTAAAAGTTTTTAAAGCATAATGCTTTCTTGATTGTATTTAAAATATTTTTGTTTCCGATAAGGCCATAAATAGAAAAATAAAAAAGCACTATAAATCCAAAATTACATACTTACATTTCTAAATTAATTTCTGAGTAATTATGAATTGCATAGAAACAGGTTAAGATTAATATAAAAAAAAATGTTTTTTAAAGCCACATTTGCTCTAAATTATTAAATTTAAACTTTACTATTTAAAAAAATAAAATCCTAAAGGTGCGATATAATATATTATTCATTAACGTTACATATTATTTAAATAATTACTAAAATAAGATAACTTTTATTAATTAGCAGCAGCAGTATTAATTAGCACGTAAATTAACTGTCCAATCAATATTGCCAATGTTATATCTTCCGACCAAAAATATTTATGTACTCTTAAGTTAGTTAATATAAGTTAGATTTATATGGCGAGGCATTCCATCTTAGTCCTCAGGGGTAGCGACGCATCTGTGGCCGACCTCTGGTAGGACTCCTATCTGGGGTTGACAACAGTACCCTTAGTATGAGATTTTACAAAAATTACTGTTTTGGTATTTGTTTACGTATTTGCCCATACATTTCCAATCAACGCCCCTAGCGGATTGTATCAGAACTGATTGGAAATATATGGGAAATAGGTAAACAAAAGTAAACACAGTCATTTTTGTCAAAACGTAAAAACTCATACTTAGGGTACTGTAGATGTTCATGAGCGGCAGTAGCCACTTACCATCAAGAGGACTGCATGTTTGATACAACTATATTATAAAATATGCAATAATCATAATTATCTCTGCTTTTACGTATAATGTTTGTTATAATAAGTTTTGTAATAAATCGTAAAACTTCTAAAAAATCTTTTATTTTAAAATACAATTTCAAAATAACATTAGTATTAAAGTAAGTAAATAAATGATACGCTCATATTAGGTAACTTAATTCAATTTTAAGGTAGAACCAGTAAGTTAAAAATAAGGTAGGTACCACCGTCACTGTCCCTGTAGTTCCGGGACCAGAATAGGGCTACGGTATCCCCTGCCTGTCGTAAGAGGCGACTAAAAGGGGCTTTCGGGGTTACGGGCGGCAAGAGTGGGAGCTCGAACCGCCCGGCTAGCGACCCCGGGAAGGGTACGACGGTATGTGTGGTCGCATTCCGTCGTATACACCAGACGGTGTGGTGACACAAAGTCACCTGGGCAGAGCCCGACGGGGCAGTGCGCTGAGAGGACTCCGGTCGCGTTCCTTTGGAGATCCCGGAGTCCTCTACGCAGCGCCGAGGACGGCCACCGGGGGGGTTTTAGTGCGGTAAAAGTCCCACATAACCCCGTGTCGCTCCCACAGCACCGGGTACCTTCTGAAGGTTTCCCCCCTCGAGAAGAAAAAAAAAAAAAAGGTACCACCGTCACACCCATTTCTACTTTATAGTAGTTCTTGTGTTGCGGTGGAAGAGTGTGGTGGCCAGATTACTTATATATGAGGCAACCATCTTATTCCTTAGGAATGGCAACGCATCTGTATTCGACTTCAGATAGAATCCCTGTTCTGTGTAGAGTAGGTTACAGATGTCCAAGAGCGACCACTTACTACGAGGTGGACCGCACGCTTGTAACACTTGATCGAAGTTTGACATATTCTTACAAATTATTTACAGGTTATATATAAAAATGTTTACATAACTATACTATATTGTACATACTATAAATGTTATACACTTTCAAAACGTTGGAAGGTCATTCGGATGGTGACGTTGCATCGCAGGCATGGCGGCTGGTGACACTTAACATAAGTTGTGGGACGATTGTTGGTGCGATAACTGCATCTCTGGAAATTAATATTAATCCTCATTACTAATATTATAAATCCGAAAGTAACTCTGTCTGTCTGTCTGTCTGTTTGTTTCTTCTTCACGCCTAAACCACTGAACCCGAATGAAATTTTGTACAAAGAAATCCCACGGGAACTAGGGATGGCAATCTAAGATAGATTAATCGGAGAATCGATCTTTTGGACCAAAAAATTCGATTATTTTAATCGATATTAGTAAGGATTGAATCGTAAACTATGCATTTGATCAAGTGATGATCTTTAGCAATGTTGTTGTCGATGAGCCCACGAAGGTTCCACAGTTGGTACGACCAATTTTCGCCAGATGGCGTCACTGTCGTTCCAATGAAGGTACGAATTTTCAGTTTCATGTATGTAAGTATGTCATATTATTTTTTTTAAACGCGGGCGAAGCCGCGTGCGATAACTAGTATTAATATAATTTAAAAAATATCTTCCCTTACAAAAACACTCTTTTCACATTAATTTTTATACAGGGTGAATTTTGATTTGACTTGATAAGAAATTGTGAAAATGTACATAATACTCGGCTAATTTAATTAAAAAACTAAAACTATTTAATATCTTAAGATTATTAAAAAATCTCTTACATAGAAATCTAACGAGTTCATTTTAGGAAAAAAAATCATTGCACAGTGTCACTTGGTTGGATAAAATTCTGCAAAACAATAATAAATTACAAACCAAAGGAAATATGAAGCCATTTAAAAAAAAATATGATTGGAAATCATAATTATTGTACACATATATTCCATTTTTGTTTAATTCAATGTTTTCGATTTCTCGTTATCTACCTAATTATATTTTGTTCTTACAAATTCTGGGCTTGGGAGTAGCCAACAGAAGGATAATGATAAGAAAAACTAATTGTAAGAAAAAATAACAATTATTAAACATAAAAATACATTATGGTACATAAAAATACATAAACTAATTGTGCTGATAACAATATTTGTGGTACTTCAAGGACACGACAGTCTTAAACAACTTAATTAAAAATGTTATATGTATACATATATATGTATGTATGTATATTCTTATATATAAAATTCTCGTGTTTAACTATTATACGGTAACAACATATTTGAGGAGTTTCCACTTAATCCTTAAGGATAGATAATAATCTTAGGTAATATACAATTCTTGTAAGAGAACAATTTTATTATCCTTACTTCCTTACTATTAATATTATAAATCCGAAATTAACTCTGTCTGTCTGTCTTCTCGTTGTCGGTTGTCTTTTCTTCACGCCTAAACCACTGAACCGATTTTAATGAAATTTTGTACAAATATAGTCTGAGACCCGTGAAAGGACATAGGATGGTTTTTATCGCGGAAACCCCACGGGAACTAGGGATGGCGATCTAAGATCGATTAATCGGAGAATCGATCTTTTGGACCAAAAAAATCGATTATTTCTATCGATATTAATAGGGATTGAATCGTAAAATTTGCATTTGATCAAGTGATGATTTTTAGCAAAGTTGTTGTCTATGAGCCCACGAAGGTTTCAGATTTGGTACGACCAATTTTCGTTAGATGGCGCCACAGTCATTCCAATGAAGGTACGAATTTTCAGTTTTATGTATGTTAGTATGTCATATTATTTTCTTTTAAACGCGGGAGAAGCCGCGGGCAAAAACTAGTATTAAAAATAATTTGTTTTCAAGAGCATTCCGTAAGAAACTAATTACAAGCTAAATATATTAAATATTCCATAAAATAATAATGAACATTATGTTGTTAAGATAAAAGAAAAATGTTGTTTAAAAATCGCTAATATGTGTTATTACTATTTTAACTAATTTTTCGCCCCTTTGTTTCCCGAAATGCAATTATTTTACTTACATTTACTCGTTATATCATTTTATCCACGTCATCATCAGGTAGTGTGTTCAACACAAATTACAATAATACGCAAGTGAACCGACACGTCCATCCGAGTCGACGGTCGGGCACCGACTGCCTCGCATTTAGCTTGTTACGCGCGCACGAGGCAAACCTACCCTCATTTACATATGCTACACATACTCTTTAATTCGATTGAATGATTATAACGATTAATAATTACCGGGATACTGTGAATATGACAAGAAATGTGGCGCATACGAAGGTTCTGATGGAGACTGCGCCCCTGATCCGCTCCTCACCGCGGGATTTTCTGAGAAAGATAAAATTTATATTGTACAATATTTTCATAGCACTATGTACTTGCTTTATTCACATAACACGAGCATTATAAACAAAATTTAATAATTTAATTTTATTTATATCTCAAACTGGACAAATCTAAAGCTTTCCCCTACCCTCAATAAGTGTGATATCACACTATTTGACATCATGATACATTTATTGACATGATAAAACAACGAGGGAGAGTAGCTATGGTAACGGGAAAAACTTTTTGAAGAAATATATTGAGTTAAAATCTTTGCATGTCATTTTTTTTAAGAATGAAATATAGTATCGATAAGATCGATATGCGATATTGGTCGGCTATCAATAGTTTATCGGTGATGACTTACGGGGGAAGTGTGGTTGTAGACCGTAAAGCTGCGGGTAGATGAACTGCCTCGGGGCGGTTGCCTGCATGTACGGGTCTGAAATCAAAACAATAGTAAGCGAACTTAGTAGAACCCTTTGGGTTTGGACATCCCTGAAGCACCACCGACACACCTATACCTACCTTATTACAGCAGTTTTCTGTGCTTCTGTGATCTGGTTTCATGGGTGTGGGAAGGAAGACATATTTATTTGAGGCATTCCAACATAATCCCTACGAGTAGTAACAGATCTACGGTCAATTATAGGTAAAACTCTAATCTTATCTGTGGTTGTTATAGATGTTCTTGCGCGGCAGTGGACACTTACCATCGGGTGGGCTGTATACTCGTGGGGCAACCTCACCGACATTTTAGAGAACCATCTATGTCGCTATTTCCTTCTATGGTGAAATGTCGCACGTTTTTTTTTACAATACAAGAGTAGCAGACGAGCATGCAGTCCACGTGATGGTAAGTGGCTACTGCCGCCCATGGACATCTGTAATCAACCCCAGATAGAATTAGATATTCCTAACTGCGGTCGGCCACAGACGCGCCGCTACCCCTGAGGACTAAGCTGGAATGCCTCGGAAAAGTATGTCTCCCTTACCACACCCTTCAAACCGGAACACAGCAGCGCCTAACACTGTTGTTATTAGGTATAAATAGGTGTGGCGGTGGTGTCGCCGGCGTCGAAACACAAGGGGTTCTACCACCTTCAAAAAATAAATCTTAACTTGCCGTATAAGCTGATATATTCGCTTTAAGGGGTCCTGGGCACAGGCCGCCCTTAGAGTAAAGATGCAATAAAACATATTGGTGAACAGTATGTGTAATTAATTTTGCTCACCAGCTCGGTGCGGTTTCCCGGAGTAGTGGACCGGTGTGTTGTTTGACATCGCCGGCTCCGTCACTACCTCAGGGACTAGAATTAACAAATCATCATCAAGCAGATACACTATAATTTGAAGGAGTAAACAAGCAAGCAGTTCACCTGATGGTAAGTGATCACTACCATCTATGACCACTTTAATTTGAAACAGGGGTGATGACTAATGGTCGCCACATAAGTAAGCCAGTGACAAAATGATGGTCTCATCGTTACTTTCACATAGTGGAGCTCGAGGTTCTTTTGAAATTGAGATGAGTTTGAGCCACAGTATAAGGATCTATAGATATTTGTACCGTGGTTTGAGCTGTAGTCCACCATGCTTATGCTGGCCTTAGTCTACATTGGAAAATGTAACACATGTTGAGAATATTAATTTCTAACTCGCATATAATTTGGAAAGATCAGAGGTTATTTTTCACAGAGATGTTTGTGTCTGGCATTTGTTCCCAGACCTCAGAGTTCTGAATTTGAAATCAGTATTCTAATACTACCCACTACTTCTATTACTGCTAATTAGTGCCAAGCCCTACCTGGTGATTGTGCTCCCATGTCCACCATTTCAAAATGACTCTCAGAATCGGCTTCCTCTTTGCGGTCTGGGAAAATTAAAACAATTTAAATATGTATCCTTATCCATAATATGAAAAAAAACCACAACGATTTTTTTTTATTTCCGTATTAATACGCTTACTACTCGGAAAACCACTACATCTATTTGTATGATAAATTATAATTTAGTGTTAGTCACATCACACTGATTAATGTATTAACCACATAAGAGTAATTACTGGTTGTTAATAATTAACGTCACTTTAAAATATTTGTCCTATTTTTATATTTTTGAAATATTCAGTCGGATTTTTGCAATGTCTTATAAAGGAAGCGTGATAAGTTAGTGAAATAAGATGTATTATTGTAAATGTTGGCGATTATGGAAGAATATATTGTATTTTTGGAATTCTTTCTGTTTTCATAATACTTAGTTATGGAAAAACATTATTAAAGTTAAGAATTACGCTTACTTGCGGCAGGTCACAAATATCATTGATTTAATAATTATAAGCTAACTCATAAAAATAATATATTTATCATTCTTGAATAAAAATTGAAAAATGCCGTGCATAATTAATCAAAATCATACTTACTTCTTTTGGCCAGCTTGGACCTTCTCTTGCAATGAATGCAGCAAATGACCACCAGCGTGAGGAGGATGATGGCGGCGTTCACCGAAGCTACCACCACAATTGCGAACGGTGGAAGCTTCTATAAATATAAGAAATAAATTGGGGAATCCGAAGTCTGTTTGTTCCGTTTTTAGGGTTCTGTACTCAAAGGGTAAAAGCGAAACACTAAGCCTGCGCTGTCTGTCTGTTCGTCTGTCACAGGGCTCTATCTCCTGAACGGTAATAGATAAATATTTGATTTTTTTACAGAATATGTATAACGACGGCCGCTAGAACACCAAGTACTAAAAATTTAAAAAAGTTGAAAATAAATGAAGGTCATACAAGAAACCATTATTTTTCGACGTTATTCGCTTTATCTATTGAACCGCAATACGAAGATAGTTCTTATTTTTACAATGCATTTCTTTCAATGGTTGCTATAATAACAAATACTAAAAATAAAAAATATGGAAATGTTGGTAGTACGGAACCCTTCGTGTGCGAGTTCGACTTGCACTTGGTTAATTATTATTATAACACAGTAATGTGAAATTTTAGTTCCAATACGATCCACGTGGGCGCTGTATGAGCAAAAATGAAAGAAAAAATGAAATGAAAAATGAAATGAAACGTAAAATTCATACCAAAGATACTGGATCTTCAGTCCAAAAAGTAAAATTAAAATTTTTACTAATCATATATTGATGTACCTATGTATATAATTTATAATGTAAAAAAATGCATATTCATGAGGACTAAGTAATATTATGACGACTTACCATTATATATGTTTACTTCGTCACCACAAAAGACTTGTTCTGATGTATGTATTACAAAGAAATAAGTGTGTATAATAATATTCTCATTAGTGTATAGTTAGGCAAAGGTACCTATAAATTTAATTATCCTGTTAAAATAATAAACTTGCCAAGGGTGCGTCGGACTCGTAAAAGAAAGGTTCTGTATGTAATATAAAAAATATAGAGATTTTAAGTTAAATTTGTTTTACTGCCAGTACACAATATCGAGATATTTACAATTTTTTTAAGACCATAAACTTCTTATAAGTTTTAAAATCTATAAGTAAAGAACTATTTTGTATTTTTTTTTTTATTTTATGTTATGTAGTCTCACAGATATTATTGAATGATATTAAAACTTTTTAGCGATAAAATTATGAAAAAATGTATTTGAAATCCTTAGTTCATAACCTATCGATAAAATTAATATATCATACAGTCTGAAAAAGATTGAATTTATTTATGTTACACGACTGTGTTTATGTCACGGAAATACTTATGTTACCGTTCTTCTTTTTGTCGTACGGAACCCTAAAAAACATGTAAGTAATTGGGGCGACAACGGTTTTATCAAGACTTAGCATACTACCTACGAGTACGTTTACGAAATATAAGTACCAAACGAGCTTACATTTTTACTTGATGGTCATTTTGTCCATTGTATTTATATTATTTATGAATAGTCTAACCAGCAGTGATAGGGTTTGAAATTTACCCTTTTAAATTGGGCGTCTGAGGGTCAAATCTCAGGCACGCATCTCTCATTATTCTTGACGAGCCTGCCATCAGGCTTTTGCATTATCCATATCCCTCTCACTCTGAGTGGAGACCGGTGCCCAGCAGTGGGACAGTAATGATTGACTACTTTTTATTACTGTTGCATTTAAAATAATATAAAAATACTAAAATGATTTTTATATAAGTACCTATATAGATAAAAGATAAATAATACATGCTTTTATATTACTTACATTATATTTCTTATATTTAAAGTATAATTTTGTCAAAACTGTTGATATTGTATAAAATTTTTATAAGATTGTTAAAATTGCACTTTCATTGTTCCTTTAACGAGACCTTAGTCGGCAACTCCAATAAGTATGTTTATTATAATAATAAAACAACTACTTTATTTTAGAATTAAGTAACTTTATTTTGTATAACATACAGTAAGTATTATCAATATCAATTAACATAGATTGACTTAAGATTGACAAGCACTTGCGAAACACATAGTGGCACGTGACACTCTTTGAAAGTGGTTCTCAACCATTTTTCATACTTCAACTATGATTAAATAACAGTAAAGTGTAGATTACAAATAGGACTGGACCAGTATGGAATTTATTTATTTGGATCATTCAAATAAGAATAAAGTAATTTCTTCAAAAGTAGTACATTGTTTTACAATATTGTTGGGTGCTCTCTTTTAAGTACGTTAAGTACCCTCTACTACAGGTATTACCGGCTCTCAAATATCACGTAAGAACTAAATGGGAGTTGGATAAGAAGTTGAAGAAGTGGGGGTTTGGGGGGTTTTAGTAATATTTTATTCAACAATATATATATTTTTTTACAAAGTTTAGTAGGTTGTATGTCAATAGTTCTTACGTAAGCATAGGGAAGCAGAGGGATAGTTTTACTTAATTCCGCTGACAAGGGGGATTTCAAAAATTACAAAAAAAAATGTTTATGTTTAGAATGACTCCTTAGATCATTTTAAAAATGAACATGTAATAAAATCTTTTAATGTTTGGTACTCTAGATTTTGGTAATCTAGAAGTCAATCAATACGCGTTCTCACCCCTGAGAACTAAGTTGTAATGCTTCGCATAATTGTATCTACCTCGATGCACCCTTCAAACCAGAACACAACAGCATACTGTTATACTTAAACTTGCTAAAACCTACGAGGATTAACATTCTTATTTATAGATCTTTAAGAATCAATTTGGTAGAGTTCAGCTTATAATTAATTGACACTCATTCATAATATAAATCTCATTATACATACGTACACACTTGTCGCTTAAGGCAGCGTTTCTCAAACATTGATCTTCGCGAACCCCTAGGTTAGAAATCAACCGTATTTTTTTTCGAAATATGGCTATACATGTAACTAAAGACGATGTTTTATTAAAATAAATACAAGAGCAAAAGATTAGGTATTTTTTGTCGCAGACCCCCTATGGTTACCTGGTGTAACGAAAGGGGTTTTCATACCTGACTTTGAGAAACACTGTCTTTAAGGGCAGGTACATATGAGCCGCAGCGACAAGTTGATACAATATTACAATATATGCAATCTACGTAATTATAAAATGTATACCATACATACTACGAGTACATAAAGCAATAATATATCGACTTTAATACATATTTAAGCACACAATTGTCGTTTATTGACAGCTAAGCTGCTTCTTAAATTTATACTCCATAGTAAAAATATTATTAGCTCAAAGCTAAATTTTGAAGGAAATTGGGGCAACAGTTCAGTATAAAAATATTCTCACTAATTTGTCATTTTTTGGTTTCACTGATCGAATTATTATTGAGTTATATCACGTTATATTCGTCGCTCAAGTAATAAAAATATTAAATGTTCTAACAATGTTTTTTATTCTTTTTCATGGCACGATCTCCTAACTTACTGTGTCCTAACGACGCCTCGCGATCCCCTTATGACTGGCTTGCGAGCCCCCAGGAGGTCGCGACACTTTGAATAACACTGCTCTCTTACAATTTAGTCGTTACATTCCCTATTACATTAGTGTACATGTTCCTACTTCTAACTTTAAATGTTATAGGCACAATCCAAGGTTAAGGTCGTTCACACACTGCGCTGTACATCATACCGTCGTGTTCTAAAAAGAAGCTGTCTGAATAACTCTCTAGCAGTAATATTATTGGTTCTTCTTCTTTTTAATTCCTTAGTTATTGTAATTTATATGAACACGAGCTTTTGCCCGCGGCTTCGCTCGCGTTACGAAGTAATATTTTGATCCCCTATTTTATCCCCATGGGGGTAGAATTGATCAAAATCCTTTCTTAGCGGATGCCTACGTCATAACATCTACCTGCATGCCAAATTTCAGCCCGATCCGTCCAGTGGTTTGGGCTGTGCGTTGATAGATCACTATGTCAGTTTGACGTTTACCTTTGAGTTATATATATTTAGATAGTTAAATGCAAGTCTAATTTTTTTTTACTATTAACTTGAAATCACATTTTCTCTGTTCATCTGTTAATTATCTTTTAACACAAATAAAAATTTAATGTATGTCGTATTGATGCATTGTCACTGACAAATCTTTTCATAAAATAACTTGACATACCAAAAACCAAAAATATTTATCAGCGTTTTTTAAGCGCTTCGCTGAAACGGGCGGCTGCCAGCGCAGTGTGTGGTACGCCTAAGTTGTAAAGGATGTAATAAGCTATTTAATTATTGTCCTCTGTTTGGTTATTACGTGTTTGACACGTAAACGAAAGTACTATTAAAATGTGGTATTCGTTTACTTCTTAAAAGGCCACTTAATCAGACAAGCAAACTAACCTATCTATCAAGAGGTTAATTCACTAAGACCTGACTACATAACGCGGTTGGTCGTGTTATTCTCTATAGTCTGATTCATAATTAGGTGTTCAAAATGTAAACAAAGAAATGTCATTGTCAAAATACGATTATAGGCTTTACCCTCACGAATTAACAAGAAACAAAAACTTTCACAAACTCAACAAAAAAAAACAAAAACTTAATAAAACAACACAATTTAATAAAAGCGCTATGGAAACGAGAAAATATTCGAGTTCGACCAAGATCACGAAAATGGATAACATCAACTACGAAACTTAAAAATGGCGTCACAAAAAATGTTTCGGATCCCGATTGTGTTACCATTATCACATTTTAATTTTCTACCATAAATCTTGTTTATAAAACGAATTTGAGTTAATATAAATTAAGATTCCACTGCTTCATTTCTATGTTAATGTGTTATAATTGATATATATTTTATTTTATTACTTGTAGTTAAGTTGGACAAATGTGCGTAAAACACAAGAAGCTGTTAAAAATAAATGTAAAAGATAAGAGAGTAAGTTAGATCTTTAGGACTCGTTTTAAATGGTTTGAGAAATTTGTTTTAATAGCTTATAGCGTTTTGGGAACAAAAAGAGAAGTCTTATGGGGTCTTCTGTCGTGTGGCGTTTATGTCAAGATCATGTTATTATAAAACGAGTTATTTGTAAGGAATCTCGTGTGTCATAGTGAATTAAGACCCTGATAATGAGTGATCACTTTTTCAATAATATCAATATTTTCCTTCAGTAGGAAGCTTATTATCCATCTTAAAGTATTTTAGTTAATTATTATTTGCAGATTACGTTAAGGATTTAATGGCATAATATGAGCATTAAGATCAAAGTGGAATATTCCAAATAATTCTTAACATCGATGGATTTGGAAACAGAGTTTTGGAAAACTAACACTGAAATAAAAACGTTTCACATTATAGTGGAGATTATTTAAGAAACAAATTCAGTACCCTTACCATGAGTTTTTACGTTTTGACAAATATGACTGTTTTCGTATTTGTTTACGTATTTACCCATACAGATTCCAATCAGCGCCCCTAGCGGATTGTATCAGAACTATAGTGTCAGTAACGTAACATTAAATGTTTAAATTGACAAAATGGCGCTTTATGTTTTGTCTCTCTTTTTTGCGAACATGTGAGGTAGAGAAATGACTTGAGCACTTACTTATTGGTACGTATATTCTGTCTACTGAAGTAAACGTATCAGAATAATGGATTGAGTAAACGTAACGTAAAATTAGTGTATATTTTGAAAACTCATGGTAAGGGTACAGTTCAAACCTATAGGTTCTTTTAAAGTCGGTTAGAAATTTAACTGTGAAACGTCAATTGATTCCAGATTAACATTTATAAATAGTTACTTGTCGGTCCGACAGCAGATCTAAAGATATTATTATTATTTTCAAAACTGAAATTAATGAAAATATCTTAAAATTCAAGGCTGAAACTTTAAGCTGACACTATCAAGCCTTATTGCTTTACACGAGCCAACAATTAATTAATATTTGTTATAATTTCTTTAGAGTTTGCCATACTGTAGAAGGATTACCATTAGACTTTTGAAACATTGGGTCATTTGACCACATATTGATTGTTGTTGACCACTAGGTATCAATCACTTTAGGTATTGTCAAGCTCTTGCCCTTATTCTGTCATTATGTCATATTTTTTTTCATTTTTTTTTCGTTTACTAACTTTACGGAAAACGGAACAACACGTGAATTTGAACATGAATTAAAAAAAAAAAAAAACTTAAAACTCCGTTAGATTTCACAACAATAGCTTTAGGGCAAGGTATTCTAGTGTATTGTGAGAAATGGAGAGTATTATATTGCCGTTTCTTTCCTGTCGATGGAGGCGAGCAGCTGGACCTCGTCGTAGGCGGGCGGCGGCTCGTCGCAACCCTCCAGTTCGAAGTCCAGGTCACTCTCTGGAATTACCAAATTTTATATTAAAAAGCTTTTAAGATCAAGTTATTTTCGCATCCTTCTCAAAACCCTATCTAGTGTGGTTGCATAACAATAATTGGTGAGTTATCTTGAGGCATCTACCATATCGGATTAAGGACGACGTCACTAGTTTATTAATGCTTTGCCATCCAAACCAAACGTGTATATATAATTTTAGGTCAATTACTTTATAATGATGTAAAAAGGGTTGTTTGCAAGCCTTTAATGTCCCACAGCTGGGCACGGATTTCCTCTCAGGTGTGATTAGTTAGGCTAGGGTCTAACTAGAGTAGACTGGGGTCTACCGCTGGTCAAGTGCGTATTAGTGGACTTCACACACGTGTAGATTTCGTTACGATATTTGCCGTTTTCCCCCGAACATGGCTTCGAACCCCGGACACAACAAATGAGAGGCCGAGTTATCTAAACGCTGGGTTAACCCTGCCGTATCTATATGAACATGACTAAGACCATGATCAAGACAAGATATCACTGAAAAATCAGGCGTGCCATAAATTTTAACCTCAACCCCTCATTGAGATGCAGTGTTTCGTGCACTATGATCTCGAAAAGATCCCAGGCAAGTCAATGCAATTGTAACCTGAGAGCGCCCCAGACTGTGGACGTAGCGTGAGCGATGGCGCGAGCACATCACCGACGCTGGCGTGTCGCGCGCGGCCCGCGGCGGTCAGCGACACGGAGCCGCGCCGCCACGGGGACGCCGGCACACCACCATCCTCCAGGTAGGACGCGTCGGACTCGTAGCCTACTGCCTCTGGAATATCAACGATACGAATTATTACAGAAACAGAATTTTAGTAATTTTTTACCCGTTTTAACCAGGGAAGATTCCAATAAAGGTGATAATTCC
This sequence comes from Epargyreus clarus clarus, assembly GCA_014595695.2. Classification (NCBI taxonomy): domain Eukaryota; kingdom Metazoa; phylum Arthropoda; class Insecta; order Lepidoptera; family Hesperiidae; genus Epargyreus; species Epargyreus clarus. Next base: position 244,590 of record JACTTY020000170.1, on the reverse strand, counting down.
AATGTAAGGTGGGATTTGCTTACTTTTGCTGACAAAAGTAAGCAATACCCACCTTACATTGGAAAAAGCATTTATCAAATTTTGCAAAAAAATCGATAAATATCTTTTGGTGACGTAATAACGATCCAGGCCCTCCGGAACTCATGTCATCAAAAATAAGCGACTCAAAGAATCCCACCCCCTTGGATGCTTACGTGATAATTTATTGATTCCAAAGATACAATCTACATTATCAATTTCCTAACGATTCATAGCCTAATAGCGTGTATAAGAATTTTGTGGCATTGGAAAAAAATATTGACGTTCAAAATTTCGTCTGTGAAGATATCATATAAAAAATATTTTGATTTCGTTCACCACTACTACTTCGTGCTAAATTTTAATTCTTAAAGTTAAATTAAAATTTAAATCTGTTTGTATTTTGTAATTTCTCTGTAAGTGATATTTTTGTAAAATCTTATGAGAAATAAATGTCTTTAAACGTATAAGTTCATATTAGGCAGACCACAACTAAGTATTATCTTAACAACAGAGGAAAGGTTACTTACTGCTATATGTGTTCACTAAATATTTATAGATTACATATTGCAGATGAACTGCCTCGGGGCGGTTGCCTGCATGTACGGGTCTGAAATCAAAACAATAGTAAGCGAACTTAGTAGAACCCTTTGTGTTTGGACTTTGGATCCCTGAAGCACCACTGACACACCTATACCTACCTTATTACAGCAGTTTTCTGTGCTTCTGTGATCTGGCTTCATGGGTGTGGGAAGGAAGACATATTTATTTGAGGCATTCCAACATAATCCCTACGAGTAGTAACAGATCTACGGTCAATTATAGGTAAAACTCTAATCTTATCTGTGGTTGTTATAGATGTTCTTGTTCGGCACTGGACAGTTACCATCGGATGGACTGTATACTCGTGGGGCAAACCTCCCCGACATTTTAGAGAACCATCTATGTCGCTATTTCCTTCTATGGTGAAATGTCGCACGTTTTTTTTACAATACAAGAGTAGCAGACGACCATGCAGTCCACGTGATGGTAAGTGGCTACTGCCGCCCATGGACATCTGTAATCAACCCCAGATAGAATTAGATATTCCTAACTGCGGTCGGCCACAGATGCGCCGCTACCCCTGAGGACTAAGCTGGAATGCCTCGGAAAAGTCTGTCTCTTACCATACCCTTCAAACCGGAACACAGCACCGCCTAACACTGCTGTTATTAGGTAGAAATAGGTGGGGCGGTGGTGTCGCCGGAGTCGAACCACAAAGGGTTCTACCACCTTCAAAAAATAAATCTTAACTTGCCGTATAAGCTGATATATTCGCTTTAAGGGGTCCTGGGCACAGGCCGCCCTTAGGCTAAAGACGAAATAAAACATAATGGTGAACAGTATGTGTAAGTAATTTTGCTCACCAGCTCGGTGCGGTTTCCCGGAGTAGTGTGTGTTGTTTGACATCGCCGGCTCCGTCACTACCTCAGGGACTAGAATGAACAAATCATCATCAAGCAGATACACTTTAATTTGAAGGAGTAAACAAGCAAGCAGTTCACCTGATGGTAAGTGATCACTACCATCTATGACCAATTTAATTTGAAACAGGTGATGACTAATGGTCGCCACATAAGTAAGCCAGTGACACAATGATGATCTCATGGTTACTTTCACACAGTGGAGCTCGAGGTTCTTTTGAAATTGAGATGAGTTTGAGCCACAGTATAAGGATCTATAGATATTTGTACCGTGGTTTGAGCTGTAGTCCACCATGCTTATGCTGGCCTTAGTCTACATTTGAAAATGTAACACATGTTGAAAATATTTATTTCTAACTCGCATATAATTTGGAAATATCAGAGGTTATTTTTCAAATATATGTTTGTTCTCTGTTCCCAGACCTCAGAGTTCTGAATTTGAAATCAGTATTCTCATACTAATAATAAGGTCCGGTCAAAAGAAGAGGAAGGGGTCGCCCTGCAGAACGCTGGACAGATGAGATAAGGAAAATAGCGGGCACAGACTGGATAGGGAAAGGGAAAGATAGAGGTAAATGGGGACGTCTGGAGGAGGCCTATACCCGCAAAGGGGCTTTAACTTAATTATTTTATTTTCTCGTTTTTTATTACTAAACTTTTATTATATGTATCTAGGTTAGGTTAAAGATAAATAAAAGGCTTATTATTATTATTATTATTCTAATACTACCCATTACTTCTATTATTGCTAATAAGTGCTGAGCCCTACCTGGTGGTTGTGCTCCCATGTCCACCATTTCAAAATGACTCTCAGAATCGGCTTCCTCTTCGCGGTCTGAGAAAAATAAATCAATTTAAATATTTATCCTTATCCACAATATGAAAAAAACCACGACTATTTTTATTTTATTTCTGTATTAATACGCTTACTACTCGGAAAACCACTACATCTATTTGTATGATAAATTATAATTTAGTGTTAGTCACATCACACTGATTTATGTATTAACCACATAAGAGTAATTACTGGTTGTTAATAATTAACGTCACTTTTAAATATTTGTCCTATTTTTATATTTTTGAAATATTCAGTCGGATTTTTGCAATGTGTTATAAAGGAAGCGTGATAAGTTAGTGAAATAAGATGTATTATTGTAAATGTTGGCGATTATGGAAGAATATATTGTATTTTTGGAATTCTTTCTGTTTTCATAATACTTAGTTATGGAAAAACATTATTAAAGTTAAGAATTACGCTTACTTGCGGCAGGTCACAAATATCATTGATTTAATAATTATACGCTAACTCATAAAAATAATATATGTATCATTCTTGAATAAAAATTGAAAAATGCCGTGCATAATTAATCAAAATAATACTTACTTCTTTTGGCCAGCTTGGACCTTCTCTTGCAATGAATGCAGCAAATGATCACCAGTGTGAGGAGGATCATGGCGGCATTCACCGAAGCCACCACAATAATTGCGAACGGTGGAAGCTTCTATAAATATAAGAAATAAATTGGGGAATCCAAAGTCTGTTTGTTCCGTTTTTAGGGTTCCGTACTCAAAGGGTAAAAGCGGAACACTAAGCCTGCGCTGTCTGTCTGTCTGTCCGTCTGTCAGGACTCACAGGGCTCTATCTCCTGAATGGTAATAGATAAATATTTAATTTTTTTAAAGAATATGTATAACGACGGCCGCTAGAACACCAAGTACTAAAAATTTAAAAAAGTTGAAAATAAATGAAGGTCGCCATACAAGAAACCATTATTTTTCGACGTTATTCGCTTTATCTATTGAACCGCAATACGAAGATAGTTCTTATTTTTACAATGCATTTCTTTCAATGGTTGCTATAATAACAAATACTAAAAATAAAAAATATGGAAATGTTGGTAGTACGGAACCCTTCGTGTGCGAGTTCGACTTGCACTTGGTTAATTATTATTATAACTCAGTAATGTGAAATTTTAGTTCCAATATAATCCACGTGGGCGCTGTATGAGCAAAAATGAAAGAAAAAATGAAATGAAACGTAAAATTCATACTAAATATACTGGATCTTCAGTCCAAAAAGCAAAATTATAATTTTTACTAATCATATATTGATGTACCTATGCATATAATATATTAAAAAAATATTTATAATAAAAAATTGCATATTCATAATGATTAAGTAATATTATGACGACTTACCATTTTATATGTTTACTTCGTCACCACAAAAGATTTGTTCTGATGTATGTATTACAAAGAAATAAGTGTGTATAATAATATTCTAATTAGTGTATAGTTAGGCAAAGGTACCTATAAATTTAATTATCCTGTTAAAATAATAAATTTGCCAAGGGTGCGTCGGACTCGTAAAATAAAGGTTCTGTATGTCATATAAAAATGTAGAGATTTTAAGTTAAATTTGTTTTACTGCCAGTACACAATATCGAGATATTTACAATTTTTTAAGACCATAAACTTCTTATAAGTTTTAAAATCTATAAGTAAAGAACTATTTTGTTTTTTTTTTAATTTTACGTTATGTAGTCTCACAGATATTATTGAATAATTTTAAAACTTTTTAGCGATAAATTTATGAAAAAATGTATTTGAAATCCTTAATTCATAACCTATCGATAAAATTAATATATCATACAGTCTGAAAAAGATTGAATTTATTTATGTTACACGTCTGTGTTTATGTCACGGAAATACTTATGTTACCGTTCTTCTTTTTGTCGTACGGAACCCTAAAAAACATGTAAGTAATTAGGCGACAACGGTTTTATCAAGACTTAGGAGTATGTACCTACGAGTACGTTTACGAAATATAAGTACCAAACGAGCTTACATTTTTACTTGATGGTCATTTTGTCCATTGTATTTATATTATTTATGAATAGTCTAACCAGCAGTGATAGGGTTTGAAATTTACCCTTTTAAATTGGGCGTCTGAGGGTCAAATCTCAGGCACGCATCTCTGATTATTCTTGAACACCCTGCCATCAGGCTTTTGCATTATCCATATCTCTCTCACTCTGAGTGGAGACCGGTGCCCAGCAGTGGGACAGTAATGATTGACTACTTTTTATTACTGTTGCATTTAAAATAATATAAAAATACAAAAATGATTTTTGTATAAGTACCTGTAGTAGAATAAAGATAAATAATAGATACATTCTAGCTTTTATATTACTTACATTATATTTCTTATATTTAAAGTATAATTTTGTCAAAACTGTTGATATTTTGTGAAAATTTTATAAGATTGTTAAAATTGTACTTTCATTGTTCCTTTAACGTGTCCTTAGTCGACAACTCCAATAAGTACATTTATTGTAATAAAACAACTACTTTACTTTAGAATTAAGTAACTTTATTTTGTATAATATACAATAAGTATTGAGTTATCAATATCAATTAACATAGATTGACTTAAGATTGACAAGCACTTGCGAAACACATAGTGGCACGTGACACTCTTTGAAAGTGGTTCTCAACCATTTTTCATACTTCAACTATGATTAAATAACAGTGAAGTGTAGATTACAAATAGGACTGGACCAGTATGGAATTTATCCTTGAATTCCCGCATCATTCAAATAAGAATAAAGTCATTTCTTCAAAAGGAGTACATTGTTTTACAATATTGTTGGGTGCCCTCTTTTAAGTACGTTAAGTACCCTCTACTACAGGTATTACCGGCTCTCAAATATCACGTAAGAACTAAATGGGAGTTGGAGAAGAAGTTGAAGAAGTGGGGGTTCGGGGGGTTTTAGTAATATTTTATTCACCAATATATATATATTTTTACAAAGTTTAGTAGGTTGTATTTCAATAGTTCTTACGTAAGCATAGGGAAGCAGAGGTATAGTTTTACTTAATTCTGCTGACAAGGGGGATGTCAAAAATTAGAAATAAAATGTTTATGTAATATTAGAATGACTCCTTAGATCATTTTAAAAATGAACATGGGATAATTAGTACATTACGATACGCGTGGCCAAAGTAGCCTATTTTTGCACGGCGTGAAGTTAGCGCCCGAGCGCAGCGAGGGTGCTAAACGCCGTGCACACAATAGGCTACTTATGTCACAAGTATCGTATACTATTTTATAGCTCGTGTGACATAAACCCGCTTATACTTGTGAAGTAATATGAAAAAATATGATAATTATTTTGAAACTTATAAATGATTGAAACTAAAAATTATGAATTAAAAGAACAATAAAAATGTGACACAACCAAAACCATTGAAATTTGATGTGGAGATGTCTTGATTTAGAAAATTTAGTAATTATTCTGCTCTTGTGATAAAGACAAATCTAACACCACACATACGTTGAAATCTATCAAGCCATTTAGGCTACATGCAGGCGTCAAGACCAATGACTTGTAATGGGAACTCCACCTAAACGTATTAAAGAAACATATGATAAGCAATCACATAATGTACTAATTAATGACTAATACTAGTGATACAGTAGAAAATCGATTATCCGGACCTCAGTTATAAATATTCGCGATTATTCGGATTGACAAACGTGAACAAGTCAAGTTTGTAATAACCCTTGCAAATCAGCCACATTTTGTGTGACATGTGCATTTAAATTCCGGAAAGTCGCCAAATCGCAACTAAAAAGTTACTATAAAAAACAAAAACCCGATTGCTAAAAATATAGCCTATGTTATCTTATATTAAAAAAACATACGTAACAAACATATAGTCGAAAAACATTACCTTCCTAAATCGGTTTAAATAGCTTTTCTTCATAAACTCAATTATCCAAATTTTCGATAATCCGAATGCCACAAATACGACAACAAACAGGTCGCTTAGTCGAGATTCTACTGGAGTACTATTATGGCTAATTTTGATAATGATTCCTAATTTAAATATCTCCTACTATGGTGTGTAGCGAAAATACACAGTCAAAACAAACAATAAAACTCGATAAAGCCCAACATTTAGTCTTATAGTGATGCTATTGCTTAGTATGTACACAATGGCAAAAACATTTATAAATACGTCTAAAATAAAATATTAACATAATTATAGCTTTAAACAAAATACTCATTACTCACTTTTAATTTTTAAATGACATTTAAAAGACATGAAACGTTCATAGCGATGTTTATTTTTTACAACTGTGAGGGTAGTGTATTGATATTAGTACAGTGTAAAAATCGGCTACTTTGGACACAGAAAAGCGTGGCTAAAATGCGGGTTTAGGTCACAGAGTGCTATAATAGTACATTACGATACGCGTGTCCAAAGTAGCCTATTTTTGCACGGCGTGAAGTTAGCGCCCGAGCGCAGCGAGGGTGCTAAGCGCCGTGCAGATAATAGGCTACTTTTGTCACAAGTATCGTATACTATTTTATAGCTCGTGTGACATAAACCCGCTTATACTTGTGAAGAAATATGAAAAAATATGATAATTATTTTGAAACTTATAAATGATTGAAACTAAAAATTATGAACTAAAAGAACAATAAAAATGTGACACAACCAAAACCATTGAAATTTAGAAAATTTAGTAATTATTCTGCTCTTGTGATAAAGACAAATCTAACACCACACATACGTCGAAATCTATCAAGCCATTTAGGCTACATACAGGCGTCTAGACCAATGACTTATAATGGGAACTCCACCTAAACGTATTAAAGAAACATATGATATGCAATCACATAATGTACTAATACATAATTAATACTAGTGATACAGTAGAAAATCGATTATACGTACCTCAGTAATAAATATTCGCGATTATTCGGATTGAGAAACGTGAACAAGTAACTTTGTAATAACCCTTACAGATCAGCCACATTTTGTGTGACATGTGCGTTTAAATTCCGGAAAGTCGCCAAATTGCAACAAAATGGTTACTATAAAAAACAAAAACCCGATTGCTAAAAATATAACCTATGTTATCGCCACAATTTAGACGAATCCAACGACACATCTTGTATCGAAATTAGTGAAGTCGTTTGAGTTTGCCAAAGAATGAAAAATACATACGTAACAAACATATAGTCGAAAAACATCACCTTCCTAAATCGGTTTAAATAGCTTTTCTTCATAAACTCAATTATCCAAATTTTCGATAATCCGAATGCCACAAATACGACAACAAATAGGTCGCTTAGTCGAGATTCTACTGGAGTAGTATTATGGCTAATTTTGATAATGATTCCTAATTTAAATATCTCCTACTATGGTGTGTAGCGAAAATACACAGTCAAAACAAACAATAAAATTCGATAAAGCCCAATAGTTAGTCTTATAGTGATGGTATTGCTTAGTATGTACACAATGGCAAAAACATTTATAAATACGTCCAAAATAAAATATTAAAATAATTATAGCTTTAAACAAAATACTCATTACTCACTTTTAATATTTAAATGGTATTTAAAAGTATGAAACGTTCATAGCTATGTTTATTTTTTACAACTGTGAGGGTAGTGTATTAATATTCGTACGGTGTAAAAATCGGCTACTTTGGACACAGAAATGCGTGGCTAAAATGCGGGTTTAGGTCACAAAGTGCTATAAAATCTTTTATATCACGGCGTGCGTAAATGGACGTTTTACGCACGCTTCGCGTGCGCTATTTACTATTAAAGTTTGGTACTCTAGATTTTAAGACTGTTACTTTAGAAGTCAATCAATACGCGTTGTCACCCCTGTACGCTTACCATAAGTTTTTACGTGTTTTTTTTACGACGAATATGACTGTTTCGGTATTTGTTTACGTATTGGCCCATACTATTTCCAATCAGTGCACCTAGCGGATTGTGCCGGAACTTGGAAATAGCATGGGCCAATACGTAAACAAATACCAAAACAGTCATATTTGTCGACACGTAAAAACTCATGGTAAAGGTACTGAGAACTAAGTTGTAATGCTTCGCATAATTGTATCTACCTCGATGCACCCTTCAAACCAGAACACAACAGCATACTGTTATACTTAAACTTGCTAAAACCTACGAGGATTAACATTCTTATTTATAGATCTTTAAGAATCAATTTGGTAGAGTTCAGCTTATAATTAACACAATTGACACTCATTCATAATATAAATCTCATTATACATACTCGTACATAGACATTTGTCGCTTAAGGCAGCGTTTCTCAAACATTGATCTTCGCGAACCCCTAGGTTAGAAATCAACCGTATTTTTTTTCGAAATATGGCTATACATGTAACTAAAGACGATGTTTTATTAAAATAAATACAAGAGCAAAAGATTAGGTATTTTTTGTCGCAGACCCCCTATGGTTACCTGGTGTAACGAAAGGGGTTTTCATACCTGACTTTGAGAAACACTGTCTTAAAGGGCAGGTACATATGAGCCGCAGCGACAAGTTGATACCATATTACAATATATGCAATCTACGTAATTATAAAATGTATACTATACATACTACGAGTACATAAAGCAATAATATATCGACTTTAATACATATTTAAGCACACAATTGTCGTTTATTGACAGCTAAGCTGCTTCTTAAATTTATACTCCATAGTAAAAATATTATTAGCTCAAAGCTAAATTTTGAAGGAAATTGGGGCAACAGTTCAGTATAAAAATATTCTCACTAATTTGTCATTTTTTGGTTTCACTGATTGAATCATTTTTGAGTTATATCACGTTATATTCGTCGCTCAAGTAATAAAAATATTAAATGCTCTAACAATGTTTTTTAATCTTTTTCATGGCACGATCTCCTATCTTACTGAGTCCTATCGACGCCTCGCGATCCCCTTATACTGGCTTGCCCCCAGCCCCCAGGGAGTCGCGACACTTTGAATAACACTGCTCTCTTACAATTTAGTCGTTACATTCCCTATTACATTAGTGTACATGTTCCTACTTCTAACTTTAAATGTTATAGGCACAATCTAAGGTTAAGGTCCTTCACACACTGCGCTGTACATCATACCGTCGTGTTCTAAAAAGAAGCTGACTGAATAACTCTCTAGCAGTAATATTATTGGTTCTTCTTCTTTTTAATTCCTTAGTTATTTTAATTTATATGAACACGAGCTTTTGCCCGCGGCTTCGCTCGCGTTACGAAGTAATATTCTGATCCCCTATTTTATCCCCTTGGGGGTAGAATTGATAAAAAACCTTTCTTAGCAGATGCCTACGTCATAACATCTACCTGCATGCCAAATTTCAGCCCGATCCGTCCAGTGGTTTGGGCTGTGCGTTGATAGATCACTATGTCAGTTTGACGTTTACCTTTGAGTTATATATATTTACATAGTTAAATGCAAGTCTAAATTTTTTTTACTATTAACTTGAAATCACATTTTCTCTGTTCAACTGTTAATTATCTTTTAACACAAATAAAAATTTAATGTATGTCGTATTGATGCATTGTCACTGACAAATCTTTCATAAAATAACTTCCACTTGATACAATATGTATACCAAAAATATTTATGAGCGTTTTTTGAGCGCTTCGCTGAGACGGGCAGCCAGCGCAGTGTGTGGTACGTCTAAGTTGTAAAGGATGTAATAAGCTATTTAATTATTGTCCTCTGTTTGGTTATTACGTGTTTGACACGTAAACGAAAGTACTATTAAAATGTGGTATTCGTTTACTTCTTAAAAGGCCACTTAATCAGACGAGCAATATAACCTATCTAATCAGAGTTTGATTCACTATGACCTGCACCCTTACCAGGAGTTTTTACGTTTCGACAAATATGACTGTTTTGGTATTTACGTATTTGCCCATACAAATTCCAATCAGTGCCCCTAGCGGATTTTGTCAGAACTAGGAAATAGTATGGGCCAATACGTAAACAAATACCAAAACAGTCATATTTGTTGAAACGTAAAAACTCCTAGTAAGGGTACTGGCTACATAACGTGGTTGGTCGTGTTATTCTCTAGCTTAAGATTCCAATGCTTCATTTCTATGTTCATGTGTTATAATTGATATATATTTTATTTTTTTACTTGTAGTTAAGTTGGAGAAATGTGCGTAAAACACAAGAAACAGCTTCTTGTGTAAAAGATAAGAGAATAAGTTAGATCTTTAGGAGTAGTTTTAAGTGGTTCGTGAAATTTGTTTTAAGTAGCTTACGTTTTGGGAAGAAAAAGAGAGGTCTTATGGGGTCTTCTGTTGTGTGGCGTTTATGTTAAGATCATGTATTATAAAACGAGTTATTTGTAAGGAATCTCGTGTGTCATAGTAAATTAAGACCCTGATAATGAGTGATCACTTTTTCAATAATATCAATATTTTCTTTCAGTAGGAAGCTTATTATCCATCTTAAAGTATTTTAGTTAATTATTATTTGCAGATTACGTTAAGGATTTAATGGCATAATATGAAAATTAAGATCTAAGTGGAATATTCCAAATAATTCTTAACATCGATGGATTTGGAAACAATGTTTTGGGAAAACAACACTGAAATAAAAACTTTCACATTTTGATTCATTCAGTTCAAACCTTTAGGTTCAGTTCTTTTGAAGTCCGTTAGAAGGTTAACTGTGAAACTACTTGCACTCGGTCCGATACCAGATCTAAAGATATTTTCATTATTTTCAAAACTGAAATTAGTTAAATTATCTTAAAATTCAAGGCCGAAACTTTAAGCTGACATTATCAAGCCTTATTGCTTTACACGAGCCAACAATGAATTAATATTTGTTATAACTACTTTAGAGTTTGCCATACTGTAGAAGGATTAGACTTTTGAAACATTGGATCATTTGACCACATATTGATTGTTGTTGACCACTGTAGGTATCTATTGTCAAGCCCTTGCCCTTATTCTGTCATATTGTCATTACTTATCATTTACGTCTTTACGTAATATCAGACAATAATTTATCGTATTTTTTTCATTTATTTTTCGTTTACTAACTTTACGGAAAACGGAACAACACGTGAATTTGAACTTAAATTAAAAAAAAAACTTTAGACTCCGTAAGATTTCACAATAGCTTTAGGGCAAGGTATTCTAGTCTATTGTGAGAAAAGGAGAGTATTATATCGCAGTCTCTTTCCTGTCGATGGAGGCGAGCAGCTGGACCTCGTCGTAGGCGGGCGGCGGCTCGTCGCAACCCTCCAGCTCGAAGTCCAGGTCACTCTCTGGAATTACCAAATTTTATATTAAAAAGCTTTTAAGATCAAGTTATTTTCGCATCCTTCTCAAAACCCTATCTAGTGTGGGTGCATAATAATAATTGGTGAGTTATCTTGAGGCATCTACCATATCGGGTTAAGGACGACGTCACTAGTCTATTAATGCGTTGACATCCAAACCAAACGTGTATATATAATTTTAGGTCAATTACTTTATAATTATGTACAAAGGGTTGTTTGCAAGCCTTTAATGTCCCACAGCTGGGCACGGATCTCCTCTCAGGTGTGATTAGTTAGGCTAGGGCCTAACTAGAGTAGACTGGGGTCTACCGCTGGTCAAGTGCGTATTAGTGGACTTCACACATGTGTAGATTTCGTTACGATGTTTGCCGTTCACCCCCGAACAAGGCTTCGAACCCCGGACACAACAAATGAGAGGCCGAGTTATCTAAACGCTGGGTTAACCCTGCCGTATCTATATGAACATGACTAAGACCATGATCAAGACAAGATATCACTGAAAAATAAGGCGTGCCATAAATTTTAACCTCAACCCCTCATTGAGATGCAGTGTTTCGTGCACTATGATCTCGAAAAGATCCCAGGCAAGTCAATGCAATTGTAACCTGAGAGCGCCCCAGACTGTGGACGTAGCGTGAGCGATGGCGCGAGCACATCACCGACGCTGGCGTGTCGCGCGCGGCCCGCCGCCGTCAGCGACACGGAGCCGCGCCGCCACGGGGACGCCGGCACACCACCATCCTCCAGGTAGGACGCGTCGGACTCGTAGCCTACTGCCTCTGGAATATCAACGATACGAATTATTACAGAAACAGAATTTTAGTAATTTTTTACCCGTTTTAACCAGGGAAGATTCCAATAAAGGTGATAATTCCAATGTAAGGTGGGATTTGCTTACTTTTGCTGACAAAAGTAAGCAATACCCACCTTACATTGGAAAAAGCATTTATCAAATTTTGCAAAAAATCGATAAATATCTTTTGGTGACGTAATAACGATCCAGGCCCTCCGGAACTCATGTCATCAAAAATAAGCGACTCAAAGAATCCCACCCCCTTGGATGCTTACGTGATAATTTATTGATTCCAAAGATACAATCTACATTATCAATTTCCTAACGATTCATAGCCTAATAGCGTGTATAAGAATTTTGTGGCATTGGAAAAAAATATTGACGTTCAAAATTTCGTCTGTGAAGATATCATATAAAAAATATTTTGATTTCGTTCACCACTACTACTTCGTGCTAAATTTTAATTCTTAAAGTTAAATTAAAATTTAAATCTGTTTGTATTTTGTAATTTCTCTGTAAGTGATATTTTTGTAAAATCTTATGAGAAATAAATGTCTTTAAACGTATAAGTTCATATTAGGCAGACCACAACTAAGTATTATCTTAACAACAGAGGAAAGGTTACTTACTGCTATATGTGTTCACTAAATATTTATAGATTACATATTGCAGATGAACTGCCTCGGGGCGGTTGCCTGCATGTACGGGTCTGAAATCAAAACAATAGTAAGCGAACTTAGTAGAACCCTTTGTGTTTGGACTTTGGATCCCTGAAGCACCACTGACACACCTATACCTACCTTATTACAGCAGTTTTCTGTGCTTCTGTGATCTGGCTTCATGGGTGTGGGAAGGAAGACATATTTATTTGAGGCATTCCAACATAATCCCTACGAGTAGTAACAGATCTACGGTCAATTATAGGTAAAACTCTAATCTTATCTGTGGTTGTTATAGATGTTCTTGTTCGGCACTGGACAGTTACCATCGGATGGACTGTATACTCGTGGGGCAAACCTCCCCGACATTTTAGAGAACCATCTATGTCGCTATTTCCTTCTATGGTGAAATGTCGCACGTTTTTTTTACAATACAAGAGTAGCAGACGACCATGCAGTCCACGTGATGGTAAGTGGCTACTGCCGCCCATGGACATCTGTAATCAACCCCAGATAGAATTAGATATTCCTAACTGCGGTCGGCCACAGATGCGCCGCTACCCCTGAGGACTAAGCTGGAATGCCTCGGAAAAGTCTGTCTCTTACCATACCCTTCAAACCGGAACACAGCACCGCCTAACACTGCTGTTATTAGGTAGAAATAGGTGGGGCGGTGGTGTCGCCGGAGTCGAACCACAAAGGGTTCTACCACCTTCAAAAAATAAATCTTAACTTGCCGTATAAGCTGATATATTCGCTTTAAGGGGTCCTGGGCACAGGCCGCCCTTAGGCTAAAGACGAAATAAAACATAATGGTGAACAGTATGTGTAAGTAATTTTGCTCACCAGCTCGGTGCGGTTTCCCGGAGTAGTGTGTGTTGTTTGACATCGCCGGCTCCGTCACTACCTCAGGGACTAGAATGAACAAATCATCATCAAGCAGATACACTTTAATTTGAAGGAGTAAACAAGCAAGCAGTTCACCTGATGGTAAGTGATCACTACCATCTATGACCAATTTAATTTGAAACAGGTGATGACTAATGGTCGCCACATAAGTAAGCCAGTGACACAATGATGATCTCATGGTTACTTTCACACAGTGGAGCTCGAGGTTCTTTTGAAATTGAGATGAGTTTGAGCCACAGTATAAGGATCTATAGATATTTGTACCGTGGTTTGAGCTGTAGTCCACCATGCTTATGCTGGCCTTAGTCTACATTTGAAAATGTAACACATGTTGAAAATATTTATTTCTAAACTCGCATATAATTTGGAAATATCAGAGGTTATTTTTCAAATATATGTTTGTTCTCTGTTCCCAGACCTCAGAGTTCTGAATTTGAAATCAGTATTCTCATACTAATAATAAGGTCCGGTCAAAAGAAGAGGAAGGGGTCGCCCTGCAGAACGCTGGACAGATGAGATAAGGAAAATAGCGGGCACAGACTGGATAGGGAAAGGGAAAGATAGAGGTAAATGGGGACGTCTGGAGGAGGCCTATACCCGCAAAGGGGCTTTAACTTAATTATTTTATTTTCTCGTTTTTTATTACTAAACTTTTATTATATGTATCTAGGTTAGGTTAAAGATAAATAAAAGGCTTATTATTATTATTATTATTCTAATACTACCCATTACTTCTATTATTGCTAATAAGTGCTGAGCCCTACCTGGTGGTTGTGCTCCCATGTCCACCATTTCAAAATGACTCTCAGAATCGGCTTCCTCTTCGCGGTCTGAGAAAAATAAATCAATTTAAATATTTATCCTTATCCACAATATGAAAAAAACCACGACTATTTTTATTTTATTTCTGTATTAATACGCTTACTACTCGGAAAACCACTACATCTATTTGTATGATAAATTATAATTTAGTGTTAGTCACATCACACTGATTTATGTATTAACCACATAAGAGTAATTACTGGTTGTTAATAATTAACGTCACTTTTAAATATTTGTCCTATTTTTATATTTTTGAAATATTCAGTCGGATTTTTGCAATGTGTTATAAAGGAAGCGTGATAAGTTAGTGAAATAAGATGTATTATTGTAAATGTTGGCGATTATGGAAGAATATATTGTATTTTTGGAATTCTTTCTGTTTTCATAATACTTAGTTATGGAAAAACATTATTAAAGTTAAGAATTACGCTTACTTGCGGCAGGTCACAAATATCATTGATTTAATAATTATACGCTAACTCATAAAAATAATATATGTATCATTCTTGAATAAAAATTGAAAAATGCCGTGCATAATTAATCAAAATAATACTTACTTCTTTTGGCCAGCTTGGACCTTCTCTTGCAATGAATGCAGCAAATGATCACCAGTGTGAGGAGGATCATGGCGGCATTCACCGAAGCCACCACAATAATTGCGAACGGTGGAAGCTTCTATAAATATAAGAAATAAATTGGGGAATCCAAAGTCTGTTTGTTCCGTTTTTAGGGTTCCGTACTCAAAGGGTAAAAGCGGAACACTAAGCCTGCGCTGTCTGTCTGTCTGTCCGTCTGTCAGGACTCACAGGGCTCTATCTCCTGAATGGTAATAGATAAATATTTAATTTTTTTAAAGAATATGTATAACGACGGCCGCTAGAACACCAAGTACTAAAAATTTAAAAAAGTTGAAAATAAATGAAGGTCGCCATACAAGAAACCATTATTTTTCGACGTTATTCGCTTTATCTATTGAACCGCAATACGAAGATAGTTCTTATTTTTACAATGCATTTCTTTCAATGGTTGCTATAATAACAAATACTAAAAATAAAAAATATGGAAATGTTGGTAGTACGGAACCCTTCGTGTGCGAGTTCGACTTGCACTTGGTTAATTATTATTATAACTCAGTAATGTGAAATTTTAGTTCCAATATGATCCACGTGGGCGCTGTATGAGCAAAAATGAAAGAAAAAATGAAATGAAACGTAAAATTCATACTAAATATACTGGATCTTCAGTCCAAAAAGCAAAATTATAATTTTTACTAATCATATATTGATGTACCTATGCATATAATATATTAAAAAAATATTTATAATAAAAAATTGCATATTCATAATGATTAAGTAATATTATGACGACTTACCATTTTATATGTTTACTTCGTCACCACAAAAGATTTGTTCTGATGTATGTATTACAAAGAAATAAGTGTGTATAATAATATTCTAATTAGTGTATAGTTAGGCAAAGGTACCTATAAATTTAATTATCCTGTTAAAATAATAAACTTGCCAAGGGTGCGTCGGACTCGTAAAAGAAAGGTTCTGTATGTAATATAAAAAATGTAGAGATTTAAGTTAAATTTGTTTTACTGCCAGTACACAATATCGAGATATTTACTTTTTTTTAAGACCATAAACTTCTTATATTTTAAAATCTATAAGTAAAGAACTATTTTGTATTTTTTTTTAAATTTTATGTTATGTAGTCTCACAGATATTATAATAATTTTAAAACTTTTTAGCGATAAAATTATGAAAAAATGTATTTGAAATCCTTAATTCATAACCTATCGATAAAATTAATATATCATACAGTCTGAAAAAGATTGAATTTATTTATGTTACACATCTGTGTTTATGTCATGGAAATACCTATGTTACCGTTGTTCCTTTTGCCGTACGGAACCCTAAAAAACATGTACGTAATTGGGGCGATAACGGTTTTATCAACACTTAGGAGTATGTACCTACGTTTACGAAATCTAACTAGCAAACGAGCTTACTATTTTACTTGATGGTCATTTTGTCCATTGTATTTATATTATTTATGAATAGTCTAACCAACAGTGATAGGGTTTGAAATTTACCCTTTTATATTGGGCGTCTGAGGGTCAAATCTCAGGCACTCTCATTATTATTGACGAGCCTGCCATCAGGCTTTTGCATTATCCATATCCCTCTCACTCTGAGTGGAGACCGGTGCCCAGCAGTGGGACAGTAATGATTGACTACTTTTTATTACTGTTGCATTTAAAATAATATAAAAATACAAAAATGATTTTTATATAAGTACCTATATAGATAAAAGATAAATAATACATTTTAGCTTTTATATTACTTACATTATATTTCTTATATTTAAAGTATAATTTTGTCAAAACTGTTGATATTGTATAAAAATTTTATAAGATTGTTAAAATTGCACTTTCATTGTTCCTTTAACGTGTCCATAGTCGACAACTCCAATAAGTATGTTTATTATAATAATAAAACAACTACTTTATTTTATTAAGTAACTTTATTTTGTATAATATACAATAAGTATTGAGTTATCAATATCAATTAACATAGATTGACTTAAGATTGACAAGCACTTGCGAAACACATAGTGGCACGTGACACTCTTTGAAAGTGGTTCTCAACCATTTTTCATACTTCAACTATGATTAAATAACAGTAAAGTGTAGATTACAAATAGGACTGGACCAGTATGGAATTAATCCTTGAATTCCCGGATCATTCAAATAAAAATAAAGTCATTTCTTCAAAAGTAGTACATTCTTTTACAATACTATTTGGTGCCCTTTTTTAAGTACGTTAAGTACCCTCTACTACAGGTATTACCGGCTCTCAAATATCACGTAAGAACTAAATGGGAGTTGGATAAGAAGTTGAAAAAGTGGTGGTTCGGGGGGTTTTAGTAATAGTTTATTCACCAATATATATATTTTTACAAAATTTAGTAGATTCTATTTCAATAGTTCTTACGTGAGCATAGGGTAGCAGAGGGATAGTTTTACTTAATTCCGCTGACAAGGGGGTTGTCAAAAATTACAAAAAAAATGTTTATGTAATATTAGAATGACTCCTTAGATCATTTTAAAAATGAACATGGAATAAAATCTTTTAAAGTTTGGTACTCTAGAAGTCAATCAATACGCGTTCTCACCCCTGAGAACTAAGTTGTAATGCTTCGCATAATTGTATCTACCTCGATGCACCCTTCAAACCAGAACACAACAGCATACTGTTATACTTAAACTTGCTAAAACCTACGAGGATTAACATTCTTATTTATAGATCTTTAAGAATCAATTTGGTAGAGTTCAGCTTATAATTAATTGACACTCATTCATAATATAAATCTCATTATACATACATACACACTTGTCGCTTAAGGCAGCGTTTCTCAAACATTGATCTTCGCGAACCCCTAGATTATAAATCAACCGCATTTTTTTTCGAAAAATGGCTATACATGTAACTAAAGACGATGTTTTATTAAAAATAAATACAAGAGCAAAAGATTAGGTATTTTCTGTCGCAGACCCCGTATTACCTGGTTTAAAGGGGTTTTCGTACCCGACTTTGAGAAACACTCTTAAAGGGCAGGTACTTATGAGCCGCAACGACAAGTTGATACAATATTACAATATATTCAATCTACATAATTATAAAATGTATACTATATATACTACAAGTACATAAAGCAATAACATATCGACTTTAATACATATTTAAGCACACAATTGTCGTTTATTGACAGCTAAGCTGCTTCTTAAATTTATACTCTTTAGTAAAAATATTATTAGCTCAAAGCTAAATTTTGAAGGAAATTGGGGCAACAGTTCAGTATAAAAATATTCTCACTAATTTGTCATTTTTTGGTTTCACTGATTGAATCATTTTTGAGTTATATCACGTTATATTTGTCGCTCAAGTAATAAAAATATTAAATGCTCTCACAATGTTTTTAATATTTTTCATGGCACGATCTCCTAACTTACTGTGTCCTAACGACGCCTCGCGATCCCTTTATACTGGCTTGCGAGCCCCCAGGGAGTCGCGACACTTTGAATAACACTGCTCTCTTACAATTTAGTCGTTACATTCCCTATTACATTAGTGTACATGTTCCTACTTCAAACTTTAAATGTTATAGACACAATCTAAGGTTAAGGTCGATCACACACTGTGCTGTACATCAGACCGTCGTGTTCTAAAAATAAGCTGACTAAATAACTCTCTAGCAGTAATATTTTCGGTTCTTCTTCTTTTTAATTCCTTAGTTATTGTAATTTATATGAACACGAGCTTTTGCCCGCGGCTTCGCTCGCGTTACGAAGTAATATTTTCATCCCCTATTTTATCCCCTTGGGGGTAGAATTGATCAAAATCCTTTCGTAGCGGATGCCTACGTCATAACATCTACTTGCATGCCAAATTTCAGCCCGATCCGTCCAGTGGTTTGGGCTGTGCGTTGATAGATCACTATGTCAGTTTGACGTTTACCTTTGAGTTATATATATTTACATAGTTAAATGCAAGTCTAAATTTTTTTTACTATTAACTTGAAATCACATTTTCTCTGTTCAACTGTTAATTATCTTTTAACACAAATAAAAATTTAATGTATGTCGTATTGATGCATTGTCACTGACAAATCTTTCATAAAATAACTTCCACTTGATACAATATGTATACCAAAAATATTTATGAGCGTTTTTTGAGCGCTTCACTGAGACGGGCAGCCAGCGCAGTGTGTGGTACGTCTAAGTTGTAAAGGATGTAATAAGCTATTTAATTATTGTCCTCTGTTTGGTTATTACGTGTTTGACACGTAAACGAAAGTACTTTTAAAATGTGGTATTCGTTTATTTCTTAAAAGGCCACTTAATCAGACGAGCAATATAATCTATCTAATCAGAGTTTGATTCACTATGACCTGTATCCTTACCAGCTTTTACGTTTCGACAAATATGACTGTTTTAGTATTTACGTATTTGCCCATACAAATCAGCGCCCCTAGCGGATTTTGTCAGAACTAGGAAATAGTATGGGCCAATACGTAAACAAATACCAAAACAGTCATATTTGTCGAAACGTAAAAACTCCTAGTAAAGGTACTGGCTACATAACGTGGTTGGTCGTGTTATTCTCTAGCTTAAGATTCCAATGCTTCATTTCTATGTTCATGTGTTATAATTGATATATATTTTATTTTATTACTTGTAGTTAAGTTGGACAAATGTGCGTAAAACACAAGAAGCTGTTAAAAATAAATGTAAAAGATAAGAGAGTAAGTTAGATCTTTAGGACGCGTTTTAAATGGTTTGAGTAATTTGTTTTAAGTAGCTTACGTTTTAGGAACAAAAATGAAGTCTTATGGGGTCTTCTGTCGTGTGGCGTTTATGTCAAGATCATGTTATTATAAACCGAGTTATTTGTAAGGAATCTCGTGTGTCATAGTGAATTAAGACCCTGATAATGAGTGATCACTTTTTCAATAATATCAATATTTTCCTTCAGTAGGAAGCTTATTATACATCTTAAAGTATTTTAGTTAATTATTATTTGCAGATTACGTTAAGGATTTAATGGCATAATATGAAAATTAAGATCTAAGTGGAATATTCCAAATAATTCTTAACATCGATGGATTTGGAAACAATGTTTTGGGAAAACAACACTGAAATAAAAACTTTCACATTTTGATTTATTCAGTTCAAACCTTTAGGTTCAGTTCTTTTGAAGTCCGTTAGAAGGTTAACTGTGAAACTACTTGCACTCGGTCCGACACCAGATCTAAAGATATTTTCATTATTTTCAAAACTGAAATTAGTTAAATTATCTTAAAATTCAAGGCCGAAACTTTAAGCTGACATTATCAAGCCTTATTGCTTTACACGAGCCAACAATGAATTAATATTTGTTATAACTACTTTAGAGTTTGCCATACTGTAGAAGGATTACCATTAGACTTTTGAAACATTGGATCATTTGACCACATGTTGATTGTTGTTGACCACTTTAGATATTGTCAAGCTCTTGCCCTTATTCTGTCATATTGTCATTACTTATCATTTACGTCTTTACGTAATATCAGACAATAATTTATCGTATTTTTTTTATTTATTTTTCGTTTACTAACTTTACGGAAAACGGAACAACACGTGAATTTGAACTTAAATTAAAAAAAAAAGAACTTTAAGACTCTCCGTAAGATTTCACAATAGCTTTAGGGCAAGGTATTCTAGTCTATTGTGCGAAAAGGAGAGTATTATATCGCTGTCTCTTTCCTGTCGATGGAGGCGAGCAGCTGGACCTCGTCGTAGGCGGGCGGCGGCTCGTCGCAACCCTCCAGTTCGAAGTCCAGGTCACTCTCTGGAATTACCAAATTTTATATTAAAAAGCTTTTAAGATCAAGTTATTTTCGCATCCTTCTCAAAACCCTATCTAGTGTGGGTGCATAACAATAATTGGTGAGTTACCTTGAGGCATCTACCATATCGGATTAAGGACGACGTCACTAGTCTATTAATGCGTTGCCATCCAAACCAAACGTGTATATATAATTTTAGGTCAATTACTTTATAATTATGTAAAAAGGGTTGTTTGCAAACCTTTAATGTCCCACAGCTGGGCACGGATCTCCTCTTAGGTGTGATTAGTTAGGCTAGGGCCTAACTAGAGTAGACTGGGGTCTACCGCTGGTCAAGTGCGTATTAGTGGACTGCACACACGTGTAGATTTCGTTACGATGTTTTCTCCCCCGTTCTCCCCCGAACATGGCTTCGAACCCCGGACACAACAAATGAGAGGCCGAGTTATCTAAACGCTGTGTTAACCCTGCCGTATCTATATGAACATGACTATGACTAAGACCATGATCAAGACAAGATATCACTGAAAAATCAGGCGTGCCATAAATTTTAACCTCAACCCCTCATTGAGATGCAGTGTTTCGTGCACTATGATCTCGAAAAGATCCCAGGCAAGTCAATGCAATTGTAACCTGAGAGCGCCCCAGACTGTGGACGTAGCGTGAGCGATGGCGCGAGCACATCACCGACGCTGGCGTGTCGCGCGCGGCCCGCCGCCGTCAGCGACACGGAGCCGCGCCGCCACGGGGACGCCGGCACACCACCCTCCTCCAGGTAGGACGCGTCGGACTCGTAGCCTACTGCCTCTGGAATATCGACGATACGAAATATTACAGAAACAGAATTTTAGTGATTTTTAACCCGTTTTAACATGGGAATATTCCAATAAAGGTAATAATTCCAATGTAGGAAAAACATTGGAAAAAGCTTTTATCAAATTTTGCAAAAAAATCGATAAGTATCTTTTGGTGACGTAATAACGATCCAGGCCTCCGGAACTCATGTCATCAAAAATAACCGACTCAAAGAATCCCACCCCCTTGGATGCTTAGGTGATAATTTATTGAGGCATGGCGTAGGACACGGGGGTGTCCTACGTCATAAATAGGTCTCGAGGTGGCGCGCGCGGTGTTCCCGTGCCCACCTCAACGATGAGCGGATAGAGTAAACTCCAACTCCATCCTAAACGGAGACGGGCCATGCTGTAGGCAAACGCCGCCGGGACCGCGGACGAATGGTATAGCGTACCCGCAGTCCCGGCAATGGGCGTCCTGAGGAACACCGTGGGGTTTTAGCCGGTAAGAGGCCGGCATATCCTCTCAGCTGCCGGCAGAGATGAACCCATGGAGGAACCCAGGGTTTCCCCACGTAAAAAAAAGGTGATAATTTATTGAGTCCAAAGCTACAATCTACACTGTCGTTTTCATAAAGATTCATAGCCAAATAGCGTATATAAGAATTTTGTGGCATTGTAAAAAAAATATTGACGTTCAAAATTTCGTTTGTGAAGATATATAAATAAAATATTTTGATTTCGTCCACCACTAACATCATTGCCATTTCAAAAATATATAAGTAAGTACGAAATTTTAATTCTAAATTATATATTATTAGTATAAGTTAATATTAGGCAGACCACAACTAAGTAGGTATTATCTGAACAACAAAGGAAAGGTTAGTTACTGCTATGTGTGTTCACTAAATATTTATGGATTACATAAATACATACCCACAGACGGAGGTGGAAACGGAATGGCGTGTGTGCCGAAAAGACTGGACCGTGATTCAATGCTGTGGTGGACAGCTCCAGACCGGTCTACAACGATATCCCCGATATCTTCCACGTCGAATCCATTGGAAACCTGAAACTCAGCCAGTGGCACCAAAGTTGTCTTCGGGCGGTCCTTGCTTCGAATACATTCGTTCAAACTCTGCTTCGTTTCCTTCGCTTTAATGCCTGATTTAACATCAAAGACCTCATTGTCAATTACAGAGAATTCGCCAATGTTACTCAGCTGGCAATTGGTATCACCGATGTAGAAACTGGAGCCGGGATTCTCTGTGACGTCCTGGTCTTTGATGTCCTCGTTATTGGACTCCTTAGTATTGGTCTTCTTCGACGATTTGATATTGGTGTAATGTTTCTTGCAAGTTCTAGCAACTGGTTCGGCTGGTCGTTCTAAGACTGAGGAAGTGTCATCGAAGCTATTTCTAGAGCTGTTACTAGAGATGGACTTAGTGTCGTCATTGTTCGGTTTAAGGGGTATGTATAGGTCCTTGGAGGAGCGCTCCCAGTCCCGTCGGTGCAGGACCTCGTCAATAACGCTAGGTGCTGAGTGGTAACGCGTTTCTTGGTCACCAGTCTCGTGATGAGACTTTCTTCGGCTGCGTATTTCTTCGTGACTTCTATGTGCGGATAGCGGTTGCTTTGTGTGACCTGAAAATAAAAATGCTTTTTATGTAAAATAACATTTTAAAGCAACGTAATCAGTCTTATGTCATCTCCCAAACTTAAACAAGGCAGCCAAAATTTTACTATCGCCGCAGTCAGTACTGAGATTTTTTTTATAATATAGGAGTAGCAGACGAGCATACAATCCAACTGATGGTAAGTGCCTACTACTGCCCATGGACATCTGTAATCAATCCCAGATAGAATTAGATAATCCTACCGGAGGTCGGCTAAGCTGGAACGCCTCGGAAAGCTATGTCTACCTTACCACACCATTCAAACCAGAACACAGCAGCGCTTAACACTGCTATTACAAGGCAGATATAGGTGTGGTGGTGGTGCCGCCGAAGTTGAACCACAAAAGGTTCTACCACCTTCAGCAATTTATCTCTAATTCATTATTATGTTTATTTACCCTTATTTAAAAATCTATCAAACTGTTCATGCTTATATGTAGTTAGAGTCCGCGTAAAACTGCTAGTCCACTCTAAATATATAAATGAATCGCTTCGCTATGGTAAATTGTATGACTACACCTGCTCGCAACAACTTCAGAGCGTACTAGCAGTTTGGCGGTGACTATACCAGAGGTGCTGGGCGTGTGCAAAGAGACTGCGCTGCTCCCAAAGCGACGTCTAAACAAGTCGTTGGTGCGCCGGCGGGAAGTTGATTCTGTAAATAAAAAAATAAACTCTTTCATAATTGTAAAAGTCAACTCATAATATTCGTACTACTACTACGACGACAGTTATACTATGATATTGAAGTTGATGAAAACATTTTAAGTAGGTATGTCTCTTATAGTCTCGAAATTGATAGAAAGTCCTCATAACACCATATTGTGTTACATAGTTGTTATAGACGGTTTCCGGCTAGCGATTTTGGTTTAACGTTGTGGAATACAGTCAATTGTCGACAAATCATTATTTACTGACCTCGTGTACCAGCTTAAATCTAATTTATTCAAAATTGGTTCATATAGATCTCTTCCAACGTCAGTATAGTACACCACCGCTTCTGAAGGTGTTTCGCTTTGGAGAAGAAATGGCGCAAGAAACAAACATGTTCAAATAGTACTACAGGTACTTATTGTATCGGCGGTTGCGGTTTCGCAAAATGATATTGTATTTGTAGAATATCACCGCTTTATCGGAAATGTGCGTTTTAATAATGTATCGTTGAGTTGCTGCAACGAACGTCCAAAACTTATCTAGATCAATATTTTATACTTCTATGTTAATTATATTTCATTATTAACATACACAAAATTCAAATGTGCAATAAAAAACAACGTATTTTTTACGTTTTGAAAAATTGTATTGGTTGACCTATTATTTTTTAAATGTTTAATGTTTCATGTATGAAAGCATATAATTACATACAAAGCGTCATGGATAGCGTTACATATATTATAAAGCGGTATTTACCGATAGATATGATAGGCTTTTGAGGATACTTCTCCGAGCTAGAATCTGTAACCAAAGGCTAGCTTTGTATACATATGAAATACATATAAATAAAATGAAGAGGGTTTGCTTTCAAAACAAAATATTATTTTCTGTATATATAAGATACGATTATTTACAATGTGTTACCTGTTAGTCTTTCTGACCGTTTGTTAGGATATCCGATGTTAGGTTTTTTATCGAATCGAATTAATTAATCGTCACTTTTTGCAAAATATAAAATAATTAAATTATAGTGGGACATAAATATAGATAAAAGTGTGCTACTGGAAATTAATTGAAAAAGGTTTTGTATATACTAAAATATTTATTATTATACTATATTTTTATATTTAAATAAGAAGCGAAATAGTACCTAAATCTATAAAAGTAATAAAATACTATCTTCCTTCTTATTTCATTTCTTTTAAATTTATTTTTTTATCATAAGTATTTTAAAACCTGTTTTATTTATTATTCTGCTACTTTTGATTAGGTTAATATTGTAAATAATTAAATATTAATTGTAAATTAAAATAAAAATAAAAATACTATTAATAACTATACATTTGTCAGAAATGTGGACGTTTTTTATCCGGAAATCTAAGACTAGGGTATATGAATGGTCGATGGGGTCCCTCACCGGAGTTGTCGTCAGGCCAGCAGCAGAGCCAGCATAGCAGCAGCAGCGGCGCGCACATCTCCGCGCCCAGCACGCCGTTCGCGCTGCCCGCCCAGCCGCCCATCGCGCCGCCCTGACATACAATGTAACTTAAGTAAATGTTTTTATTGTTTTTGTTTTTCATTTTGGTAAATATGTACCTACAAGGTATGTACATATTTTGAAAATAAGTTTTTATTTGTTAATTTATGTATTATTGTTTGCATTAGGAATGATCACAAATTAATCATATAGTTAACATCCTCAACTAACGTATGTTATTAATAACTAGTCTTTGCCCGCGGCTTCGCCCACGTTTAAACGAAAATAATATGACATACATAAAACTGAAAATTCGTACCTTCATTGGAATGATAGTGGCGCCATCTGGCGAAAATTGGTCGTACCAACTCTGAAACCTTCATGGGCTCATGGACAACATCTTTGCTAAAGATCATCACTTGATCAATTACATAGTTAACGATTCAATCTTTACTAATATCGATTAAAATAATCGACTTTTTGGTTCAAAAGATCGATTCTCCGATTAATCGATCTTAGATCGCCATCCCTAGCTCCCGTGGGATTTCCGGGATAAAAACTATCCTATGTCCGTTCTCGGGTCTCAGACTATCTTTGTACAAAATATCATTAAATCGGTTCAGTGGTTTAGGCGTGAAGAAGAGACAAACAGACAGACAGAGTTACTTTCGGGTTTATATATTATAACTTAGTCAAATTTTATATTTTCTAGTAGAGAGAAACTGTCAGACTTCGATTTTTCTATGGCAAAACAGTGGATAGATTGATTATCAATAACGGCATAAGTCGAATTTCAAATAAAAGAAAAAAAAATCCAAATTGGTCTATCTTTTATGGGGGAACAATGCCACAGACAGACCCCACGGATACAAAAGTTAAGTTCATTCATATCTACAGACATTGGATGCGCCAGACACGAGTCGTGTCAGACAGAATAATATTTTCTATTCAATGTATAACAGGCATTGTATAGTCCTCGCCAAACTGCTAGACCGCTCTGAAGTTGTGAGCAGGTGTAGTCATACAATTTGCTATGGCGACGCGATTCTTTTCTACATTCAGAGCGGACTAGCAGTTTTACGCTGACTATACATGTCTACGAAAGTGTGTTACAATAGGTATAAATCCTTGAATAAATATTGTGTAGTAAAAATCTTAAACTTAAACTTACGCCCCTCGTTTCAGAGGGTTAAAACAGCCCCAAGCTGATTGTTAAGTAAAATAAGAGCTAGACAATAAGCTAGCATTAGGGTTCAATGATTTATGACGTAACACCCAGACAGACTGAACGGTCGCTTCTAGACATCGACGAATTGGAAACATTGCCTACTCAAATATTAAGGGCTCTTGCATATTCTGTACAGAGACTTTCTGTTACGTTTAGTACATTTTATGTAAAAGGAACATGTATATTATAGCAAGGATATAAAGAGGAATTTATTAGATGTAAATACCCTACCACCTTCAAAACTATGTATTCTAGTTTTGAAGGTGGTAGATATCCTTTGTGGTTCAACTCCGGCGGCACCACTGTCACACCTATTTCTACCTCACAACGGCAGTATCAAATGCTGCTGTGTTGTGGTCTGAAGGGTGTGGTAAGGGAGATATACTTTTTCGAGGCGTTCCAGCTTAGTCATCAGGTAGTGGCGCATCTGTGACCGATTTCAGGTAGCAATATCTGATCATATCTGAAGTTGATTACTGATGTTCATGGGCGGCAGTAGCCACTTACCATCTGGTGGCCTGCATGCTCGTCTACTACCCCTATTTTATATAAAAAAAATAGATTGGATACTTTCAGTAATCATGGTTACATTTTAAACTTCCCTGTGTGTGGGTACTATAAACATAATGATTACATAAACACCCAGAACCAAGCCCATTTAGATGGAGAGAGTTTCTCGTCTCGAAGATACGATTATCAAAGGAGTATAAAATATTTTGTTCGTCTAAACATTTGCTCTTCTCGCTCGTTGCCTTGGGCGATAATTGCCTCTCATGGAATATTTTATTGCGTCCGTGTAAACAGAATTTCAAAGTAATAATCGTATTTCGAGATTTTATGCCAGTTGCTATACCATGAGTGCAGTGCGCGAGGTTGATATAATTTAAAATTATATCTAATTTTCCGTTTAATTAATTCTTGTATTAAACGGAGAAAGAAAAAAGGTATTGGGTTAAAAATGGACAGCGAGAAGAAATGGTTTGAGAGCATCTAACACGTTGTTCCTTGAATTACAATTGCATAATAACTAAACTTGAATGAGAAATCTCGCACTGAAAACGATTCAAAATATGTCATACGATATCGTGTTTATACAAGTCGAGATTCTTATAAGCAAGAATCTCCTTACTATAATTTCGTCGTGTAAACAAATAAAGGCAATTATCGCCTGGCCATAAGTCATATGCTAGTCTCATATGACATAATCGTAGGCGAGATGTTAGTTCTCGCCTGTGTGTAAACATTTTGATACGATTATGTTATGTCGATTATTGCTTGTGATAGTTTCTTACGATTTCTCGACCCGAAACATGCGAGAAACTCCTTCCATAAATGGCTCTTAAAATAGGAATGTAAATTCAACATCGTCGTCAAAGAAATTTAAGATATTTTTACCGCGGAACCGCGAACAACGGAAGGTAATGTTTTCCAGTAATATTTTTTTTATAATAATGCTCTAGTTATTCTTGTGATTATTTGGCATACAGCAGAGCATTTGACTACCAAAAAGTAAGGTACGAGTACCTATGTTTTATTAAAGTTTCTATACTTCTATAAAAGGAATCCTTGGAGAAAAATAAGACAAGAATTACTAAAACAGTACAGACCGTCTTTATTGCGACAACGTTGTAATTTTATAAGTTTTGGCTTTAAGAAAAGGTCGCGCGAGTTCGTACGAATTCAAAATAGGCTTCGAGAGAAATTCGAGATTTATTTTCGCGTGTTTTGCTAAATAATAACTTCTACGCTCGATCTTAGTTACGAAGACAGTCTATTAATTTGACTTTTACAAATGTTTCTTTTTGTACATTATCGGGGAACTATGGTATTAATTTTTGAAAATTACTTTAATTAAAATCAATGCGTAAACAGAGAATAAAATTGAAGTAAAAGTTTAAAGGGAATGAAGAAGATATATACATAGAATTCTGTGCATTGTATTTTAGACTTGTCTATACATATTGTTATAGGGCTGATATTACTAGTGCGCTCTTAGTTGTTTTATTAGCTTATACAAAAGTCCCGGGTTCGAACTTAACTGGACGACAAAAAATATTTCAACACTT
The DNA here is from genome assembly GCA_014595695.2 of Epargyreus clarus clarus. NCBI lineage: Eukaryota > Metazoa > Arthropoda > Insecta > Lepidoptera > Hesperiidae > Epargyreus > Epargyreus clarus. The sequence goes on along the minus strand of JACTTY020000170.1, from coordinate 215,499 downwards.
TTTGGATTCTGATGTTCTTGTTTACATGTTTTATTTTTTTAAGTTATCCAGGTAATTAAGTCTCCGTTTTCATTTTAAAACTATAGATATATTCTAAATACAGAATGAAATGAAGTAAATAACTTTTTTGCGTAACTACAAATATGAAAAATAATAATACTTAAACCGCTTAGAACAAAAAGATAAACATGTTCAAATACAATATAATAATAATAAGAATATAATATAATATATACAATATAATTTCATATATTAATAATAAGAATAACTCCTGTACTTACCTTAACTTTCCTCTCGCGTAAAAGTGACTCACTGTTTACGTTACCGAAAACTTTACATTTCCTTTACATTTACTCCTTACAACTTTCAAATTTCCTTTCCTTTCAAATTTCAATTTCTACATAACACTTACTAATGAAACCGTTATATTGTAAGGTTATTTTAATAAAGTGTTGTTAGTGTAACGAAAACACAGTTGTTTGAGGCACAGTTGTGAATGTTGTGCGATGGCGAGCGGCGCGCGACTGGGCGGGCGGCGGCGGGCGGGCGGCGACACACCGGCAGCGCGCTTTGTTGCTTACACCCTGTACTCTTTGTTGCCTTTACTCCCGCTACTCTTTGTTGCCTATACCGCTTCTTTTATACGGATTTATTTTGTCCACTGGTATGGAATTCTTACAGAGGATAGTAGAGTACTTTACAGAGAGATTTAGATTAGTATGTGTTTAATGAATTTTCATCTAACTATCCTACATATAATAATATGAATAAGGTTTACAATCTACTTAATTTTTAAGAACTAATTAATTATATCTGGGTAGCAATAAGGAGCCAAAAAATTGTGTTCAGTTGTATAAATTCATCCTTTCATGTATATTCGATTTTAATTATGAAGGATTGATGATACGGATTCTTACATATCTGAGTGTCACCAACACACACTTGTGCAGGCATAAGATTAGTCTAATCTTACTTTTAAGTGCCTCCGATCTAGAAGACTTATTATTTCAAAATAGACACCAGAAAACCGTAGGATTAGAATTAAGTAGAATTAAGAGACAAAATCTATTAGAGTGGCGCCAATTAACACTGGCTTATTAGCAAGACCATAAAAAATAATTTATGATTTTTTTGACAGGACCTAGTAAGAAAGTAGTGTAATGACAATGAATGATTAAGAATCAAAGATATTCAACTATGTTTTTCTTAATAATATAGGAGTAGCAGACGAGCATGCAGTCTGATGGTAAGTGACTCTGCCGCCCATGGACATCTGTAATCAACCTCAGATAGGATTAGATATTCCTTCCTGAGGTCGGCCACAGATGCGCCGCTACCCCTGAGGACTAAGCTGGAACGTCTCAGAAAAGTATGTCTCTCTTACCACACCCTTCAAACCAGAACACAACAGCGTTAACACTGCTGTTATGAGGCAGAAATAGGTGTGGCGGTGGTGCCGCCGGAGTCGAACCATAAAGGGTTCTACTACAAATACTAAGATGACAGTGTATTCTATCTCCCAGTGTGTCTCGGCGACGGAGGCTGCAGGCGCCGGAGTGGCGGCTCGCATCGATCTGCCGGAGCCAGATCTGGCACCCCCCAATCTAGACCGCTCACACAACCTTAAAACTTCATTGGAGAAAGTGGAACTAAACTTACTTGACTTACTTAGTTATTAAAAATAATTATTTTTTTATATATGGTTTTAAGCAGTTGGATTTTTTGGTTTTATAATATTTTTTTTAAATACTTAAATTTATTAACACTGTATCCTTTGCCCAAAAGTTTTCTCGCACGAGATTGCTGTCTAAATAATAATATCGCCCTTATTAAGTATACATTTTTATGTTTGCAGATTTTTGGTAGATTTTAAATAGTCCTGAAGATATAACTAGCTTTAACCAGCGGCTTTGTTTGCAATCCTAGGTCGATGAAAACTAATATGTATCTATCCCTTGGGAACAATACTTTTTTGGGGTTAGAAAGTACCCTATGACTTATCTGGACCCCTGACAATGTGTGTACAAAATATCATGACAATCGGTTATGTAACAATCAAACAAACAAACAAACACACAATTCCATTTATTATATTTGTTAGGTAATATATTTCTAAGTAAAAAAAATAGTTTTTTTATGAAGATACTAATAAGATTTTATAAATAACAATTATCCATTTCCAAATATAAACAGTTTAACACATACATTTTACTATAGTTTTCTTGTATAAATAACTAAAGTTCAGACGAAGTCGCGTGCACAAGTTAGTTTACGCGTAGTTAACGATCCGTGCAGCGCAGCGGTCACTGTACCTCTCTGACACGCATAGAGGGCCGGGTTCGCACCCAGTCAGGCAGACATGTGCACTCTATCACCCATGTGTGAACACTTGAACACACATGGGTCTATGCCATCTATGATACCAATGTCCACATACCTATAACAAAAACGACCTAAATAAAGTGCAAGAGCATAAATATTAAATACCCTAAGTTTATTCATCGTCATCACATTACCGTCCCACTGCTGGGCACGTTTCCTCTTGCAGCGAGGAAGGTTAAACCATAGTGGACCATCCTAGTCGAGTGCAAGTGGGTGCATAAAAAATCTTATAGGTGTATGAAATCTTGATAGATTTAACCTATTTCTGCCTCATAACAGTCGTGTTAAACAGTAGTATGTGCTGAGTTTAAGCGTGTGGTAAGGAAGACATACTTTTCCGAGACGTTCCAGCTTAGTCCTCAGGTAGAGATGGGCAAAGAACCCGGTTTAAACCCTGTGCAGGGTTTAAACCCAATAAATACCCGTTTATTTCCTCCCACTGGGTATTTATTTGGGTGTTTATAAAATGAGTTAATAAAATCTACACAATGCTTTTAAAATAGTTCAAATGTTTATTTAATAGATATACTATAGGTTTTTACTGTATTTCTAATGTTTTTACATTTTTAAATATTACATTTTAGGGGTTCATCTATTTTTATTACCTTTTTAATTATTATTTGTTTGACGAAACAAATAGCGCACAACTAAAACAAATAAATATACCTCTCGTATACTATTGCACAGGTGGTGTGGGAATATGGGCATATAATGTAAAATGTAATTCTTACGTAATATCTTAATAATTATAGCTTTAAGAAAAAAAAATATAAACATTATTTTATAGAAAATTTTAAGTGCTACAACTTTGGTCCAAGGTACTTTTCGATAAAATTTACTGTTTTGTGTGACGTTTGACCCCGAATAAGTGCCGACACACACATCGATGAGGACTTTTGGAACTTTACTTGTGATGGTAAACCCAAGGTCTCTACGGAAATTTAGCTTTATGTTATTTGATTACTATTTTTATGTCTAAATTGACCGGACTATAAAAACTCCTCTATCAAAATGTTTCAATGTCATTTTCTGTAAATTAAGTAGAAAAAAGTTAAAAAAAGTCTTCCCAAAGTTTAATCTATTATTGTTATTATCTTTGTTATTTTTGGTTTAACGACAAAAAGTTATAGAACTAAAATTATAGATAAATCAATTTGAAACCATAATTGTTCTTACTAAATTTCTGTGCGACAAATAGTTTGCCTGGTAGAGCGTAAAAACGCTTTGTGCCCCTTCTTTCAAGATGGCGGCCGAGGGACAACAGTTGGGACTCCACAAATTAGGATTTAACTGTACACTAAGCCCTTTACACTAATCATTGACATCTATAAAATAAAATTGGGTCTTCGAAAATTGCAACCCAAATGTAACACATCCGAATGGACTATAACAGCGTAGTTAAATGAAATATGGGCTTTTAGAGTGCATATTTAGTGAATTGTTTACAATATTATTTTAAAAATGATATTACACGAAGAAAATAAAAATATGAATGACAATAGTTTACACCCGCTGTTTGGGTGTTTATTTGGGTTTAAACCCTATTTCACCCAAAATACCCGGTTTAAACCCGTATCCACCCATTGGGTTTAAACCCTCTGCCCATCTCTATCCTCAGGGGTAGCGGCGCATCTGTGGCCAACCTCAGGTAGGGATATCGAATCATATCTGGGGTTGAATACAAATGTTATTGGGCAGCAGGAATCACTTACCATCAGGTTGACTGCATGCTCGTCTGCTACTCCTACTGCTATATTACAAAAAGAATGTAGGTTTTCTCACATTTTTCAAACCTTGGTCCATCAGATTGAGACGCCGGATTGCCACCACTATATTATATGTGCAGAAATAATACTTTGTATTCTAATTGCAAGACGCTACAATACAGAGTACGATGCCCTCTCGCAAGTAACTCAGCGAAGTTAGACCCGAAGACGTTATTGGAGCGCGTCCAACAGAATTACGATTCAAGACTCGCTTAGCCGCTAGCTAGACAGACTTCGCCTCGCGGCTCCGTCCGTAAATATTGTAGGTATATAAATATGTTAAAGGAAAATATATTCACGCACAAATACAAATGAGTATGACAGTATTTACAAAATAAGTTTAATAATTTCCATTAAACTATACAGAGAGATAAAACATTAAATAGAAAGAATTTTCATTTTTAGCGTTCCGTACCTAAAGGGCAAAAGCGGAACCCTTTTAGTAAGCTGTATATTTGTCTGTCCCTATGTCACAAGGAACCATCTTTTGAACTGTAATAGATCGTCAATTTTTACAAAGTATGTAAGTAAAACCATTTTTCGCTTTGTCTATGGACCCTTGGCTGCTATGATAATAAAGGTGGTAGAACCTTTTGTGGTTCGATTCCAGCTGCACCACCGCCACACCTATTTCTACCTAATAACAGCAGTTTTAGGCGCTGCTGTGTTCCGGTTTGAAGGGTGTGGTAAGGGAGACAGACTTTTCCGAGGTGTTCCAGCTTAGTCCTCAGGGGTAGCGGCGCATCTGTGGCCGACCTCAGGTAGGAATATCTAATCCCATCTGGGGTTGATTACAGATGTCCATGGGCGGCAATAGCCACTTACCATCAGGTGGACTACATGCTCGTCTGCTACTCCTATATTATAAAAAAAAAAGATTTTTTATGGTGCAGAATCTACTGTGTGCGAATTCAATCAAATCAAAAATCCTTTACTTAAAAAAATATGTTAGTAATTGTGTTAGTAAGTTTATATAAACCTGTGGTAACGAGTTCGACTCGCATTTAAAAATTTTAAGTAATCTATTGAAAAAAAAATAGTATTAAACCATCCTCACAACATCCATATGATTTTATTTCCATCGCAATAAAGAAATATTGTATTTTCTGTAATTTTTTCGTTTGTTTGTACCTATAATCTAACCGAATAAATTCAGGAAAATCTTATCAAATTATTGCATTGACCTTTGATCGCGAGCAAAGCCACGGGTTAAAGCCAGTAAATAGAAAGCTGGATAAAACCAGCCCCTTTGAAGTCAGAAAAACAAAGACTATTAAGTATTCATGTTAGCTTAGATCGTATTTGTTCATTTCCACAAAGTCTAGTATGAATGTATTCATATGGTAATCACGGTAACATGTTTGCTTGAGGGATAAAGGAGATGTTCTTATTTTGTATAGAGGCACAGTACAATATACAACTATCGATATTGTACTGTGCTTCAGCGCCAAACAACAATGATATGAAAGGGATATCTCATAAAAAGGAATTTATGAACGCTAATGTTTTAATTTTAAACCCTTTATTTTTTCTTTTATTTAAGCTTCCTCAGTTCAAATGTATTTTATGTATGAGATTTTAAAATGTATGAATAAATGTGTGACATGTTAAAATGATTTACGTCAACCGATTGCATGATTAACTTAGTGACGTCATTCTAAATCCAATATGGCGGACGCCTCAAGACGACGAATTTATTTTTTGCACCCTCATAAATATTATGAATATTAAATGAAAAGGGTTTCTGAGAAGAATACAAAAAACTTATTTATGAAATATAAATTTTATAATTTAAAATTCTCAAAACGTGGCTAAGTGCCACCACACCGCAGAACGAGAATACGTGAATAAGAAGATCATTTACTTACAGACTTCTTACAGGGTCTTACAGACTTTTCGGCCCGGTAGAGGGTTAGTCAGAAGGGCTAAATTGCAACTCCTTATATTAGAATTCTAGTCCTTACCTTACCATATAATAAGACTGATTGATACCCTGATACGCATCGCATACGCATAATACGCATGAAGTTATTATAAGGCAGAAATCTGTTTCAATCGAAGCAGAAAATACTACCTTGGTAGCCGAATATCTTTCATATTTGAACTCGACTCTTTACTATGCAATAATTCTTCGACCAAATGGTGGAATCAGAAGCGACGGTTGAAAGGCTACCTGACTAACCGACATTCCATAAACTGTGTTATGAGTGATTTGAACTGGATTGAAAATATTTCTGTCTGTTAAAATCGCTTTAATTTATCAATTAAGTGCGTTTATTCATAATTATTTTTAATATTTCAATATTAAACAGTCAATTTATTGTAAACAATTCTCTTGTAAAGTTTACGAAATTTTATAGCCAGGTTTGTCTTTCAAGCGACGAGAAAGTAATAAGACCTTGAATCGTAAACCTATCGTGATTGAACTCAATAAATTGACACCAATAAACAGTTTATGATGACATAATGTTCACGATCTTATGGAGCCGGGTAAGCCCTGATAAACCTTAATCGAAAGTGGCTATTGTTTGACGGACGAGCTTTCAGACGTTGTGATAAGTCGATTTTGATGTCAATCTGGTGAAAATGAAGCTTCTCATGACAGACTTTTAAAGTTGTATGTTGAGTTCATGGATAGTCCATGCATGCTCTACCTTCTAGGATTTGAGTAAAGTTTACCGAGCTGTTAAATTGCCAATTAGTAGTCGTCATACAAGTGTGAACATTTTTTGAGAGTTTTCGCGAATAACATAATATTATTCAGTAAAAAAATTGTTAGAGGCAACACATCGGTGATCGGTTTCAGGTATGGAGCTAACCACAGCTGTTCATGGGCAGCAGCAACCACTTACGCTCAGATGGGCTGCGAGCTCATTTGCTAGTCCATCTTATAAAAAAATCAAGGTTTTCTTCTCACAAACATTTCCTTAAAGCGACCTAATGTAGACACATAATATTGAAACGTATGTAAATCAGGTATATAATGTTATTGTGGTTCTTTCCACTGCAGTATCACAATCAAACAGACTGGCCAGCGTCCGCAGCGCGCAAACAACCCTTCGATGTTGACCCATTTCCCCAGATTGGGGACACGCGAGATACAGGGAAATTAACCTCGTTTATCCACAAATACTACGCAACTGAATCTAGCTCGATAGTCATGTAAAATAGGACAATTTAAATTGGCGTCTTACCATAATAAGAAGTATAGGAACAGGTTCCTTTGTTTTTTTAAATTATACTGCTTTTTGCAATTTCGGGACAAATATGGGTGATTTTGGCAAGAGCGACATTTATATCTACACCATGAATTTGCCTAGTAAGTGCCACAAATTTTGCAAAAGAGGCTATCTAGAAACTAAGTAATTTTAAATATTTTATATTTAGGTACTAAACGATATAATATATAAGAGGCGACATGATACTGTCAGGATATTATATATACCCATAGGTTGCTAAAACATCAGATCGACAACGTGTATGGACTATGGATGTGCTTGTTTGCTACTTCTATAGTAAAGAAAACATCTACACAGAGTCCGTGTCGTAACCTGGCCCAGAAAGAAATCCAAAATTAATTGTTGACATTTTTGTTTGACCAAGGAACGAACCCAGAACACTTTATGAATCAGATCCGTTTGGTGATCCCTCCACCACGGGAGTTATAAATTGCTCATTTTTGGAAATGGAGGTTAATGCAAATCAAATCAAATCAAATCAAATTCGTTTATTATTAATGCATTGTGGAATATTTTTATATGTCAAGGACGTATTTCTTGGCAGAACTTTTATTACTATTTGTTATTCAGCCATTAATTTTATGGTTACGGCCAATAATGACTTGGAACATTACATGTAAAAGTACTTAAGTTTACTTCAGAATAGAATGACGCAGAGGAAAGCCACTTGAAGAGTATCCACGAAAGATATTTAGCTATTGTAAGGTCGTGTGAGCTATAAGCATTGGTGGAAACGCGACGTCGGACTCTCAATCGAAGAGTCCGAGGTTCAAATCACAAGCACCTCTGATTTATCAGAGCATTGAACGTATTATGAATTAAAGATCATTTGCTTTACCGGCGGAAAACGTCATGAGGAAATCTGCATACTTGAAAGACTTTAAAAAAAATCCCATGCATGCATGCAGCATGTGAAGTCTATCAAAACGCACTTGGACAGCGCCGTGGACTATGCCTGATCCTTCTCATTCTGAGACCTGTGCGCAATAATGGTACAGTGATGGGTTGATCATGTGTATGGTAATCAGGAGCAGTAATTGATTACAGAATCCGGTGGAAACAAACGTCATCATTACGTTATTATATTTAACTAATAACAACAGTGTACTTAATATCTGTGTTATGGAACTTTGTAGTTTTGCAGACAACTGAGAAGCACGTTCACTCGTCAATTTTGTATCCATATTTGAGGTTGATGATAATTTTTTCTGGACTGCGATGATCGTTTCCATCAGATGGACTGCAGACTTCTTTGCTACATTTACTCAATTAAAAAATTGAGGCTCGAGCTACCTTATAAAAATATTACGGTATTTAAGTAAAAAAGTCCACAATAGGAAAAATATTAATTAGAATTTATAAAAATATTGCCGACTAATGCGGAACATGGAAAATATTGGAACAGATAGTTCAAAAACAACAAATCAAGGTATCAGAAATCTGCAACTCAATTAGGGTCAGCATCTATAGGGTCACACCCGATATCTATATTTAGGGCTAGGTCCAGGCTCTCGGCGCCGCGCATGCGCCCTTCGGTCCTTTCCACCATTGCTCCAGCCCCGACAACACGGCGCTCCGTCTTCTAAATTGTTATAAATCAATTTACGAAGGATTTAGGGCCAAAAACCCTCTTAAAACATCCTTCGGGGGTCCTGGGACCCTCGGATAAGAAACAAGAGTAACGCCACTCCGTTTCTGAAAAATTGGTGAGTCTTAAATTTGGTACCTACACAATTTTGAGACGCAATTAAATTTTTATGTTTATTGATGTTTATTTTAATGTATTTCTGTTCAAGTAATAAGTCGTTTCTTTGGTTCAGAGTGATTTCTTGAAGAGTGAGAAATACTGCGTAGTTAGGATGTTATTGCATTTGGCGTGCAATTGTCTATACCTATATATGTACCTACACAGCCCGAGCCCAGATTTATTGATTGGCCGCCGAGCCGATCGGGAAGAGCTGATGAATATAGAAATTGATGACACAACATCATTTTTACATTAAGTATTGGGATAACAAAGTTATAAACAAGCCAGCAAGCCTCCAGAGCGTAACAGGTTGTCGTAGGTCGTAATAAACATCGCGGCTCGGTCGCTTTGATTCGAGCGGCCATTTTATGATGTGATATTTTACTGAAGGCTTTTTACGCGTTGGTAATAAATAATAATCTTAACGAAATATTGGCGAGAAACGTTTGAATTTAGATAATTATTGCCTAGATTAACTACAAAATTGTGATGTTTGGTACATTAATTCGTTGGATATTAATTATCGAGTAATCGAGTATGCTGTGTAAGTTTGGTGTAGACAATCAGATTGCTTTCTCCACATTTCTAATACTGAAGACTAAATTGGAACTCTGTGATGATGGATTAAGGGCAGACGATAGTAAGCAACAATACTTATTGCGTAGTGCGCAGATGCAGTACTATCATTTGAAGGTGGTAGAACCCTTTGTGGTTCGACTCCGGCGGCACCACCGCCACACCTATTTCTACCTAATAACAGCAGTGTTAGGCGCTATCGTGTTCCGGTTTGAAGGGTGTGGTAAGGGAGATAGACTTTTCCGAGGCGTTCCAGCTTAGTCCTCAGGGGTAGCAACGCATCTGTGGCCGACTTCAGGTAGGAATATCTAATCCTATCTGGGGTTGATTACAGATGCCCATGGGCGGCAGTAGTCACTTACCATCAGGTGGACTGCATGCTCGTCTGCTACTCTTATATTATATATCATTGAAGCAACAACACTTTTCTTCCATAACATTCTATATAGTTGGATCGATGTCTTTCAAATTAAGTTGAGGTAAATTAATCCCTAATTTCTGATATGTTTTACAATGACGTCCGACAAGCAATTAACATCTGATTGAATGCAAAAGAAGATAGTAACGTTATGTCACAAAGACTTCAATGTATTTCTTAGTCTTAATTTAGAAGAAACTGAATTTTCAAAGCGACGAAGCGCGTGCGCAGTGAAACGCAACGTTATACAATTGGTCTAAAATTTAGCAATACCGATACAGGTTTGCTAACTTAAATTAATTAGGAACAACAACCGGTTTTACATTAACTAGAAGTAATATTGCATTTAGGTGAAACTGCATAACAGTCAATTTCTTAGTTAAGTAAGACGTTAGCGTGATTCCTATTCATATTTGCGCATTTATTTTTGATTTACATTTTGTTCTGAAATATACAAATAGGATAATTTTTATTTAAATACGTAGTTATAAGTGAAAAACGGTGGTTTTGGATAAAAATGTCATCAAATAAATGCAAGTCGTACGTGTGTCGAATGATTTCTCGGAAACTCCGTAGGTTTGTACAGTCCAATGATTCTTATATGTACCTTATACAAATGTGTTGCGATCGGATTATACTTGTTAGCACATAAATAATGTGTTACATATTCAAATATATTGAGTGATCAGAAATTATTTTGTCACTCGTTCGCAGACTCTTTTGAATTTTGGAAAATTAGAAAAATACAGTACTGACGGCAAGATGGTAAGACAAATCTAATTATCCACGATCTACCAACGTTTGGTTTAAAGTTTTCTATTAGTTACTTGTCGTTAGCAAAAATAGGGAAGGAAAACATAATGCTTTTCGCAATGTTTTCAAAGTAGTAGTCTAATAGCTCGAAGGTCTAAAACTTCAACACATTCTGAACCAGCAAATTGATGATAATGATGATAGCAATACTGATGATGATTAAGCAGAAGAACAGCGGCTTTTTGGTAGTCAAAACGATAATAACGGTAATGCCGATGATTACAGAGCCATGCAAGTGACGTCACTGCCCGTCGTGGAGCCAAAGCGTGGCAAGGCTGCTGGCGAGTCGCCAGACCTGCAGTCCGCGGGCATCGGCTGGACCAGCCTCATCAGCCCCGACATCATCGTCTACAACCAGAACCAACAGGCGAAGTAAGTTTAGTCTACCTTTTATAATGCAGACGTAGCAAATCAATCTCAATAAAAATTTGACTATCACAGTTCCAAATTTGACAATTTATGCAAAAGTTGTCTCTCAAATATTGATAGTTAACAAAAAAGAAGTTGATTCCAATTCTATATATGTTTCTAATTCTAAAAACGCTCTACTTTTATAAAAGTATCACGTGGTCGAATTTGGGTGGTATTTGTCGTGTAACGTTCCTTAATTCGAATTTTAATTTGTCCTTAGAACAGGCGAGCCGCCACCGTCAGCGCCCTCCCTCATGCTGACGCCCCCTCGCGGCGCACCCTGGCACTTCTCCGGCATCGCCGACGGGGGAATAGCGGTAAAAAAACAAACATACTTGGCCGCCAGCGACGCTAGCGACGCCGGTGAACCGACAAAACATATTCATGAACATCATCACTACGATTGTACTTACAAGTCTGATGACTCCAAACCACCCAGGGTGATTCGCACAGGCTACTTGGTTGTAAGAGATCCGACTCCGGCGGATCGGGCGGCGGACGAGGCGGCGCGGCGGGCCCAAGCTTACAGTCCGCAGAACGCTTTCTATCTGCAATGCCTTCTGAGTATCAGGGAAATCAACCCGGCTCACTTTCATCATCAATACAGTAATTTCCTTAAGTGCCACTTTTATGGGAATCCGAACTTGGTGCCCCAGAATCAAAGATTTCCCTTCCCTAACGGTCCGGTGGTCGGCCAACATCAACACTTCCATCATCATTTCTATCACTCTCAATACCAATACCAGTCAGCGATGAATTACCGGCCTGCTCAGCAAGTGCGCTTTATGCAGCACCAGCAGCCTCGCATGCAGTACAACCAGCATAGCCACCACCACTATCGCGCCCACAATGACAACCGGCGCTGGGTGGAACAAACCGAATACAACGGACGTCCGATTGTCAAATTGTACTAATTTCGCACGTTTCAAATTACAAAAGTGATTGGCTATCTACAAATTTTCTCTATAAGGAGTATTGTTACAATTTTTTTATGAAAATAATTTATCAATTTGTAACATTTGATTTTTTCATTTATTGATTTTTTAGAAATGTTGTATGTTAATGATTAATTTGTGAGACAAAAATAATTATTTGGAAGTAGTTAGTCAAAATTTTATTAAATTAGATGATACACATCAATAAATGTAATTCTTTGAGGAGATCAGAATGGAGAGTCGTTTAGGATAAGCAGTTACTTCAATGATAAATATTGGTGTATTTTCTTCAAAACGGAGATATTAAGTGTTTGTGGATAATCCTTAACTTCAATATTCCAAACTTGTCTTCATATTACGAAAGGCAATTACAAAATACAATTAAAGATGAAAATAAATGTTGAAGGATTTACGTGTCATTCGGTAGGTATGTGTGGAATTTTGTTTATGTCATTTTAGTGGGTAGTATATTACAAATTGTGTTATCTGTGGTAGTTATTAAGGATTGATAGGAATGGGACTGATCGGCATGTGAAGGGTAAAGCTGAGAATTTTAATTCTTGGAAGCTAGAAGATGGGACTCTAAGTATTATCAATATTATTATGATAAAATCAAAAAAATAAGGGCTACCATATATTTTCCATTCCGATGACAGTGTTTTATTTAATTTTGATCTTATTTTCAGGTTGATTTAATGTGGATATAAAGGGTAAAGATTTTGATACAAAAAATAAATGAAAATTACATATTTCAGAAAAAAACAGTTACTTACTTAGAAGAATGCTCTATGGAAAGATATACTTATAAAATAAATTATTATTTTAAATTCTAGAGCCGGCCCTATTGCTTTAATTAATTTATGACTAACGAATTTGAATTTACACATTTCTTATGATAAATGAAAACCCTTCAAAGCATCATTAAATAACGCATCATTAGTTAATAATAACATTTCTGACGCAATTTACTGTTAAAGACTTTGACATTGCTATTATTGTTAAATTATAAAAACCTTCATACTGTATACTTAAATATTGTACACAAAATTTTCTGAACGCAAAATTTGGTAGTCCTTAAAATATTTTTTGGAAATGTATTAACTGTATTATGAATGTAAACTAAGATGATAAGTATTGATGTATTTGATCGAGATGGCGCGGGTGTGCGCTATGGCATCAAATCTACTTAATAATATACTATATGTTGTACCAAAGTGTCTTTTATTGTTTTTTTTAAACCTTTGTACTTTGGGAAAGGGGATAATGCCAACTAGGTGAGGTTATTTTAAGGGGAGCAGATGAATTCCATTCTTATAGACATCTGTGGTTAGATATCAAAGGGCTGTAATGTCATTAGTTCGCGCACCCGCTTGCTATCTTTTTTTGGATGTTAAGTGGTCTCGACTTAGACAATTAACTTCAAATGTTACTGGGGTTCTATCTAGCACAAATGAATAACAATGTATTTCAAAGAGTTATTCTTACTTTAATAAGAAGCAGTGTTTGTGTAATAACTAAATAAAGAAGTAAGAGTTAAAATGTACATGGTAGAGAATGAAAGATGTGCGCATAAAATAAATTTTGAAATTTACCAATCCACACTTGGTGTGCATTCACACTGAGTGTGGACAAATCAAATCAATCAATAATGGGTTTAGGTTAGAGTTTGTCTGAAAACTTATTTGAATGATGGTAAGACAAGATACGCAGTAATAGTTTAATGGTTTAGAAACTCGGCCTCTCGAACGAGGGGTCAAGGTTCGAATCCTAGGCACGCACATCTGATTTTTCAAAGTTATGTGTGTATTAGAAATTAATTATCACTTACCTAAAAACGTGAATGAAAACATCGTGAGGAAACCTGCATACTTGACAGATTTATATTAAAAAAAATCTCTAAGGTATGTGAAGTACCAATAGCACTTGGCCAGCGCGGTGGACTGGACCTAATCCTTCTCATTCTGAAAGGAGACCCGTGCCCAGCAGTGTGACAAAAATGGGTTGATGAACAAAGACAAGATACGCTCAGCTATTTTAATCGCAATAGAATCAAAAAGATATGCATATACTCTCTCAGAAAAAGAGTAGCTAACACCAACGCTAGTGCTGGTTCGAAGATATCATCAATGCCAAGTCAATCTATTTGTTTCAAACAAAAGATTTTAATATTGATAGGTAATAAGATGTTGTTAGGTTAGCAAATTACATAATAACTTAAGACAATACGTCCCTTAAGTAAGGACTGAATAAATTATCCGAGTTGGTATTATATGTATCTCACAACTTTTTACTGTAGAAAAACTGAGTTGCGAGACTTGGTTTTTTTACAAGTATGATTTTGATGTCATTTGTCATTAACACGTTTTTACACCCTGTTTCAAAAACTCTATTCTACTTCCTAATATCGAAACTATCACATCTATATCACACTCTTCAAAGTATAACTTAGCAGCATTTACATAAATTCATGTAATTATGAACTTCTTGAGATATTTTCGGAACTCTATCACACGGTGCTGTTCAAGAAATTGTAAAATAATTTTGTTTCAAAATCAATGTTGAGGACTCCTCTGATATTAGACTTATATGTCATCGTCAGCATCAATCCTTTATTATCCTTCTGCTGGGAACGGGTGGTTCCACGTAGGTGAGTGAAATAGTTAAGCCTTAGTCCACCACATTGGCTAAGTGTAGATTGAAAGACTTCACACACAATAATTTTATATAGTGAAGTCTTAAACCGTAGGTTTCGTCACGATGTTTTCCTTGATCGTTTAAGCATGTGTCACTTAGGTTCTGTAACGCATATAACTTTGAAAAGGGCGTAAGAAATTTATGCAATAGGCCCTCAACTTAAAAGGATAAAAAATAACAAAAAAATACAACGGACTTCTATGTCATTACAAAGTAAAATGAAATAAATGGTTTAGTACATAGTTCTGAAGTCGACACTCAATATTTTTCGTTGAATAACTGCTTAAACAGCGTCTCTAATATGAGCGCCGACTTCGGAAACTAATACGTAACTAAAATGTAGCTATTCTCATTCCTCACTAAAATACACTTGGATCTGTTTTTCCAAATGATTAAAAGTATAAGTTGAAAGATGTGTGATGTGTGTGCAGCCGGTGATGGGCTGGCTGGTGGTGGCGCACGCGGTGGCTTGCGCGCTGCTGGTGTCCTGATGGTCATCTTCATACGCTTCCTCGACCGCTACAAGCCTCTGCTGCGACGTATGTATCATACTCATAACCCTACAGATTACGTAAAAAGCATATATAAACTAAGTGATTATTTGACTGATAAAACGGTGTGGTCTGAAGTAGCTCCAGCTCCACATGTTCCACATTAGGTTAAGATGTGTGTAATGGAGTTTCTTTCGCCGCTTCTAATAAGTAATGACATTCAAAAAGTGCTCTGTAAATAACCTATTTTGAATAAAAAAAAAAGATTTGATTTGATTTGATTCTTAGTTCTGAAAATATCATTATGATTTTCTCTTGTTTTTCAGTTCGGGGTCAACTAGCGCGGTCTCGTATACAAGGTAAATCGGAATTTTTTCTTCAACGCATTGGTAAATTACAGATTGAATGCGATCTATTAAAATAGATGACTCTGTATACATATTTTTAAACAGTTAGGTTTTTTCATCGTGAAAATATGAATGGGATAAAATATGGTATACAGCTTTTGCAAGATAAACTAATTTTGTTATTTGTAGATTTTTTTGGCGGACATCGTTGCCGTGATAGATAGATAGAAGATAAGCAAAACCATTCAAGTTATTTTTGTTAATAGTAACATTTGCTTCTACTGTTCTGTACCATAATTATTTTCTAATTCCCTAGAGTTGAATCAAGGGCCGTCGGACATGCACGTGCTGCAAATCCACCAGGAGTTCCCTCCCTTCTCGTCGAGTCCACCGACTCTCTGAGCGCCCAGACTTACCACCTCATACTTCGAGACCTCGGAGCCCCCGCCGCCGTACACCGACCCCAACGCTCCTTTCACCAAGTTTGAGAACCCACGTCGTAAAATGAAAGATAACGAACCCCAGCCTCCGACTGTCTGCCTGATCGTTGAAGGGGGACGCACTTGCCTCGGTCTCATTGTTAATGAGAATTGGTACCCGCTGGGTCTCAAGGTATTAAAGAACCAATGACCAAACTTGAGATTAACAAGGAAAAGCAGTAAACGCAATAATATTGAAATGACTGCCGATTGAGATCGTAATGCTACACCAGTTCATATTATACGGACTCGACAATTTTTACCGTTCGCAAACTGATTAATGTTGCTGTTCACACTAAGCGATAAATGAGTTTAGTTTACATTTACTCACCTACTGATTGAACGTCATTATAATCTGTTCAATTAAATCCCGCAATTAGCAAACGGTTAAACTTTCAAGTCGATAAATATGAACTGTTACCTATATTATACATAATTGTGTCGCAGGCAAATACCGAATACCGGCATTTCATTAAATGCCTATTATCTGTCACATACGTCTCATTTGGTGTCAGAGAACAAAATAGTGGCTATCCTACCAAACATCCGATTTTTAACTATGTTTGTATTGATGTTTGTTCCTAGCTTCAAAGAATGAATATTAGATATAATAAATCTGTGTTAGTTGTCGCTCAATTCACTACTTTTTACAATATCTACTTTCACATAACAATTAAATTCTTAATGTATTGTATCGTAATCTAAATTTAGTTTGTCATTAAGTAGTATTATTGTTGTATTGGTGTCTGTGATATGGGATATGATAGAAGCGAAATTCGAAACCACAAAATAATGTATCTTTCGATTATGTGTATGAAATGTATGAAATTTGAAATAAAACATATTACAGCAGATTAAAACAAATTCTTTATTGAATTCAAGTGCCTTATCCTAATACAGCTAAATTGCTGACCATCTAAGTAATTAAAATACCGTATTAAATAATATAAATGCATTTTGAGCTCAATATGTTACATTCTACTTTCTACGAAGATTATTTATTTATGAATCTAATATGGATGATAGATGGCTATATTTCTCATATGAAAAAGATTGCTTTAAAAGATACGAATGCTTTAATTTTTAATAATTTAACTTAAAATAGGTGAACTTTCAACCCTAAGGATATGTTGGTAGTTTTGTCGGTTCAATATATTTTCAAATTGATGAGAATATGGTAATTTTGTAGTTTTTCGACAATTAACAAATAATCTTCTTATTTGTTGAAGCAATCATGTGCTGAAGCTTAAATAAATTCTAATGTTATAATGTTAATTTAAAATAGAGATCGCAATATATTTCCATACATTTTAAAAGTGGCTACTGCCATCCATGGACATGTGTAATCAACCTAAGATAAGATTAGTTTCCTACCTGAGGTCGGTCACAGATGCGCCGCTACCCTTGAAGACTAAGCTGAAATGCTCTGAAAAGTGTGTCTCGCTTACCACACCCTTCAAACCTAATAACAGCAGCGCTCTGGTGTTATTAGGCAAAATATTTCCTCATGCTTATCATACTTTTCGCCTATAACTCTTCAGCTTTACGATCATAACCAGCCTTTATTCAATAAGCCTTAATATAATAAGGAAGCATCCATAAATTAAGTCTTTCTAAGGTTTTCTAAGTTTCTTTTAACATTTTAAAGTTTTTATCTAATTCCACAGATTATCTTCTTGGATTTTTATCGGAACACCATGTCATATTTATTTCGAAATATCTCTGAATTTACTTCCCATTTGAGCATATGCAAAAAAATGGAAAAATGTGATATTGTTCTTTTCAAAGAGATAAAACGAAAATTACAGGTACTTATTATATCTTTAATTTTGTGGGTTTTCTCATTCCTTTTTTTTAAGTATCTAATTTATGAATGCTCCTGAGATTAAATAGAATACTCTTTTAGATACAGTCTCAGCGTCACAACGTGTTAGCACCAACGTCATCTTAACCCTACCAATAATATTTATATATTTTTACATATTTCTCCTTTAATACTTCTTATTTACTTCCAATATAACATATATTTAGTGTAAAAGCATTAGCTATATAAATGGTAAATATTTATTTACAAGTTATTATAGTGACCCAACGAAATTGTGCTTCTTTAGACAACTTTTGCTGTTTTAGACAACTTTTGGCCAAGAAGGTACATCCACTGAATAAAAAAACATAAGTTAATAGAAGTAACTTGCCTAAGTGGTTCAAGAAGTCTGTAAATCTCCAAGTTCAAGAGAATCGCG
Source organism: Epargyreus clarus clarus (assembly GCA_014595695.2). Taxonomy (NCBI): domain Eukaryota; kingdom Metazoa; phylum Arthropoda; class Insecta; order Lepidoptera; family Hesperiidae; genus Epargyreus; species Epargyreus clarus. The sequence continues at coordinate 196,958 of JACTTY020000170.1, read as the reverse complement.
TACATTTTCATAAGTCTTAACAAAAGTTTTGGTTGTAGCCGAAAATAAGACAGAAATAGGAGGTTTAATTTCGGTTAAATAAACAGTTTTGGTCGGTCACTAAGTATTATAGATATTAACATAATAATATTTCTTAAATTATACTTAAAATGGAAAATAAATGTATCGTTAAGAGCCATTTCATCAAAATTTTAAATGAAAATTTTAAGTAAATTCGATATAAGATTCCAATAAATATGATCATCTATTTTCAATTTTAATATTGTTTCAATGGCTCTTAACAAAGTGCTAAGAACATTTTAGACTCTATAGACACATAAAATATATTAAAATTTAACATATTTGTGCTAAATGATTTCACTTAATGCAAAATGTGAGTATTTTTTATTCTTGTATACTTAGCGTAAATTTTAATTGAGAACAAAGTCTAACAGAGTTTTTAATGTTTTTTTTTTAAATTTCACGTTATCATAATTTTTTTTTACTATAATTCAATATTTTTTGGGGTGATGTTAAAATATTTTTGAATTGCCATAATATGGGATAGAGTAACATAGCGTAGTATACACTAAGACATTGTGTATTGTGTATTGTATTGTATTCTAGAGTTCGTTGTGTCTCCTGACGTAGCGCGCGAAGTAGTCCGGGCGCCAGCACTTGCACGAGCCCGGCACTAGGAACCAGTCGTAGTACAGGCGCACCTGCAAACCACATAACATTGTCAACCCATTCTGATTCAATTTTTATAAGATTGTTGATCACTTTTTATAAGATTTCAGCGTACAAGTTTGCAGTCCACCATGGTAAGTGGTCACTGCCACCTATGGAAATCTGTAACTGCATATAGAACAGGGATTCTATCTGAAGCCGATCAAAGATTATCACTTTGGCATTGTCACTCTTGAAATAGTAATGTCATATGTAATTCAGTCAGTATCCATACACTTCCATCAGAACGAAGAACTCTTCACGTTAGAAACACGTGGTTGTATCTCCCTAATTGAACCACATTGGTTTTACCACTTTTCGATGTTTTACTTTTAAGTTACATCTAAATTTACTGATAGTGTAAATAATTTGATCATAAATTGATAAATAGAGTGGATTGTAACCTGGAAGCAACCGAGTTCGTCGTGCCCATCGCAGTGCGGCGGCTTCTCCGAGCTACTCTCTTCACGTTGTGGGTACTGTTGATACTCTTGCTGCAATACAAATGAATACAATACAATACTTGCATCCAAAATATATTGGGATTTTATTCAGATGAGTATATTACAATTTTTGTCTTATTTTACTTTCGGTAATACTCATGACATTTATTATTGATAAAAAAACATGACAACATATTTTTTATGAAATTACTGCTGCCCGTGGACTGCACTCGTTATAATAAAACAAATAGGATTAGAGCCCTATTTTAATTCAGTGTAGTTAAATGTATTTTTACCGAGGCCTAATTTAAAAAATACTAGAAAGTAGCAGTATATTAATGAGACGTAAAGTCGGTTAAAAAATAGTGTGTCGATCCCCTAAGGCTTCCTATAAGCTTACTTATGGTGACGAGTTTTGATGTTTAAGTGGTGTAAGAGCAACAATTCGAGTATTAATTTAAAGTGTGTGTGTTACCTGCGGCGTGGTGTGTTGCGGCGGGTAGTGCAGCTCGGCGACGAGCAGCGAGGCCCAGCGCGGCGAGCTCAGGCAGCCGCCCTCCAGGTAGTGGCAGCGCGACTGCATACATCTGCCACATGGGTAATAGTCTATACATAATCCTTTCTAAATATGTTTTTATATATAATACTAATAAATGGGCATAGCTATGGGTTTGTTAATGGGATTTTTTTACGAATTTCTTTTACGAATAGGTCAAAAAAACATATGTATTTGAACATTTTATTGTCCTCTAAAAATGCCCCTATATTTGCGGATTTTTTTTCTATTAGATTTAGTCAGCTGAAGCTTCACTAGTTTGAGAGGCACCGCAAGAGGACAGAGGACCACAAATTGCCGCGTAGAGGGCGAATCCGCATTCTAGAACCGGTCTTTAGTAGTAGTTTGTACGAACCTGGTGACTTCAAGTGTCTGCGTGAAGTACCCTTCGTAGGGAATCTGTACGACGTAGCGCCACACGCCCTGATAGTTCCGCGCGAACACTGGTGTGGCGTACTCCACGCGTGCTGGGCACGGTGTCGGTGGACCCTGAGAGGACATAAGAGGAAATACTCGTATATTATAAAACAAATCTTCAAGGATGAAATAGTTAACTTAAATGCCATTTGTATGGCTGCTAATGCAAACAAAACTTTATATAAACTATACGAAGTAGGATTTGTGTAGATGGTCTTCAATTGCTATTTTTCGAAAAGGAAACTTGTTCAATTTTTATGCTAATTGTGTGTATCATCTCATGAGATTTAAAGCATCAAGCAAATTGAAAATGTCTGTAATCAACAATAATTTCTTGCCATCACGTGATGCCTGCAGTTTCGATAATTTGTCTGATAAAAACGAAGAACTATAAAATAAAACTACATTAAACAGTTATTGTCATTACTTTAGTAGGTACAGTAACATTAAATTAGACCCCCCCCCCCCCCATGTCATCCAAAATAAGCAAAGCCCCCCTAAAAGCGCTTACATAATACTTGAACGACCCCTTATTCTTTAAGCTAGTCAGTTAAGTAAAGTATTCGATAGTAATATTAAACTGTAACATTGAAGGTGGTAGAACCCGGCGGCACCACCACCGAAGCTATTTCTGCCTCATAACAGCAATGTTAAGCGCTTCTGTGTTCTGGTTTGGAGGGTGTGGAATCATACTTATCTAGGCGTTCCAGCTTAGTCCTCAGGGGTAGCGGTGGATTTGTGGCCGACCTCAGGAATATCCTATTTAGTGTTAATTATGAATGTGAATGGCAGCATTAGCCACTTACCATCAGGTGGACCGCATGCTCTTCTGCTACTCCTATACTATTAAAAAAAATGAGTAGTTAAATACAGTGGGTAGTGGATACTGACCTCGTAGCGATGTTGTGTGTGCGGCGCGTGCGGCGCGGCGGCGTGCGCAGGGCCGGGGTCCTCGCGCCGCTCGGGGCCCGCGCTGTCGCCGTTGATGGCGCGGTACAGCATGCAGAAACTGGGGAATGACCATGAATGTGTTCGACCTCATTGGCTCTCTGACTACACATGCGCGCAATTATTTCAGAGCGGACTAGTAGTTTGACGCAGACTAAACCATGTAGGAAATTCACGAAACGGATGCATTGCTTGTCGGACCGGTATGGCGACCTTTCGCCACTCGGGTCACCAATTACATATTACATATATTACATCTATAAAATTGTTACGAGGTGACTAAAGATATATTCTACCTTAAGAAATATAGTTGTGAAGTACTTTTCTTGCAATATTAAAGTAATTACTTATATAACAGACAGTATAAATAAAATTAGTGGCAATGCGGTACTCACAATACCTAAAAAATGATTAAACCCCACCCTACAACATTTTAAATTATTCAAATAAATTCAACACCGAAAAATTGCAAGCAAATTGAAATATTATTTCCATTTGACTAAACCCTTCAATACTGTGATTACCTATGCTTTATGCGACTCTCCGGGCTATTGACCAAATGTCTGATTTTGTCGTGGACCTACGACATACAGTGGCGTATAAAATTCTACAGAATCGAAATACAATATATTAAATTTCCACATAATATAAACTTTGGTGTATTATAATAATTTGTAACAACAATATATTAAAAAATACTACATGATATTTAAAAACTTTAAAATAATGCAAAGTAACAGAAACGAAACGTACAATTGACATGTTTGACAGAAACGATTTTATGTCGAATGTCAAGTGTCACGCATGACGCATGTCGCATCTCGCGCACGGCGCACTTTAGTATTTAGTACACAGTTTTAGGTTAGAATTCCAGTGAAAGCCGCAATAAATGTGTCTATTAATGTTATTAAATTAAAATGTCTTCTGCGCTAGTGAGACAGGCGCTCGAACTCGTCGATCCCGAAGGTGAATTTCGTATATTAACGACGTTTTTACTCGAGTTTATAAGTGACTAATTAAGGGTTGTTACTTCCAGAAAACATAAAGAACAAGCGTAGAGCGAGACGTCGCCCGTACCAAGATCCGTCGGGTCAAGGTTTGTATTGTGAATTTGTTGTAGATTGCGTCATTACAACAGTAAGCGTTCATATCGACTTAACCATAGTAGCGATGTCATCGCAACACACGCTCGTGTTAGTTTTTATGGCTCTAATCATAGTATAAATTGCAATAAATTATCAGTAATTGCATGTAAATTATCAGTGAGTGATGTGGTAAGGTAGGTTGGACGTTAGGTTATTTCAATATTCTATTACCTTTTATTATTGTTGGTATATTGGCTGATAATTAATCTGATGTTAACAAGTAAAAAATAGAGTTATAAAAGTTTAAGTGTGTAGATAACATCGTATTATATTGCGTAGGAAAAGTATTAAGTAATATTGTACATATTTACCTCGTGCCTTATTTGTTTTAAGTGACGTAATAATAATATGTGATAAATTAAATTAAATACTTGTAGGTTATTTACTGTTATCTGATATAAAATTGTTTCTTCATAACTAATTGATTTGTGACAGTATAAAATATTAATCTAGAGTTTTCATAAAACATAAAATTGTGTAAAAGTCTTTTATAGTTGAAAGAACCATTGTCTCAGACTTTATTATTTGAAGAACACACTTATATTACTTGAAGAAGAACACTTTATTCAAGAAACTAAGGTAAAGTGTGGTTACAATAATTTTCAGTTCATTTTGTTGTCATTGGGGAGGTAATATTAGTCATAACAAGATTCTAGATTTTATACAATATTTTGACAAGATCTTGTGTCTATGCAGCTGTGTTATGGTAAATATTAATATGTTTATACACATTGTGTATAGTTGTTGTCTACCATGACACTGTGTCTGATATGCTCTATGTGCTATGTGTAGAAATAAATGACTCTTATTTTTGGATATGTTATTAAAGAAATTAACATAAGGGATCTCATTAAGGTTTAAACTTTTGTTTTAGTTTTAACATTTTAGCAAATATGATATTATTGCTACATTTTTCATATTTGGATCTCTAATTCATGATATATTAGATCCTTGTGGAATGTACACTTGAAGGTGGTGGTACCCTTTTTTGGTTCGACTCCGGCGGCACACCTATTTTTGCCTCATAGCAGCAGTGTCAAATGCTGTGTTCTGGTTTGAAGGGTTTGGTAAGGGAGACATACTTTTCCGAGGTGTTCCAGCTTAGTCCTCAGGGGTAGCGGCGCATCTGTGGCCGACCTCAGGTAGGAATATCTAATCATTCTAATCCTATCTGAAGTTGATTAGAGATGTCCATGAGCGGGAGTAGCCACATACCATAAGGTGGACTGCATGCTCGCCACTCCTATATTATAAAAAAAATCACTTGTTTCCTAGTCCATTCAGAATAGTTTTATGATGGCATGGCACTAGCCACAAACAGCTACTTCATACTAACAAACACTATTTAATGTATACATGCTAACTAATAAAGACACATGACATGTTATTGCTCATTGTTATAAATTATTAAGCATTCAGCTGCAGCTTTTTTTTAGATTAATGGTTTTCATGCTATATTTTTTCCTCAACTGTGGAGGATAATTCTTTTTTGTGTAACTATTTATGTACATCTCGTTATTTGGCTGCAATCTAAATGGCTTGATTGATTTTAATAATTGAGGTGTTGTTGGATTAGTCTAAATAGTGGGAGTAACATAGAGTCATCAAGAGATGGCGCCACAACTATTCTGAATTACGCTGTCGAAGTTTCCTAAAAATCTGGTATATATACAAGTTCCGATCTTAGACTGTCGGAGCACGGCCGCTCCCCGGGCATGGTCACCTAGCCCGGCGGGAGATCTCCCTTTGCCAAAGGCCGATTAATACAACTCATATAATCAACTTCAAATAGTATTCTTGTCTAGGGTTGATGTTGATTGTCATTAAAATACTTCATTATAGACCATTGTAACTAGGCTTGCAGTTTAAATTCATATGTTTTATGTTTCAGGCTTCATAAGTCAAAAGCGTAAGAACAAGAAGATAGTCAAGCAAACAAGTAAATCTCAGGAGGAGCTTACACAGGACAATATCAAGAAATTGTTGGCTCTGTCAAAACCAACTGCAGATTCTACGGTTGCAACCAAAGTAAGTATATATAGAAGACGAGCTTTTGCCCGCGGCTTCGCTTGCGTTACGAAGTAATATTTACTTCCTACTTTAAAATCCTTTGTTAGCTGATGCCTATGTCATAACATCTACCTGCATGCCAAATGTCAGTCCGATCCGTCCAGTGGTTTGGGCAGTGCGTTGATAGATCACTATGTCAGTCGGTCACCTTTGAGTTTTATATATTTAGATATTGTAGGTGGTAGAGTGGTAGGGAGTAGGTAATAAGTTCAATTATATATGAGGCAATTATATGTATTCGTAGGAATACACATAATATGTTCTGCTTAACAGATTAGTTCTGTTGAAATGTATGTTCAGAATTACAATTTGCCTAGATTTATAATAGTAAGGGATTGCAGCAAGGATTTGCAGCATTAAATTAATTTATGGAATTTCTTAGTGTCTCTATAAAAAAACAGTAAAATTACACATTTACCCAGTACTTTCTTTATCAATTGTCATTAAGATTGAAAAAGTTGGCTCAACAACCTATTCCAAAAGCTACAAGAATTTCCTATTTATATAAAACAATAGCAGGTTTTTCATTGGGTTATAGATAGTGCTCTATGATTTAATTTTATTTTGATATTTAGTTATTTATTTAAATAAACAACTTCTAATAAATAATGTATTTAGATAAGATTGTTTAATTTTATTTGTAATTTACAGATCATTGAAAGGGCCATCAAAGGCAAACCCTTAGCCGACAAGATAGAAATAAAAACTGACGAGGATAAATCCATCCTGTTTCCCGAGGAGAGTTTCAAGGACTTTGAAAACCAGTACTTCTGTAGTTAATGTGATAGTGATAGTACTAATTGGGTGGTTAGGTAATGGACATATATGGACATAGGCGATGCGGTGCTTGGTAAATTGATTCTGGTGAGCTCGGCGGTACTGTTCTTGCTTCTCTTCGTTTGGGTCAACTCATATCCGTTTATTGACGAAGGTGAGGATACTATATTATGGTATAAATGGTATAATTGAGGCTGCTAGAACCAGAGTGGCCTAACTACATTTTAATTATTTTTGACCTATCTGTATTTTTGTAATTTAAAAATGTTGTATAGTCCGCGTAAAACTTAGTAGCGCGTGGCCGTAGTAAATTGTATGACTAAACCTCCTCGCAACAACTTCAGAGCGGACTATACACTTTTACTTTTCTCCATATTGTGGATCGTTTTTTGTAGTTAGGCTACTCTGGTTCTAACAGCCTCAATTGTGTATTCATTTAGTTGTTTCATTTTGGTGATTGAGCATAAAGTCCACGTAATGGTGAGTGTTTACTGCTGACCATAAACATTAATAATCAATCTCAGATAAAATTAAAATCATACATGAGGTTGATGACAGATGAATTGCTAAGGTGTAACTCGGAACGTCTACAAACCAGAACACAGTAGCGCGTAACATTGTTGTTATTAGGTAGAATTAAGTGTGGAGTTAGTGTCTCTGGAGTCAAATCTTCAAGGGTTCTACTACTTTCTACAAAAAGTTTCTAATAGAATAACATCACAGTCTATGGTGCTCCCTATTTCATTGCTGCCATTATGTGAAAAATAACATTAAAATGTTTTTTTGTTAATTCATTTTACATTAATGGCACTCACAACGTGTCAATAAGTGTAGTGGTCTAATTTAATTTTTAGTAAGGCGATTCTAAGAAAAAAATGCCATACATGATACATATAGTTTCTATATGAAGTGGTTCAAGTATTAAAAAAATAAATTTTGATAAATACTCAAAATAAATTCAACGAAATCAAATTCAAACCAATTTCATTTTTCCAATTTCAGATCTTCCAATCTACAAATACATTCCGGACCCTCAGTGGGTGTTACTCGGGTGCGCCCTTTGGGGGTTGTTCTTCATCGGAGGGCTGATGACCTTCACCCTTATTCACATCTACCCTTATTTATAAACGTCAAGCTGGGGAACCCTCTCAGTCGTATCATGCCCAGGGTGGCCGATGATTGGATTATTATAGGTGTTTCCGGGGTCACTTGTGGGGGAAAAACTACTTTAGCGAACAAACTAAAAGATTCTTTAGTACCGATATACGTTTTCCATCAAGATAAGTACTTCTATCCGGATGATAGTCCTCACCATATACGATGTGTGGATTTAGACCATAATAACTATGATATACTCTCGTCTTTGGATATGGATTTGATGTATAAGGATATAATGGATACTATTCAAGGAACGGATAAGTCTCATACGTCAAATGTGGAGCGAGTACCGGGGAAGTATGAAGTGAAGAATAAAAAGTTCCTAATCATTGAAGGTTTTACCGTTATGAACTTTAAGCCAATTCTAGAGATTTGTAATTTAAGGTGAGTTTCACACAGTTCTTATTCACTATGATTAATCATGATTTGATTTATTATTTAGCAGATATAGTACTAGTAGCTTAAAGAACAGTTTATGGTTTGATTCTTACATAAGGGCTACTTATATCAGGTGTTTCAACTTGGTTCTCAGAGGTTCTTAAAGGCATCGGTAATCTACTCAGGTAGTCTAATGCTATCTGGGGTTGGTTACAGAAATCCATTAGCAGAAGTTGTCACTTACCATCAAGTAGAAATTGATGACAGGTGCATAGTCAGTTTGTCACTTCCGAGGACTAAGATAGCTTAATATTTAAGAGCATAATCAGCCAATATGAATAATTTTGATATTGCAACGAATAGCAATGGAATATATTTTATTCTTTTATTCTGCATAACTTGTATAAGTATTATTATTGTGATATTTCAGGTACTACTTTGTGTTGTCATATGAAGACTGTGCTGCCCGGCGCTGTTACCGTCTGTACGACCCACCTGACATCGAGGGATACTTCGACCGCTGTGTTTGGCCTGAACACCTCAAATATAGAGCAGAGGTAACTAATATTATTATTATTTTTATAATATAGGAGCAGCAGACGAGCATGCACCACCTGATCGCAAGCTACTGCTCATGGACATCTGAAATCAACCACAGATAGGATTACATATTCCTAAATTTTATTTTGGACAACAATGCAATTACTTAGTGACGTCATTATACGTCTAATGTGGCAGACCAATTATTTTTATCCATTCGTCATAAGAATACCAAATGTAAAGGTTTTCTGAAAGAAATACGAAAAATGAAATGACTTTAAATTTAATATAGTGACAGAAAAATAATAAATGAAATGTTTTTAAAAACTCCTAAAATTAATATAACAGACATATGTACACTTACACACACGCATCTCTATATATATTAACTTTATATCATATTAATTTTACTATTTCAGATCGAGAAAGACAAAAGGGTGACCATATTAGACGGTATGCAGCCGAACGCTCTCGAAATAGTATTAGCTGACATAGTGTCCAAAGGCGGAGAAATTATTAAATAGATAATATACATTAGTCAACATTGTTAGTGAAATTCATTGTCGATTCGGGTAGCATTGAATTGTTATGTCATTTCAAATAATTTTCGCTTAGTAGCCGATATTCGACCATTATTAAATTTTTAATTTTTAAAATTGATTTTAGCTCGACAGTATCTAAATACAAAAGACAAGAAAAGAGAAAAAATACTGAACTGTTTATAAATAGATAATTATAATTTAAAAACTAAATACCAGGCTAAAATCGCACAAGGAAAATCGTTAATCCTGATTGTCCTAATGAAGATAATGGGTTATCCCATTAAAATCGTGTATTGTCATCGGTTCTTGATAAGTGTTCAAAATTTTGAATTTATTTGACTATTCAAAGTGGGTTAAAATCGAGTACGAAGATTCCGTTACAATAAATTAAAATATTTATATGTAGATAAAAGAATTAGACTTTTAAAAATAAGTAACTAATACATATTAATCACATGAAAATAAATAAATAGTAAAATTTGTTAACAAAACTGCCTTCTATTGATGTTTAAAATTTTAATAATGATATTTGTAACTAATAATTTTATATAAATCTAATAATAAAGATAAATTCTTTATAAAAATATTATACATACTATAAAATTCTGAAGAATATTGAGTGTTCATGAATAATTTATATTGAATAACATTTTGAATAACACCAAATGAATAATTCGGATAAGCTTTATAAATATATAAATATAAAATACAATTCATTGATACCTGAATAGTGTTCAAATGTCGCTATTTTTATATTTTGTTAAACTTTGTAGTGAATACTTGTCTATATATAAAAATGTGAGATTGTTATGTTGTTTGTATGGCGAAGTAATTTAACTTAAATTTTAAAATTATGTTATGCTAAAATGGGCACAAGTTTTAAATTTAGTAAGTTTATAACAATATCCATAGATTAATAAAGATACTTCGCCGCCTTGAAATTGAATGAAGCCAGAAACGGCTTATTATAGTAAGTTTTTTTTTTAATTCTTGACAAATAAAAACATTTTTAGAGAAAATTTACGAATAAATAACTAATACTGCGTAATTTACACTTACAATGTACAATTTACATAATAAATAAATAATTATTTCAAATATTTTAAGGACATTTTAGCACGGAGACGTGACAAAACTTTTTTACGCAACTATTTCAATTCTCAAAACTGGTTACATTTTCTTGTTAGGAGTGAGTAATCTTTACTAATCTATGACAATATCAGAATAGGCATGATGACAGTATTAAAAAATCAAGGAATATATGATTTAAAATAAGTATAAACAATATATTGAAAGGATTCTCAAAAATGACTCAGTTTACAAAAGAAGTTTTGTTATATTTTCAATAAAATAAATGTATAAAAGACTGCAGTCGGCCATCTTGTCTGAAATGCTAATCGGGGACGTCACTTTTTGGTGTGCCTTAATTATTTAACTAAATTGCTTAACTTTTGTATGGAATATAATGTGACGTCACTATCGGACGCCATGACACCCGCGAGCGTTTTCGCGCTTTAAAAAAAGATATAAAAATCCTATTATTTTTGTTAATACTGTATTTATTACCAAAATAACACATTTTTGGAATCAGTTATATAGTCCGCGTAAAACTGCTAGTCCGCTCTGAATATAGAAATGCCATCAAAAACAATGCTTGTAAAAAGATCCAAGTCTCGCCATTCAGTTCTTCTACCGTAAAAAGTTTTGAGATCTATGTAAAACCAAGCCGGTAAATGTATGCAGTCCCTACTTAAGGGACCTTCTGTCTTAAGGTATTATCTCACTATCTAACCTAACAACATCTCATGGGACCATACCAATATTAAAAATCTTTTATGTTCTAAATAAATTAACGTGGCAATCGTACTGCAAGTCACATTGTGTTTTCATCTTATCATATCGCATCACACAGGTAACATTAGTACGATTGCCACGTCGATTTATTTAGAACATAAAAGATTTTTAATATTGGTATGGTCCCATGAGATGTTGTTAGGTTAGATAGTGAGATAATACCTTAAGACAGAAGGTCCCTTAAGTAGGGACTGCATACATTTACCGGCTTGGTTTTACATAGATCTCAAAACTTTTTACGGTAGAAGAACTGAATGGCGAGACTTGGATCTTTTTACAAGCATTGTTTTTGATGGCATCTCATTCCTTTTTGTAGATATTTGTACTCTTTTCCTTTCCGGTACCTTCTACTAGTTGAATCTCAACAAAAGATTTTTTAAAGCCAATTAAATTTTTGTAGTTAGTCTTTGTAGTTATGTAAATAATCTTGCCATTCATCATCACTTTCATTCGAACATGACAATAAATTAAATCTAAAAAAGTTACTATTTTGACAACTGAAATTATTCCCATTATCCTCAGGAAAAACATCTCTACTGATTGTGATTTATTTATTTATTTATTTATTGTGATTTAACGTGTCTTCGTATTAAATAATCGACATCCCTTACTTTCTTCTGAATATCCGACAAAAATCATTGGTAATCTTTCACTGACTTCGTCGGACTCCGGTTTTTGATATAAACCACAGTATTTACTGCTCTTGCTCAAATTCGTTTCAATTTATAATAGACTTCTGACTTCTGAAATGAAATGAAATATTTATTTAATAATGATAACATTCGTTTTAGACTTCTCGCATTTACAATAATAGTTCTGTTAGCTGTTTCAACCACAACAATTTGTTTAGGGGTATATAGTATCGCCTTCTGATGTAGAATTCCATTTGTTGACAAGAAAATATTGAAAGCTCTATTACAAAATTTCGTCCCACTATCTGATCTCATACATTTGTTCGACTTGCTAGTTCCCTTTTCAACACGTTATATTTTTGAAATTTCTTATAGACTCACTCTTATGTTTTAGAAAATAAACATTCATCGTGTCATTCGAGAATAATATAATAGTCGATAAATAATAATATGTACCTTGAACCGTTGAGTGAAGTAGCTTCCATGGGACCACATAAATCTGTATGTACGATCTCTAGTATATCGTTCGTTCGCGTTCAGAGGTTTGGAAATGGTTTCTTACTAGTCGTCATATCCGTCGTAATGTTCACATTATCAAGACCAGTCACAATATTCTTTAAAATTCGCATATATTCCGGATTAATATGGGCTAGTCTTCTATGCCAATATTTATTGGACATTGTCAAATTACATATCGGTGATTTGACAAATTGTTTAAATTTATATATACCATTTACGTTGTGGCCAGTTGCGATGATATTATCCATAGAGTTACTAATAGTGCAACCGTTTTTCAAGAAATTAACAGTAAATCCTTTTTCAGTAAGTTTACTCACCGCTAACAAATTCATACTTAAATTATTAGTCTGCACTTGTCTTCTGCATTCAACCTGTAGTTATTTTTAGAATTAATATTTCCAGAGTATATTAATAATACATATTTTCAGCTAGACTATATTTTTATTCACTTCTATTTAAAACTTAGCTCACCGAACAATATCATTTTATATATAACTATTATGTTTGTTTTGTACGAGCAATGGAGCAAAAAAAAATACCCTAATTGTGCAATGGACGGTTGTTTAAATTCAACATTAAACTGTGCATTTTCGTTTTTTTATAGCTATCAATTTTTTAGGGAGGTATGTCGGTATTTGCTGTTGTACCGAGCCACTAGGAGCTGATATTTTTGGTGATCATGGCAAGAATATGTTATAAAGTGGCTATCTAAGCTCGATTTATATAACAGTTTCTTATTTCGAATAATTTGAAACGAACTTAACTAAATTTATGTAATATTACGTATCAAATATTACGTAAGTTGAAAACATGATTTTTTGTTTGTGTAGATATTGGTTTGTCTTTAAGGCCATTTGGTAGATTTACGTCTAAAACAGATAGGGCAAAAGGAATTGTGTAATAAGGGTAATCCGTTTAGAAGTTATTAGGGATTTTCCATTGTGAACATTGTAAATTTGTATATGTAAGCTTATTATTTTCATACAGACATTTATTTAAGCGCAATAAGGCCGAAATTTGCACATTTGTTTCCTTGGAAACAAACTTATTATTATTTTATAATACGGTGACAGTTGCTTTACCTCACGACAGTTATTGTATTTTTTGTATGTTACCGTTATATTGTAGAATACGAAAGCATACACATTAACTAGGCAGTCTTAAGATTAGCTAGAAAATATGCAGATTAACTATGTAGTTAAAATCGAAACATCTTTTCAGACTTGTTCTTAGGGCTAAAACACATGCCTTTTTACGACACGATGACGTATCGTGACACATAGCGACATTGTGCCACAAAGCGATATTGTTTCGTGAAAATATACAATGTTTGTCGTAAATTCATGACACAACGACGCATCATGACATGCACGGGTCGACGTCAAGGGGTGAAAATTGATACAATCTTCGTTTTGTACTTTAGGTAATGGGCAAGCTAATCTGCGTTTTAACTGATTTAGGCACATTAGCCGTAACATCTAGTTTTTTGTCATGACATTTGTCAGAAATTCGGAATGTTTTTGATATTATATTACTTTTTAGGGTTCCATACCCAAAGGGTAAAAACGGAACCCTATTTCTAAGCTGTCTGTCTGACATAGAGCTCTATTTCTGGAACCTTAATAGATAGAAACTTATTTTTTTACGGAATATATATAATAGTGGCCGCTTTAACAACAAGTACTAAAAGTAAAAAGAAAAACTTTCATATAAAGGAGAGTTGCCATACAAGGACCTTATTTTTCTTTATGAGGAGGAAATCTTCAAAAGGTACTCGACGACGTGGGAGTGACGCCGGGTGGCCGTCCTCAACGTTTGTTGGAGAACTCCGGGATCTCCGACGGAACGCAACCGAAGTCCTCCAAGCGCAATGCCCCGATCAAGCTCTGCCCTGGGCAGTTTTCGCTCCTCCTAAACTATCCCGTGTTCACGACGGTATGCGACTACACACCGCCGTCCTTCCCAGGGACACTTATTGGACGGTTCGAGCTCCTTGCTGCCACTCCCAACTCTGGAAGCCCCCTTTTAGTCGCTTCTTACGACAGGCACGGGATATCGTAGCCCTTTTTAGTCCAGGAACTACAGGGACAAACATATAAGGACCTGCTATTTTTTGGCGTTTTCATTTTAATGATTGAACCGTAGATGTTACAGTTGAAATGTTCACAATGCATTATATGGCAGCTATAATATCAATTAGTAAAAATAAAAATAAAAAAACAAATATTTTTGTGGTACGGAACCCTCAGTGTAAGAGTTCAATTCGCGCTTCACCAATTATTTGTATTGAATTTAAATTGAAGTTGGAATAGAAAACGTCTTATGTCTCGAGAATAGAAACAATTGAAGTCGTCGCCAATAATAGTAGGGGAGCCCAAGACGGGATTTTGAGAGTGACTCGAACGCGGCAGATTAAGATATGGGAGATACCTTACATCCTATAGAGTATCTTAAACCATCCATTTTGGGGGTTCAACCAGGGAAGTCCGTCAGATTATTAAAAAAAATAGTATTATCTATAGTAGCTTAATTACATGCTGAAAACAATAAATTTTAACCTGACGATTTGAGGGCAGCGTTAGGGAGTAATAAGGTTGCAAAAAAATCTATACCTGGACATACTCGAGTGCGGTCATTTTTTTAATATAAAGGAAATAATGCTAGAAAACGGGTAACATCATAATCATACCACACGTTGATGTAGTGACAAAAAACTTATTTAAAAGGAAAATATGTATATACACTATCTGATAGCGCTACTTATTAGCATGAATCCCTGGAAAGTAATGCTGTGTAACAAACTAAATGAAAAGGCTAATTTTATGGAAAATACATTATTCTTCATACATTCTCATTCTATTTTTATTCAAATCGTCAATATAAAAAACCCCTCCACTAAATCGTCAGATGAAGGGTTATGATAAGTAAAACATCAGCTGGAATTTCCTGTATAATAATCTTACGCCCTCTAGTGTGGCATGATAACGATTTTTTTTTGCAATTTCGAAGAGTCACTGACAGTCTTTCGAATCGGATCGTCAGTCTTTCGAATGGGCGACTCATCTGGGGTAACTTCATATCCCCTTTGAAAATCGAATGCGCTGGTTACTTTTTTTCCATTTTTACCTCTCGTATGGCTGCCCCAATATGCAAACCAGCAGATAAACATATTTCCGGCATCAGAGATATATACTCTATCACTAACCTGCCGCGCCTTGAGTATGTCTGACTCTACTTTTTACATCTTTCGAATCGTCTAGAAACTATTCCCACGGTGAATCGAAAAATATCACACAACCTTTTCTTCACTCTAACGTGTAATCTACACAATCGTATAGGTCCTATCGACGCTCGAGTTTCTACCCATTAAACATCATGGGCTCCCCTACTACTCGTACATTTCGCGGACAGAAACACAGATTCATTAACTGCAAATGTAACTTTGTCATCCTATTCCTATATAACTTATATAGGATACAAAGTTATTTAATGTAGTTGGTGTATCTAGATAACTGGACAGAAATTGCAAAATATTTTAGTTTTCCCATGAGTTATATACTAAACACTAATTGTATTCTCAATTTCAACCTTCTATGTCTGCTAGAAGTGCCTTAAACTTTTGATGATCGGTCAGTCAGTGAGTGAGTGAGTGACAAAATTACGAACTTTGACTACTTGTAATTCTTAAACTACTGGTTCAAATTTAATGAAATTTGAAATATATCGTATCTACACAATGCTTGCTTGGCTCCTGAAAATTCAGGCTTCTAGCTTCATATGCAACGAAGTTACAGGAGGTCGAAAATGGGCCGAATTGCTTCGAGAAAAGAATGCTACGGCCGTGCCGCTTTTTTTGGCTTTGGCTCGACTTGGCGGAGGCACTGCCGTGCCTCCAGATGAATCGCGTCGCCATAGCAAATTGTATGACTAAACCTCCTCGCAACAACTTCAGAGTGGATTAGTAGTTTGGTGCGGACTATACCTAAATTATAAGGGGTTTGGAAAATTTGTCATCATGCCTTTTATAGAGAAAAAAAACCATAATAACAATATCATAATTGAACTAAAATGAGTATTGTTTCTATTGTGGGTTGTTCGCACAGGGTTCTCGACCAGTTTCTAATTTATTTATACGTTGTATAATTTGTGTACGCGCAAGTATGTTCGTTGATATGTCTGATAGTAAAACACCAATAAATGCTAGTTATCACATACTGTGTTTTATTAACAATTTTGTAATCTTTAAATATAATGATGAGTTCTTGCGCACTAGTTATGACCAGTGCAGATAATTTTTTGTACAGAAAAAATAGTAATAGCCATAACCTAAAACTGAAAAAAAAAATGAAGAAATGTTTTTGATTTTTATACTCCCAAAAATGTTTTTACATAAAAATTGGTGACAATTTATTTTTAATTTTACAAACATGCTCTATTTTTTTGAATCAAGATATTTCACTCAATTATCTTTGCAAAAAAATGATTTCCGCAAAGTAAAAACGCATGTTTAATTTTCCAAGCACCCTGTACTCTTTCGAGTCAAGATATATAATTTTGATGTTAAATTAAACAGAGTCTATTTTTAACCGAAATCTATTAAATCGTGGAAACAGACATATTTTTAAATTACTGTTAATTTTAAGAAAATAAAGTATACTAGCTGACCCGGCAAACGTTGTGTTGCCATATAAATAAAACAAATGTTAAGGGTGAACAACCCTTACGGGTTTGAGAAATATATAGAATATTTGAAACTGCGATGGTAGCGAAGTCTGTCGAATCCAATGTGAAATTCCAAAATCAACAACTACTTACCAATAAAAACATAATTAAAACACCTTTTCCCACGGACTAAATTGTGAATCTAAACCATTCTCAAGTCCCCTTGACCACACACAACAAATTTCATCAAAATCAGTCCAGGCGTTTCGGAGGAGTTCAGTGACATACACACGCACATAAGAAATATATATAAAGATACTCACACGCCGCCGCCGTCGCAGAACTTCCTGCTCTCGCGCGGAGCCTCCAGTCCGCGGTGCTCCATTGGTAAGTCCTCAGATTCCACAGAACGCTTAGATCTTTCCTCCAGTCTATAAATAATGGTGTTTATTTATTATTAACTAGCAGAACCCGCGGCTTCGCCCGCGTAAAAAAAATATGATATAACAGACAAATACTCGTAACTGTAATCGTAAATTTGTACCTTTAACAATTTTAACGATAAAATAGCATTAATATTTAATTAATAAAAGCTTTTTTTCTTCACTGTGTAACTAAATTGGTCAAGCTTTCTTCAGAAACATACACTAAAATTCTAATTAGTGGACTGTAATGAAACTTTCTTTAAAATATAAGTTTCATGTAGGACACAATAATTATTATTTACTCTATTCCATAGGAACCGTCCATGTTATATGCGGCCTTACATACAGTGGTTCTTTCCAGGGTAGCTGGCTGGGCGGTTAGAGCTCCCATTCTTGCTGCCCGCAACTCCCGAAGTCCCCCTTTAGTCTCGTACGATAGGCAGGGGATACTGTAGCCCTGTTCTAGCCCAAAAATTTTAATCCAAGGTCTATGTGTCTATCACATAACCATCACTAATCCACGCATAACCACAACCATACCCCACGGCAGGACAAAATGTTGGCACGCAGTGTGTCCAAAGTAGTTGCGATGTACCTAATCAGTATACCAAAATTACGGATTATCATATATGAAATTTGCACCCGTCCACGTTGTCGTGTATTTGTCTGAATAGACGTTATCTGAAATTTTACGTTTCTAACTTCGAACCTAAAAGATTCCCGTATATATACATATAACACTTCTTTTACCTCCTTAGTAGAATTTCAAAAACATTCCTATGTACATATGTATCAATAAATACTTTATCATCAAATTTCTGAAAGCTAATTCAACACCTGCGGTCGGCAAGCCGACACCCACGGGTGGTGTATGGCCCGCGACTTTTCCTTGTGGCCCGCGGGTCTGCGCGTTACTAATAATTTACCAAGTGCAAGTCCAACCCGCACCTTGAGCATTCCGTGCAACTAAAATTTTATATTTACACATTTTGTGAAAATTTCAACTGTCTACCTCTAACGGTTTAAAAGTTAGTTGGAAAAATATCGAATAGCAGTTTGTTGTATGGGGACCCCTTTTTGTTTTCAACTTTTTTATTTTTAGTATTTGTTGTTATAGCGGCCACCGTTATGCATCCTCTGTAAGAATTTCAAATGTCTATCTATTACGGTTCCAGAAATAGAGCCCTGTGACACACGGACAGACGGACAGACAGTGAAGTCTTAGTAATAGAGTTCCGTTTTTATCCTTTATGTACGGAACCCTAAAAAACCGTCGATGTGCACTTCAACACGCGTAATACATTCCCATATTAAAAATATATGTTACGATGGCCCGTGGAATTTCACCCTACACTAAACCTCTCTGCACTCTGTTCTTTTTCCAGACACGCCAAAGGAAGTAACTTCAACAACGGTTTTTAAAGAATCGTCCTTTACTTATAGGTTTCTAAAGGTGGTAGAACCCTTTGTGGTTCGACTCCGGCGGCACCACCGCCACACCTATTTCTACCTAATAACAGCAGTGTTAGGCGCTGCTGTGTTCCGTTTTTAAGGGTGTGGTAAGGGAGACAGACTTTTCCGAGGCGTTCCAACTTAGTCCTCAGGGGTAGCGGCGCATCTGTGGCTGACCTCAGGTAGGAATATCTAATCCTATCTGGGGTTGAATACAGATGTCCATAGCCACTTACCATCAGGTGGACTGCATGCTCGTCGTCTACTTTTATAGTATAAAAAAAATAGTACCCTAATGGTGGTTGATTGTTGAGTTGCTAAAATGCTGAAACAGATGTGTAAACAGAAAGGCATAATGCATACACCCTTCTATAGCAGTCATAAGGGTTAATCTAAAAATCTAAAAAAAACCGTGACTCAGATGCTTCATTGATTGTAATGATAATTTTTCATAGTGGTCGCTCCCGAATTAACGGAGTTTGAAATGAAATTCCAACCCCCATTTAACGACCTTAAGGGATGATTTTCCAAAAATAATGGTATAGGTGTTTAATTATTTTCTATCGAAAACCCAAATACCGATTTTTATACAGTTTACATTAAAACTGGAGGACTTTCATACAAACTTACAACCCCTATTTTACCCTCTTGAGGGTAGATTTTCCATAAATGGTGTTAAAAAGTTCTATTATTTCTAACAGGAAAGCCAAATGCAAGTTTTTATAGTCCTTGCTTCCGAATTAACGGAGTTTGAAATAAAATTCCAACCCCCATTTAACGAACTTAAGGGATGATTTTCCAAAAACAATGAAATAGATGATTAATTATTTTCTATCGAAACCCAGATACCGATTTTTATACAGTTTACATCAAAACTGGGGGACTCTCATACAAACTTACAACCCTTATTTAACCCAAATAAGGGTTCATTTTCTAAACGGTAGAATTATAGTTCCACTGTAGCTAACCAGTGAGCCAATGGCTAACTTACATAGTGCTGGCTTTCAAATTGGCAAATTTTAAAATAAGCTGTTAACCCTTATGTTACCAACTTAAGGGTTGATTTTCCAAAAATGGTGAAATAGGTATTTAATTATTTTTAATCGAAAACCTAAATACCGATTTTGATAGCGTTTACATCAAAACTGGGGGAATTCTATACAAACTTACAACCCTTATTTAACCCACATAGGGGTTGATTTTCCAAAAACGGTAGAACTAAAGTTATTTTATATCTAACCAGCAAAGCAATGGCTAACTTTCATAGTGCTGGCTTCCAAAATGGCAAAATTTAAAATAACCTGTCAACCCCTATTTAACCACCTTTAGGGTTGATTTTGGAAAAACTCTTAGATTAGATTTTTATTACTTTAAATCAGAAAGCTAAATACCAATTTTCATCTAGTTTGCTTTAAAACTGACGGACTTTCATATTAACTTCCAACCCCCATTTAACCCCCTTAACGGTGGAATTTCGTAAAATCCGTTCTTAGCTGACCTCTACTCGGTGAAAAGAATATTCCTACCAAATTTCAAGTCTTTAGCTCTAATGGTTCCAGAGATATCGTGATGAGTGACTATATACGTGGAAATCTCTTTTATATATATAGATTAAGTTAATTCTTTGGTATTGGGACTCTAATCGCAAAATATAGTAAAAAAAACAATATGATTTGTTACTTTTCATCTGTGGTTGATATCATATTAATTTTAATCATATTTTGTAGTTAATTATAGATGTCAATTGGTAGGTAAAAATCGACTGATTAATTAATAATAACGAGCTTCAGACTATCTTACACCGTCATTCTCTGGATGAGGAGTAACGTTATATCAAAAATAGGTAGAACCCTCTATAATTCAAGTCCGGCGGCACTGTCGTCACATCTATTTCTGCTGTGTTCTGGCTTAAAGGGTGTGGTAAGGAAAGCATGCTTTTCCGTCTTAGCTTTCTCTTCAGGGATAGTGGCGCTTCTGTAGCCGACCTCACGTAGGAATCTATTATTATCTGGGGTTGATTAAAGTTGTCCATAGGCGGCAGTAGCGACTTACCATTAGATGCATGTTTCTCTGCTACTCCTATTATAAAAAACAGTTACTCGTAACATGCAGTTAATTAAAAACAAAACAAACATCAACCACAGATAAGTATCGATATCTCACTGCTTTGTCATTGAAGGAAGCCATTAAACGGTTTTAACGGCTGACAATTCTGTCAGCCATTTAATGTCTGTCATGGTGTAATTTACGCGGAACAATGCCGACATGTGCAGATAAGACACGAAACCGAAGAAAAAGTGCGGAGAAATATCGTTTCATTCGTAAATGATATAAAAAACTACATTTAATATTCTTCAAACACGAAAATAGAGACAGTGACAATTTCAATTGTTAGACCCCCTTACCATGAGTTTTTACGTTTTGACAAATATGACTGTTTTGCTATTTGTTTACGTATTTGCCCATACAATTACCAATCAGCGCCCCCAGCGGATTATATCAGAACTTGGAAATGTATGGGGCAATACGTAAACAAATACCAAAACAGTCATATTTGTCGAAACGTAAAAACTCATGGTAAGGGTACTGGTTACATTTTTTTGTTAGGAGTAATCTAATCTATGCCACAAACCTGTTATGTTGTACATCAGGTAACGCAGGAGCGTCTGTCTCCGGCGCGGGGCCGGGCGGCGGCGGCCGTGTGGGCAGGTGCGCGACCCGCGGCAAGGTGTTGTCCGCTCGCAGTACTGGTAGCGAGCGGGATAGGAAGCGCAGGGTGAGGTTGCGGATCAGCTCGCTGGGACAAACATAAATAAATAAATAAATAAACGCTTTCTACACTCACAGCCCCACACTAGGATTCCCTGTGTCGTGGGTGCCATGGACACACACATAGACAAATACACAAACACCCAGACCCAGAAACAGGAATCTAAATTCATTATTTAGATGTCTGTCTGGCCGGGGATCGAACCCGGGACCCTGAGCGTCAGACCGGTATGGTGATCGCTCCGCCACGCGGGTCGTCATGGTGTTTAAGTTTGATTAGGTTATGTTGCTACTTAATTACCTATATCGTGATTAAAGGTATAATAATTGTAATCAAAACTCCATCCAAATTGGATGAGTAGTGTTTTAGAAAATCGCGTACACAGACATACATAGCTGTCGAATACAGAACTTCCTTTTTTGAAGTTGGTTAAAAATATCCTAATATATGTGAAAACGATTCAATTAACTTGTAGCTGGATACAATTACAGTAGACACAATTTTAATACATAAATATAATTTTATAGTTCAAGAAAAGCTAATTGCAATTTATTCTTCAAGATTTAATATAAACTGAGCATAATAGTTTACTAGTGTTCTAATCACACTATTAACTAATTTACTTAGTGTATATTGTAAAATATACATAGGTATCAGGTACATTATAGTAGGCATACATAAGTAAAAATTAACTAATCTCCGTTACATAAACATACTCACAAGGGATAAGGCTCTCCGTTAGGGTTCCGTCCTAGCGGGCTGCGCGGGATGAAGCCCCTGTTCAGGTCTCCGCACAGGTTGTTCGCGCTGACCGCCGCGCGACCTGCACCTGCGCACTCCGTTGCCACTTGTCTGTAGGGTGGCGGGCGTACCCTGACACAGAACAAATATTAAAAAACAACTGACTCTGCTCAGGCTCCCAACTTTAATCGAAGATAAAACTGTTTTATACATACGAGTAGTAGTAGGTATACATGGCACCTGATAGTAAGCTACTGAACCAGTGGATATCTGTAATGAACTCTGTAGCGACACATTGTTCGGAGTAGCATTGAGGTGGTAGAACCCTCTGTGGTTCCACGCGGGCGGCACCACCGCCACACCTATTTCTGCCTCATAATAGCAGTGTTAAGCGCTGCTGTGTTCTGATTTGAAGGGTTTGGTAAGGGATTCATACTTTTCCGAGATGTTCCAGCTTAATCCTCACGGCGCATCTGTGACCGACCTCAGGTAGGAATATCTAAGGCTCGACTTGGCGGGGCACTGCCGTGCCCCCAGATCCTATCTGGGGTTGATTACAGATGTCTATGGGAGGCAGTAGTCACTTACCATCAGGTGGTCTGTATGCTCGTCCGCTACTTCTATATTATAAAAAAACTCATTTGTCGACCCCTAGAAGAACTTAAATTCTATCTAGGATCGATTACAGTACAGATGTCAATGAGCAGTACCCACCAATGAACTGCATGCTCGCTACTGTTTCAAAAAAAAAAAGTGAAATCAATTAATCCATGTTTGTTTTAAATCCGTTTATTAATTACTAGCAGAACCCGCGGCTTCGCCCGCGTAAAAAAAATATGATATAACAGACAAATACTCGTAACTGTAATCGTAAATTTGTACCTTTAACAATTTTAACGATAAAATAGCATTAATATTTAATTAATAAAAGCTTTTTTTCTTCACTGTGTAACTAAATTGGTCAAGCTTTCTTCAGAAACATACACTAAAATTCTAATTAGTGGACTGTAATGAAACTTTCTTTAAAATATAAGTTTCATGTAGGACACAATAATTATTATTTACTCTATTCCATAGGAACCGTCCATGTTATATGCGGCCTTACATACAGTGGTTCTTTCCAGGGTAGCTGGCTGGGCGGTTAGAGCTCCCATTCTTGCTGCCCGCAACTCCCGAAGTCCCCCTTTAGTCTCGTACGATAGGCAGGGGATACTGTAGCCCTGTTCTAGCCCAAAAATTTTAATCCAAGGTCTATGTGTCTATCACATAACCATCACTAATCCACGCATAACCACAACCATACCCCACGGCAGGACAAAATGTTGGCACGCAGTGTGTCCAAAGTAGTTGCGATGTACCTAATCAGTATACCAAAATTACGGATTATCATATATGAAATTTGCACCCGTCCACGTTGTCGTGTATTTGTCTGAATAGACGTTATCTGAAATTTTACGTTTCTAACTTCGAACCTAAAAGATTCCCGTATATATACATATAACACTTCTTTTACCTCCTTAGTAGAATTTCAAAAACATTCCTATGTACATATGTATCAATAAATACTTTATCATCAAATTTCTGAAAGCTAATTCAACACCTGCGGTCGGCAAGCCGACACCCACGGGTGGTGTATGGCCCGCGACTTTTCCTTGTGGCCCGCGGGTCTGCGCGTTACTAATAATTTACCAAGTGCAAGTCCAACCCGCACCTTGAGCATTCCGTGCAACTAAAATTTTATATTTACACATTTTGTGAAAATTTCAACTGTCTACCTCTAACGGTTTAAAAGTTAGTTGGAAAAATATCGAATAGCAGTTTGTTGTATGGGGACCCCTTTTTGTTTTCAACTTTTTTATTTTTAGTATTTGTTGTTATAGCGGCCACCGTTATGCATCCTCTGTAAGAATTTCAAATGTCTATCTATTACGGTTCCAGAAATAGAGCCCTGTGACACACGGACAGACGGACAGACAGTGAAGTCTTAGTAATAGAGTTCCGTTTTTATCCTTTATGTACGGAACCCTAAAAAACCGTCGATGTGCACTTCAACACGCGTAATACATTCCCATATTAAAAATATATGTTACGATGGCCCGTGGAATTTCACCCTACACTAAACCTCTCTGCACTCTGTTCTTTTTCCAGACACGCCAAAGGAAGTAACTTCAACAACGGTTTTTAAAGAATCGTCCTTTACTTATAGGTTTCTAAAGGTGGTAGAACCCTTTGTGGTTCGACTCCGGCGGCACCACCGCCACACCTATTTCTACCTAATAACAGCAGTGTTAGGCGCTGCTGTGTTCCGTTTTTAAGGGTGTGGTAAGGGAGACAGACTTTTCCGAGGCGTTCCAACTTAGTCCTCAGGGGTAGCGGCGCATCTGTGGCTGACCTCAGGTAGGAATATCTAATCCTATCTGGGGTTGAATACAGATGTCCATAGCCACTTACCATCAGGTGGACTGCATGCTCGTCGTCTACTTTTATAGTATAAAAAAAATAGTACCCTAATGGTGGTTGATTGTTGAGTTGCTAAAATGCTGAAACAGATGTGTAAACAGAAAGGCATAATGCATACACCCTTCTATAGCAGTCATAAGGGTTAATCTAAAAATCTAAAAAAAACCGTGACTCAGATGCTTCATTGATTGTAATGATAATTTTTCATAGTGGTCGCTCCCGAATTAACGGAGTTTGAAATGAAATTCCAACCCCCATTTAACGACCTTAAGGGATGATTTTCCAAAAATAATGGTATAGGTGTTTAATTATTTTCTATCGAAAACCCAAATACCGATTTTTATACAGTTTACATTAAAACTGGAGGACTTTCATACAAACTTACAACCCCTATTTTACCCTCTTGAGGGTAGATTTTCCATAAATGGTGTTAAAAAGTTCTATTATTTCTAACAGGAAAGCCAAATGCAAGTTTTTATAGTCCTTGCTTCCGAATTAACGGAGTTTGAAATAAAATTCCAACCCCCATTTAACGAACTTAAGGGATGATTTTCCAAAAACAATGAAATAGATGATTAATTATTTTCTATCGAAACCCAGATACCGATTTTTATACAGTTTACATCAAAACTGGGGGACTCTCATACAAACTTACAACCCTTATTTAACCCAAATAAGGGTTCATTTTCTAAACGGTAGAATTATAGTTCCACTGTAGCTAACCAGTGAGCCAATGGCTAACTTACATAGTGCTGGCTTTCAAATTGGCAAATTTTAAAATAAGCTGTTAACCCTTATGTTACCAACTTAAGGGTTGATTTTCCAAAAATGGTGAAATAGGTATTTAATTATTTTTAATCGAAAACCTAAATACCGATTTTGATAGCGTTTACATCAAAACTGGGGGAATTCTATACAAACTTACAACCCTTATTTAACCCACATAGGGGTTGATTTTCCAAAAACGGTAGAACTAAAGTTATTTTATATCTAACCAGCAAAGCAATGGCTAACTTTCATAGTGCTGGCTTCCAAAATGGCAAAATTTAAAATAACCTGTCAACCCCTATTTAACCACCTTTAGGGTTGATTTTGGAAAAACTCTTAGATTAGATTTTTATTACTTTAAATCAGAAAGCTAAATACCAATTTTCATCTAGTTTGCTTTAAAACTGACGGACTTTCATATTAACTTCCAACCCCCATTTAACCCCCTTAACGGTGGAATTTCGTAAAATCCGTTCTTAGCTGACCTCTACTCGGTGAAAAGAATATTCCTACCAAATTTCAAGTCTTTAGCTCTAATGGTTCCAGAGATATCGTGATGAGTGACTATATACGTGGAAATCTCTTTTATATATATAGATAAAAGCAAGTTTTAGCCCATAACTCAGTCATTTGCAGCTAACCGGCGACGGTGTAATTACGTTTGGGCGCCGGAGAAAGGTGATGTGGTGATCACTTTCACTGTCTGTACGGTATGTACCGTTTTCAAAAGTCAGAACATTCGATAAAGATTTTGATTTACGTAAGTGCCGATTTTGGAATTATCATGCGCAATAACATCTCCTTTTTTAATGAGAATATTGAAAATGCATGACAAATTCCAGAGAAATGATCGACTAGTGGTGAGTGAGCGGTGAGAGAGAGGATACATGTGAGGACACGAAAGTATCTTCCAGAAACTAGTAAAGTTTCAGTTCAATGGGACAGTAACGGATTAACGTTGAAGTATTGAATTAATTCGCTCTTACTTATGCTGGGAGGCCTAACTAATTCCGCCCTTATGTCTGCGGGAAGCCCCTCGTACTTGAAGGCGGCCAGCTAGTTAAAATTCCTAATAAGTTGGGCCTTCTCTTGGTCGTAACGAAATATTTTGTATCTCCCTTCTTAACACGGATTATCAAAAAGTGGAATGTCCTACCGGTGTTCCCTGGGACTTTTCTAAACTACAGTTAATAAACACCTTCTATGTTAAGATCCTAGGCCTTAAGCCTCATAATCATTGACTAAACATTAATCATTTAAAAAAAAACATCAAAAATGTAATGGCGAAATGAAGTTATTTTTACCTGGGTGGTGTAGCATTGGGCGATTCGACAAAAGCGTAGTATCCTTCTGGGGGTTCCTCTGGGTCCTCTTGCGTTGTGTCTTTGGCCTCTGGCTCTGGTTCAGCTGGCGTCTCCGCGAGGACTGCCAGCACTGGCAATAGAGCCTGGAAGAGGACATTTTCCTTTGAAAATTGGTAAAAAGTTGAACTTTTCTCTGAATTATTTGCAATTTAACAATGCTGAGTTTTGGAAATACAGGGAGACATGGATGATACCTTAAAAATATTTCTGACATAGCATGTATGATTAAGCGAAGTGAGAGTCATTATCTCACCTCATCTACATATATAGGGTTCATTACGGATGGATTGGTTTCTTAATAAATATCATTTGGAATTTCAAAGAATTTCGATAACTTTGAGTAGTCGAAATATAACATTTTTAGTCAAATCTAATTACTGAAAACGTCAACGGTTTCTGTCCATAACTAAAAGAGAAGAATATAGCCTTGATGATATCTTTAAGAGGTGTGTCGCTACAAAAATAAATTCTGCAAGCTGTAAGCACAACTTAATATAAGATTATGGAGCAAAGAACCTATGTAATAACGATTCTCTGTTCTTAGAAAATGCAATTGCTCAGCAAATGGTCCTATTGTCCGTAAGCAAGCCGTTGTGGCCATTTTAAAATTGCCTCCATTGTGATCTACGCTCTAGAACCCTTCGTACTTTGTGTTTTGAAATAAGAAGGAAATAATTGAGGTGTATGAATGTGGTTTCGAAATAACTGTAGTTTTGTTAGCTTATGTCACGCATGTGTGTAAATATGTAACAAGTACAATTGGATAGTATAGATCACCATAGCAGAGCATAAACTACTTACTGAAGATAGTAGCGAGTAATTTGAACAATAGTTTCTTTTATAAACGAGCATGCAATCCATGTGATGGTAAGTAGCTACTACATTACATACGTACATTTGCAATCAACCCCAGATAAGATTGGATTCCTACCTGAGATGGGCTACAGATGCGACGTACCTCTGAGGACTAAGCTGGAATGTCTTTGAAAAGTATGTGTCCCTTATGACACCAAACCAGACCGAAGTTCTAGGTGGGAACTTAGAAAGAAACTACATCCACTAAGAGAACTAAGTATAGGGAATTAAATCTTCTTCCAACTATAATATTATTTTTTGTAGCTACTCGAAAAATTATGTATTCTAACCCAAATTATAATAATCTTTGTACTTAATTCATGTTCTTTTTGCCGTTATGCCGTGTTCATGATTAAAACACAAGCTTTCTATTGTGATTATCCAAAACTGACACAGTTTTTCCAAAATCTGGTGCACGGTGAGGTCAGACAGTCATAACGACGAATGCCACTTATGGAGTTTTATTGCGTGCTTTGAACGGTATAAGATCTTGTGGGTATAAACTGGAGCAGACGTGGGTTTGTGGTTAATTTTAATAAGTAAATAAATGAAAACAATGTCTTTAGTAATGTTATTATGTTTTTGGACTTCACAGAAAACCCTTCCATTTGATACCCTTGATGAAGGTGCAAAAAAAAAAAAACAATTGGTCCACAATCTTACAGTGACCGCCATATTAAATTTAGAATCACGTCTTAATGTAGCATCAAATTTAGAACCTAAATTAGTGTTAATTAGTTGAAAGGTGGTAAAGCCAATATGGTTCAACCAGGAAGGTATAGTTCTCGCCAAACTGCTAGTCTGCTCTGAAGTTGTTGCGAGCAGGTGTAGTCATACAATTTACTATGGCGACGCAATTCATTTCTATATTCAGAGCGGACTAGCAGATTTATGCGGACTATACTATCATCCCACCTATTTCTAGTGTGAAGCAGTACGTTCGTTGGAAGGATGTTGATACCAGCTGATTTACATAAGGTGCCCTTTATTCTAAGAAGTAGTAACACATCAGCGATCGGCTTCACATAGAATCTGTTCGATATGGAGTTAGGCACAGATGTCCATCGACAGCAATGGCCTTTTGCTATCAAGGACTGCTTGTTCGCTTGCCTATCCAATCTTGAAAAATGTTGACTTCTGTTCTTCAAACACGAAGGTGGTAGAACCCTTTGTGGTTCGACTCCGGCGGCACCACCGCCACACCTATTTCTACCTAATAACAGCAGTGTTAGGCGCTGCTGTGTTCCGGTTTGAAGGGTGTGGTAAGGGAGACATACTTTTCCGAGGCGTTCCAGCTTAGTCCTCAGGGATAGCGGCGCATATGTGGCCGACCTTATGTAGGAATATCTAATCGTATCTGGGGTTGATTACAGATGTCCATGGGCGGCAGTAGCCACTCACCATCAGGTGGACTGCATGCTCGTCTGCTACTCCTATATTATAAAAAAAAACAGACTACCAACACAGGTCGCAATTTAAACCACCGTGCTATAATGACTACTAATCATACTTTAACATCTCCATTACATGAAATCTTCATACTTAAATTGAGCAATAGAAACTCATCTCTGCGTTGTGGTCTCATCTAAGCGCATATTAGACGCCAAACTGCCTTCAAGATTATTATCGCGGAATGAAAGTGTTATAATGTTTATTTCATTGCAAAATTGAGTACTTTCGTCTTAATTAAATGCCATTTCAATACACTGTTTCATTCTTGCGAAAGTAAATGTCTATTACTTAAAGCTCCATGTGGGAATTTTAATGATGACTTCTGAATATATTGTAATAGGTTGGCAGTTAAGTCCCCGCCATTTTTCTCATTTAAACTTGTAACATAACATCATCGAATGCTTATGGCCTAATGTCTTAGGTATTTAAAACAGAAAGTTTTGGTTTACTAGGATTTATATTTTTTTTATTTTATTAAGCTCATATTGAGATCATTAAAATGGAATGCAGTTGCTATGCACTCAAATTGTCAACTCATTACTGTCTGACTGCTGGGCACGGGTCTCCTCTCAAAATGAGAAGGATTAGGTTTTAGCAAAGGCAGGTCTCCTGCCGGGCTTGGTGATCATGTCCGGGGAGAGGCCGTGCACCAACAGTCTCAATTCGGAGCTTGTATATATGTAAGATTTTTAGAAAACTTCGATAGCGTGATTCAGCAGCGCCATCTCTTGACGAGTTACGTTTTACCTTTACCTTTGAGATTTTATTTTATAAATCTCTCAGGTGTGCAAATTTCCTCACGATGTTTACCTTCACCGTAAAAACAAGCGATAATTATTTTCTAATACACACGTAGCTTAAAAAAATCCGAGGTGCGCGTCTGGGATTTGAACCTCGGACCTCTTGATCGATTCGTTCCATCTGAACGTCATTTTTACCACGCATTTATTATTTACTGAGATTTTTGCGTCAAATATCGGCTTCGTGTACATATGCAAGAAGAAATCAGCTAATAACGTGCAAATTAATATCCTTAAGTAGGTAACCTGACTAGGAGTTCGGTTACCTGTCATGGAGATGTTATCGCAGTAAGTGAGTCAGTGTACCGGACGCGATCTGCATCTACGATCGCTATCTGATGCCGGTTCGGAATCAATTGCCGTTATCACTGTAAGTGAGGATGCACTTGTCGATGTCATGTTATTTAAAGACTTGTTTGCAATGTTTACATGGAGGAATAAGTAATAATAATATTTAGTATTTAGAGCTTGTGATTTCCGCAGGCATCAACGCTTCACCTATTTCTACCTAATATCAACGGTATGAAGCTAATATGAAGGTGGTACAGCCTTTTACACACAGACACCAACGCCATACATTTCTTCCTACAGTAGTGTTAAGTGCTGATGTGTTATGGTTTGAAAGGTGTGGTAAGAGAAACATACTTTTCCGAGGCATTCCAGCTTAGTCCTCAGGCTTAGCGGCTCATCTGTGCCCGACCTTAAAGTAGAACTCTAATCTCGTCTGAGATTATTTACAGATGGTTATGGGTAGCAAATAGCCAAATTGCTAGTCCGCTATGAATATAGCTATGAGTCGCGTTGCCATAGCAAATTATATAATTACACCTGCTCGCATCAACTTCTAAGCGGACTAGCAGTTTGGCGCGGATTATACCATCAGGTGGACTGCATGCTCAGTTGCTACTTCTATATAATAAAACATAAATATATATGTATCCTTTACCACCCTAAATTGCATACTTTTCTAGACTTCAATTACATAAAAACGTGATTTGTTTGTTTTTCTTTCAAAAATAGATGAATAAAAGGTGTTTGTCAAGGTTGGGTGGTAGGCGTGTGGCAGCGGTATGCGGTCACACTAACGGACGGTTTACCGTATTATGGCATCACGCACACCACGACATGCTTCGCTTTAGCCACTCATTTCACCACCGATTAGTGACGGTTAGTTTGTACGGGTCCAGGTTCAAACTAGGCGTTGTATTAGTGACTTTTCTAGTATTTAAACGTTGATGAATAGATCAGAAAGATAGACTAGTGGTTTAAAACTCATGAAGGGTCCAGCTTCGAACCCTTTACATCGCCAATTTTGTGAAGTTACATGTGTAGTTTAATGTAATTTTATTACAATACGGATTAGAGAGAAATAGATAAAGCAAACTCTTCAAACAAACTGAGAAGAATTGAAACAATAACAGCAATTACCTTTCAACTGCAGAAAGATTATCGTAACTAACTTAAAATAGAAAAAACCTAAAACTAACCAAAAATTGGATCATAGCAGTGCTCTTTCTATAACAGAGAAATAAGTGTTAACATAGTTTAACACCTATTATACTAAGACTATTCTGCCAAATTCAAAGCTAAACAACCAATATTTTAAAATAATTATGGAAAAGATGGGCTTTACATCCTAATAAATATAGATTAGGTACTTATATTCATTCTCAGTAGTGATTTATAATCACTCAAAATCAGCTGAATTCAAAATTATAGAAGAAACTCATGAATTAAGATCATTTACAGTTGCAAATTTCATCTTCTACTAAAATTACGATAATTTCGATGCAGCTGCAAATTTTATCTTCAAATACCTTGAATTATTGTCAAATTGCTGGCCTAGTAGCGTAATGTATGGGTAGGTTTCTCTAACTAGTATCATTGTTACCGTCTGCGAGTTAACCCGGTTTTAACTGTATGTAGTTTGATTTAGGGATGTTGAAAAAATATCGATATATCGAATATTCTGTTTACAAAATATTAAGTAATCTATACAATACGATGTGGGGTTGTTATCGATTTGTCGTAAAAATCGGTCTATGGTTATCGATTAGTATATCACTTGCTTAGTGCCTAGCGATGGCATGTGTCAAAATGGGCCTATTAAATTGCGACGACTATAATATTGAGTTAGGTTGAACTAAATACAAAATTATTTTAAAACCGCCAATTTTTGAAAACTTTACCGGTTATCGATATATCGATATCTTTTTCACTTCCGACATCCCTTGTTAGAATTCGAGATGATGGTACACGATTTCACTTAATTCACTTTCGTGATAATATCTTTATCTTCTCTCGTTTTGTTTTTTAGAGATTTGCCTATTTAGATCAGAAATTATAATTTTAATGAGATGATTTATTTAATACGAATATTTTTTTGTGTAACAATGACTCGGACAAAAAACAATTAATCAATCAGTCAGACGGACGGGCGGACAGACAGACAGATAGACAGACAGACAGATAGACGATTATAATGACGAGGCTTCCTAACTTGATTCTAAATTTAATATCGTATAATAAATTAAATATTGTATCGCATCGTTTAAGTTTACAAATGTCAATGGGCTGCTGTAACCACAGTCAAGTGGACCACATCGTTAACTACTGGTATTGCATAAAAACAGTGCTATGCTTCCGAAGCCGTTACGATGAGACGCATATGTGACGGGACAATCAGAGCGCGACGGGACGGTGAGCGACCACGTGTGACCGTCGCCAGCGTCGATAATCATGCGTGTAGGCTTGGATTGTTTTAGAGTTCCATACTGTGGTTTGATTCCGGCGGCACCTCCATACCTATTTCTGTTATAACACCAGTGTTAAGCGCTACGGTTTCTGATTTGAAGGGTGTGGTAAATGAGACATTCTTTCCTTCTTTCTTCTTCTTTCATTCTTTTCTGAGACATTCCAGTGTAGTCGTTAGGAATAACGGCGCATATATGTAGCTGACTTCAGGTTGGAATGTAATCTGATCTGGGGTTAATTGCACATGTCCATGGGCGGCAGTAGCCAGTTACCATCAGGCGGACTGCATGTTTATCTGCTACTACAATATTATAATAGTGCGCTGTTGTCCCTGTAGTCCCGGGAATAGAATAGGGCTACGGTATCCCCTGCCTGTCGTAAGAGGCGACTAAAAGGGGGCTTCCGGGGTTGCGGGCGGCAAGAGTGGGAGCTCGAACCAGCAGGCAACCCCGAGAAGGACGGCGGTATGTGTTGTCGCATCCTGTCGTAAACACCAGATGGTGTGGGAGGAGCCAAAAGTGCAAGGCAGTCCCCCCAAGGCAGAGCCCGATTGGGTACAGCGCTTGGAGGACTCCGGTTGTGTTCCTTTGGAGATCCCGGAGTTCTCCAACAAGCGTTGAGAACGGCTACCGGGGGGCTTTAGTGCGGTAAAAATCCCACATAACCCGGCGTGGCTTCCACGTCATCGGGTCCCCTTTGAAGGTTTTCCCCTCGTAAACAAAAAAAAAATTAGAATTGAAATAAGTAAGAATATTGAGAATTAAGTAATTTTATAACAGTAATTTTAAAGTTTAAGCGTTTACTTACCCACTTTTATGCGTCGTTAATCATAATAACTTACTTAAAATAAAATTAAAACATGTTCAGATTGATATCTCCATTATTATAATGCACATATATAAGCATCTCATATTCCTTCATAATTCAAATATGAAAACTAAATCGTATTAAGTACCGTACTTTACAGTTGTGGACGAATATGAATACTTATTTAAAATCATCATCATTCCATTATTGTCCCACTGCTGGGCACGGGTCTCCTCTCAGAATGAGAAGGATTAGGCCATAGTCGACCGCAAGAGTGTAATGGTAGACTTCACATCACCTTTGAGATTTTTTATATTATATATTTTTATATATTTGTTTCTCAGGTGTGCAGGTTTCCTTTCTTTTACGACGGGGAAACCTTCAAAGTTACCCAACGACGTGGGAGTGACACCGGATTTGTGGGACTTTACCGCACTAAAACCCCCCCGTGGCCGTCCTCAGCGCTTGGTGAACTCCGGGATCTCCGATGGAGATCTTTGGCCGATTCTCGGCCGAGTTTCTTAACCACTAGGCCACCACCATCTTTTTCAAATATGAAAACAAAATATCCAAATAATAGTATCCACAAGTGTGAAGTACCGTAAGCGTTATTTCCGTGCGTTGAATAAGGGCAGGAGATGTGGGTTACGGTTACGGTGTTGTGTAGGCACGGGACAGACTGCAGGCTCCGTGACTTGACGATATTAATAAACGATCTATCATTTCATTTTTAGGATACCGTCTGTTCGTCTGACACAGGGCTCTATATCTGGAACCGTAACAACACTTGAAGTTTTCACAGAATATGTATAAAATTAAAATTTAAAAAATATTCAAAATAAATGGGTGTCGCCGTAGAACAAACCTGCTGCTGCTATCTCCATTGCTGCCCTTCAGGCGTCTAATTTGTTGTTTGAGCGACCGACAAGCTGTATATTTTGCTTTTTTTTCAGAAAATTCGTTTGGTTACGAGTATTAATGTACCTATGTATAAGCTTTGTAAGTATTTGTCCTAATATTTTGACAGTTGCGTTAACCATTTTTTAATCGCTAAAGCAACCAGTTCAAGTAATAGCAGTTAATGAGTGGTTAGCCTAAATTTTAAATTGAATTAAATGATATTTAGATATTTATGTTATTTGACATGTGATTAAAAAATATTCAGTTATTTTTGTCATTAATCTTAAATTTTGAAGAGTTATCTGAGAATTGTTCAATGTAGAGACTACTTGAACGTGAGACACATTTTTTTTATTATTCCTAATGTAAAAAAAATATTAAAAATATTTTTAAACAGCAAAATACTTACACGTAAATAAATTTATTTACAAAATCAGCGGATGTGTTCATAGCCTAATGTTAGCGTGACGTCACGCGGCCCGTTAGTGACCTTCACCCAGTTGTGGGGGCGTTGACCCGCGCATTCCATTCCGTGACCATCGCAGGATACTTAGTCAAGGAACTTTTAGTATAGACGAGCTTTTGCCCGCGGCTTCGCTCGCGTTACGAAGTAATATTTTCATTCCCTATTTTATCCCCTTGTGGGTAGAATTGATCAAAATCCTTTCTTAGCGGTGCCTACGTCATAACATCTACCTGCATGCCAAATGTCAGCCTGATCCGTCCAGTGGTTTGGGCTGTGCGTTGATAGATCACTATGTCAGTCAGTCACCTTTGAGTTATATATATTTAGATATATTGTACCTAAGTATTTTACATATAGTATACCCATCTTTTACGATAAGTAGTAGTAGTAGTAAGATATATTAATGATCACTTACTAAACGGTGAAGGAACGCATCGTGAGGAAACCTGCATACCTGAGAGATTTATAAAAAAACTCAAAGGTATGTGAAGTCTACCAATACGCACTTGGCCAGCGCGGTGGACTATGGCCTAATCCTTCTCATTCTGAGAGGACACCCGTGCCCAGCAGTGGGACAGTAATGGGTTGATGATGATGATGATGTTTTGGTTTGAAGGGTGTGTTAGGGGAGACATATCCAAGTCGTTCCAGCTTTGTTGTCACGTGCGGCGCATCTGTGGTCGACCTTGGGCAGAAATCTAATCTTATTTAGGATTGACTACACATTTCCATGGGCGACAGTATCCACTTATCTCAGGTGGACGGCACACTTGTTTGCTCCTTCAATATAAAATAAATACACATAAGTGTTCTGACTCTGAAGTCGGTAACTGACCTACTCCAGTTATCATTTGATTAGTAAGTCAAACCGGTCAAATAAAATGATCGACAGAGGTTAATGACATAAACAGTGTCGTTACGTAACTAAGCCTTAACATGTGGGGTTCCAACTAAGTCCTTATTAGCAAAAGATATGAGTGATTTCAGGTAGGACTCTAATCCGATATGATGTTGTATCCATGTATCCATGCACGGCAGTTGATATTTACTATTACATGGGCGTATTGTTTGCTATTTCAATAATATCGACATTATTAAATAATAATTGGCCAAGTACGAATTGAACTCGCAAATGGAGGGTTCCGCAGCATCAAATTCACTTATTTTTTGTATTTGTTATCATAGCAGCCATAGGAATAAATGCATTGCGAAAATTTAAACTGTTTAGCTTTTACGATTTCATAGATAACGAGAATATGCTGAAAATTTCGGCTATTTATTTTCACTTTTTTTTTAGTATTATTGTTAAAACGGCCACCCTTATACATACTCTGTAAAAATTACAATTGTTTAATATTACAATACCGTATAAAATTACTATACCGTAACCCTGTGACAGACGGACAGACAGCGGAGGCTTACTAGTAAGCTTACGTCCTTTATCTTTTGGCTACGGATTTACGGAACCCTAAAAACTCAGACACTAATTATGTGGAATTGGATTGAAGATCTATCAATACTTGCTTATAAGTCATTCGGATTATAACGGCTACTGTGAACTCGTCAGCTAATCCTTTTATGGTCGGTTTCCATAAAACCACTTAACATGTACCGTTTAGCACAAATAACGTGAAAGTCCACCTCTAGGACAGATTTGGAATTCCCAATGCGTTTCGAACAAGTTTAGCTGTGAACTAAATTACATATTTGCGAGAAAATGAATAATCTAGGTTTGGTATTCGCCGAATTTTAGGCAACGACAGCCTGATGGTTAAATGAGACGAGTCGAGCGGTCCTACAAATCCCAGGCACTTATGATTTTTCAAATTTATGTGCGTATAATGGTTAAATAAGGCCAGTCGAGGTGTCCTTCGTTCAAATCCCAGGGACCTATGTTTTCAAATTTATGTGCGTATTATAAATTAATTATCACTTGCTTCTTTGGCGAAGAACCTGCACAACTGAGTTCTTAAAAACAGTTTTAAAGATGAAGTCTACCAATTCGCACTTGGCGAGCACGGTGAACTATGGCCTAATTCTTCTTATTACGGACGACAACGGCCTAAGAATTTAAATGTAAATGTTGATTAATGTAACTTGTGTATGTAATTAAGACTATGTAAATAAGACATTTTATTGCAATAGATATAAGTCCTACGTAATAAGAATAGATATGTAAGAGTAGGATACCAATAGAGTGTAAGCATAGAATTGTAAGAGTAAGACAGGCTATGTTAGAAAGGGACGGCAATAGGACGCGGTTGCTGACTGAGCCTGCGCCTGTTGCGGTACCCAAAATAAGTACTTAAGCTCGCCTTTTTGTATGGAAAAATGTGTACGCCTCGGAATAAAAACAAGAAGAAAAGAACTGAAGATTCAAGTTGGAGTTTTATTTGAAAACCCATAATCTACATTGGTCCTTCGAGAAGCCGGATTTAAAGAAGACTCAAGATGAATACGCCGATCGCAATGAACACAAGGGGTCGTGTTCGCTCCGAATCGGGGTACAGCGAGTCAGAAGCAGCCCCGGGCGCTAAGGGTGCGCCAGGGCCATCGCTACACCGAATTTATGAAGATTCTCCGCAGTCGCCGTCGACGGTCGCAGGAAATTCCCAAGAAAAAAGGATGGAGCACTCTCCGCCAGAAGGGGCGAGAGAGACAGCACCAGCGACGTCAACGCGGACGTCCGTCATGGGGCCACCTGCACGACCAGCTAGCACGCCACCAAGGCGTGAAACTTCATCGCCGGTGCGGAGACCTACATCGCCGGTGCGGAGACCTACGTCGCCGGCACACACCGCTCGCAGTAACACTTCAAAGCGAAGCATCGACACACGTATGAAGATGGCACAATACGAAGCGGAGAAAGAACTCGCGGCTATAGAAGAGAAGCGGCTACTTATGAAAGAAAAGCTAATCAAATCGAGATTAGCCGCCGAAATGACTGCAATCGAAGCCGAATCTGAATATGCGGCGAGCTCATGCAACGAAAGGGTACAAGACTGGGTGGATAGAAGCATGGAACAACCAACGGCGACGAAATACAGGGAAGAACCGGAAGAGGTTCGCCCTCCCGTTAGTAAGCAACGGGGGGAGAACGCGAAATTCCAAGGCATTCAACGGCTAGCCGACACCTTAGAAAAACTAGTCGCCTCAAGACCGTTGCCTCGCCAAACAGCGGAACTACCTATATTCACGGGAGCCGTCGCCGAGTGGCTACCGTATAAGGCCGCCATGGAAGATTCTACAAGACTCTTTAAGTTCTCTCCAACGGAAAATCTCCTTCGACTGCGAAACAGCCTGCGAGGGGAAGCGAGAGAAACCGTGCTGTCACAGCTATTCACCGCATCTAACCCAGATATCATCATGCGCACATTAGAGATGAAATATGGAAGACCGGAATTCATAATAGATCGGGCCATGGAAGAGCTCAAAAAGATCCCGAAATTAGGGAGCGCGAGCACCGATCTGTATGAGTTCGCGGTGAAGATTCAAAATATTGTCTATACGATAAAAAGTATAGATAGAAGAGGCTACCTACGAAACCCGCTACTCGTTCGAGACGTAATGGACAAACTGAGTCCTCATCTCATAAGCAAATGGGCGGAGTACGCAGCCAATAACGAAGCACGCATCATGGAAGATAATGAAATGATAGTACTCTCCGAGTTTTTAATGGCCGAAGCGGACCTTATGATAAGGTACACCCACACAACGAAGCGAAGCGTTCCGGTACCCGTCAGAAGAGAAGTAGCACCAAAGCGGGTTGCTACCAAGGGCGTATACACTGCGGGGGAAAGTCAACCGGAAGAAAGAAAATGCTTCATGTGTCCAACTGGGGGACACTACACTACTGAGTGCGATAAACTCAAAGCACTCGACGTCAACGAGCGATGGAAGTGGGCAAAGGACAACAAGATGTGCTTCAAATGCATGAAAAGGAAGCACAGCAGGTTCACATGCAAAGCCAAGGCCTGCGGAGTCCACGGATGTACCTACCAACATCACGCGCTACTACATAAAGAAAAAGTAACGGAGTCTACGACTACAGTGAGCACTCCGGACGACGGCAGGGAAGACGAAGCAGCCGCGCTAGTAATGAGCGTCACGACAAGGAGGTCGCCTATTACATCAGTACTGCTCAAAACCTGCGAGGTGAAACTCAGCGGTCCACGGGGGGAGGTAAATACGTACGCCCTCCTAGACGAAGGGTCTACTGTGACGCTAATAGACGAAGAATTAGCGAAGCAACTCACTAACGGCGGACCGAATCGACCTCTGAACATAAGGGGTATTAACGATCAGAGAAGGATCGACAGCGAAGCGGTCAAGGTTCGTGTCAAAGGGGTACACGAACAAGAAGCCTACTTAGTGACAGCCCGCACAGTAAAAGGACTACAGCTACATCACCAACGCGTACCGCACAACTTAGAACGGTACAAGCACCTGCGAGTTGTACAAGATAGCATCAGTAAGGGAGAAGCTCGACCTCGCATATTGATAGGTGCCGACAACTGGCATCTAATAATATCGCGACAGCTGCGCGCCGGCAAGAGAAATGAACCCGCCGCGTCGAGAACGAAGTTGGGATGGGTACTGCACGGGTCGGTACCCAGGAAATCGATTTATCAAGACCAGGCGGCCGTACTTCACATCTGCGCGAGCGACGTCCAACTACAGAAGCTCGTCGAGTCACATTTCGACGTGGACTCGCTTGGCGTATCGACTAAAGAAAAAATTAATAAGCATGAGAAGAGAGCCAACGACATTTTCGAAGCGACCGCCACAAGAAAGGACGGCCACTTCGAAGTGGGTCTGCCCTGGAAGATAGATAACCCCACGTTCCCAGATAGCTACGAGTCTGCCCTTAAGAGACTACACACGCTCGAGAAGAGGATGACTAAGGAGCCGGCGTTTAAAAAGGAATACGCGGCTCAGATCGCTAACCTTATACAAAAGGGTTACGCGGTGCAATGCGACGGCAGCGAAAGGGATAGCAACGTAAAATGGTTCCTGCCGCACTTCGCCGTCACCAATCACAACAAGCCGGGAAAAGTTAGAATGGTCTTCGACGCGGCGGCTAAGGTGAAGGGAGTCTGTCTCAATGACTTCCTACTAGAAGGACCCGACCTACTAGCTTCACTCACAAGAATATTGTTCGGGTTCAGAGAAAAGAGAATCGCCGTCACAGCGGACATCGAAGAAATGTTCCTTAGGGTTAAAATCAGACCCGAGGACCAACCGGCACAGATGTTTTTATGGAGGGACAAGCCTACGGACCCTCCGAGAAGATTTAAAATGGTCTCCATGATATTCGGAGCCAGCAGTTCGCCATACCTCGCTCACAGCGTAAGAAACCGCAACGCCGTCGACTATGAAAGTAAATACCCAGAGGCGGCCACGGCGGTCAAGGAGCGACACTACATGGACGATTACCTAGACAGTTTCCCATCTGAAGAGGAGGCTATTAAAATGGTGAACGAAGTTACCTACATCCATCAACAAGCGGACTTCAACTTAAGAAGATGGAACTCAAATAGCAAGAGAGTTTTAGCTAGCATACCCGAAGATAAGAAGTCTGAAAGCGCGAATGTAAAGTTAGCAGCACACCAGAAGGAAAAGACATTGGGGCTGCGCTGGGACCCGAGCTCCGACACCCTCACCTTCAACACTGACATCAAGAGGGTTCCCGATGAGGTCAGACTGCGGTTGAGAGCACCGACTAAACGCGAAACCCTAAGCGCGGTTATGTCGGTGTACGACCCACTGGGGCTTATCAGTCAATATACGATCGTCGGCAAGATGATATTACAACGCTTGTGGCTCAAGAAGGTTGATTGGGACCAGGAATTGCCATCTGAAGACGCTAACCTATTCGACGAGTGGATAAGGCGACTCCCAGATGTCTCAGCACTAGCAATACCGCGGTGCTATAGCTACAACGTAACGCCGGAAACTCACATCGAGTTACACGTGTTTGTCGACGCAAGCGAGCAAGCCTACGCTACGGTGGCCTACTGGAGGATCGCACACGGCGATCACATAGAAACAATACAAGTAATGGCCAAGGCGAAGGTGGCTCCACTGAAGTTACTAACCATTCCGAGACTGGAGCTCCAAGCTGCGTTAATCGGGGCACGAATGGCTAACACTATAGTCAGGGAGCACAGCTGTTGGAAACCCAAACGAGTCATATACTGGAGTGACTCCCGCAC
This sequence comes from Epargyreus clarus clarus, assembly GCA_014595695.2. Taxonomy (NCBI): domain Eukaryota; kingdom Metazoa; phylum Arthropoda; class Insecta; order Lepidoptera; family Hesperiidae; genus Epargyreus; species Epargyreus clarus. Next base: position 155,380 of record JACTTY020000170.1, on the reverse strand, counting down.
CGTCCTTCAGTGGATAAGAAACGAGACGAAAAAATACACGCCGTTCGTCTCACATCGCCTAGCTGAGATCGCCGAGCTCACACATACAGAGGATTGGCGATGGGTGCCTACAACACTCAACGTAGCCGACGATGCGACCAGGCTTCAAACCGACGGGATCGACAGCCGGGACCGGTGGTTCACGGGACCGCAATTCCTACGAGCCACAGAAGAGCACTGGCCTACGGAGAACGGGGAAGGTGAAGAGACCGGGGAGACGTGTTACACCGTCTCAGAAGAGGACTCGGACCGCAACGACTCATTACCCGACATTAGAAGGTTCTCCAGTTACCTGAAGCTTATAAGGGCGACGGCACTTACTCAGCTATTCGTCGAGAAGCTTCGATCTAGAGACAAGACTCTACACTTAGAAGTGTCACACTTAGAAGCGGCCGAACGACGGTGGTTTCAACGCGCGCAGCGGGACTCCTTCAGCGAAGACTTAGCGCGGTTAAGTCACAACCAGCCGCTACAACGACACAGCAAATTTAAAAGGCTCGACGCAGTATTGAACGACGGGCTAATAACCGCAAGAGGCCGTATAGGTGCGCTCTATTCTACAACGCACTCTAATGAGCCGGTAATACTCGACGGGCAGCATCCCTTTACTCACCTGCTTGTCGAGCATTATCATCGCCGGGCGGGACACGCGAATAACGAACGAGTCGTCAACGAGCTCCGTCAACGATTCATCATACTGCGCTTGAGGCCTACAGTCAAGAAAGTAGCACGAGCGTGTCAATACTGTCGCGTGTACAAGGCGACTCCGACGACACCACCGAAAGGAGACCTACCTAAAGTGAGGTTGGACTCGGGGCACCGCGCCTTCACCTATTGTGGCGTGGACTATTTCGGGCCCCTAACGGTGACTATCGGACGAAGACACGAAAAGAGGTGGTGTGCACTATTTACCTGTCTCACCACAAGGGCCATTCATTTAGAGATCGTCCAGTCGCTCTCTACGGACTCAGCTGTTATGGCGCTGCGAAGGATGGCCGCCAGAAGGGGTTGGCCGCGCGTCATATACTCCGACAACGCCACTAACTTTAGAGGGGCCGACGTCGAACTGAGAAATACATACGGAGCATGGATCGCAGCACTACGGGACTACGGTCTGCAGTACAACACCGACTGGCGTTTCATACCGCCGGGGGCGCCACACATGGGAGGAGCCTGGGAGCGCTTAGTGCGTTCAGTAAAAACCGCACTAAGCACCACGCTCAAAGAAAAGTCGCCAAAAGAAGAGGTACTGCAGACGTTAATCACCGAGGCCGAGTACAGCGTGAACGCGCGACCGCTCACGCACGTCTCCGTGGACCCCGAGGACGAGGAAGCACTAACGCCGAATCACTTCCTCATCGGCTCATCGACGGGGCTACCGCGGACGGGGCCATGCACCGAGGCGGACCGCAGCACGTGGAGAAGGGCGCAGGCACTGGCGGACCAGTTCTGGCAGCGATGGCTGCGAGAGTACCTGCCTACGCTCATTCCGCGGGGGCCGTCCAACGCACAGGCGTCACAACTGCGGGAAGGCGATCTCGTAATTGTGGTCGACTACGCCTTACCCCGCAATACCTGGCCGAGAGGAGTCGTCGAGCGAGTTCACCCGGGACCTGATGGCATCGTCCGGTCTGCAGACGTCCGCACAAAGGGAGGTGTGTTCCAGAGGCCAGCGACGAAGCTTGCCGTCCTTCAGATGGAGGAGGCTTCGAAGAATCTACGCCGGGGGGAGAATATTACGGACGACAACGGCCTAAGAATTTAAATGTAAATGTTGATTAATGTAACTTGTGTATGTAATTAAGACTATGTAAATAAGACATTTTATTGCAATAGATATAAGTCCTACGTAATAAGAATAGATATGTAAGAGTAGGATACCAATAGAGTGTAAGCATAGAATTGTAAGAGTAAGACAGGCTATGTTAGAAAGGGACGGCAATAGGACGCGGTTGCTGACTGAGCCTGCGCCTGTTGCGGTACCCAAAATAAGTACTTAAGCTCGCCTTTTTGTATGGAAAAATGTGTACGCCTCGGAATAAAAACAAGAAGAAAAGAACTGAAGATTCAAGTTGGAGTTTTATTTGAAAACCCATAATCTACACTTCTCATAAAGAGGAGACCCGTGCCCAGCAGTGGGACAGTAATAGATCGATGAAGATGATCATGATGTTTAGGTGATCTTTTTGTAGGTACCTGAAGTATAGAAGCCGTCCACCTGATAATGTCATCCTCCATAGACATCTGTAAGTAATCCCGAATAAGATTGAAGTCTCACTTGTTGCTATAAATGCGGTACTATCTCTGAGAGCTAAGGTTTTTTTTATAGGAGTAGCATACGAGCATGCAGTCCACCTGGTGGTAAGTGGCTACTACCACCCATGGACATCTGTAATCAACCCCAGATAGAATTAGATGTTCCTACCGGAAGTCGGCCACAGATGCGCTGCTACCCATGAGGACTAAGCTGGAACGCCTCGGAAAAGTCTGTCTCCCTTACACACCCTTCGAAACGGAACACAGCAGCACTTAACACTGCTGTTATTAGGTAGAAATAGGTGGATAGCCTCGTGTCTCTATATAACTAAACAAAAATACAGCAGCTCTAACACTGCATACGCAGATACAAGCATTTGCTATATTCGAGTTTCAAGGGTGTGGTAAGGAAAATTGCTATTTAAATGAGCATTACAACCTCAATTCAGGTGTTAACCATTGGTTTCAATAATTACAAAGCTCTCTCTGCTGAGCTTACATTCTATGAATAGTAATAGAAAACGTCAATAAATATGATTTAAAGTTCAGCTAAGTATCTAATCCTATCTGGGGTTGATTACAGATGTCGATAGGCGGCAGTAGCCACTTTCATGAGGTGTACTGCATGCTCGTCTGCTTCTCCTATATTATATAAAAATATTATAACTTATTCATATTCTAATATAAATGAAGAAACTTTTTTTTAAACATACACACTTGTATAAAGAAAACAAGGTACCGCTAAACACCTATTTACTACTCGTACCAAATTACTGTCATTATAAGTGTAATAAGAAGTGTAAGAAGAAATAAATTTCAACCTACATTACCAAATCTAAAGAGAGAAGCAAAGAATGTGGCTATTGCGGTCGCGGGCCAGATGCAAACAATTCCTATTGTGACCATCCTCTGTGGAACTGGTTAGGTATATTACAAGTTTTTATGCTGATTGTCTCCTCAGGATCTACGTTTCCAAAAATCAGTTTTTTAGTATGTGGTGAAATTCTATGGCAAATTTTATGCTTATAGATTATAGATTATTTATATATTTATAGATTATCAATTTAAGATGTACATTATTCGTACAGTTAGCTGTAGTATATCTCTACAGCTAACTGTATACAGCTAACTAAATAGACCCAGTTATAGCAATTTTTACTTAAAAAACCCTGTGCCTAGCACTTTTTTATATTTTTTCACGCATTTCAATTTTTGACAATAATCACGATTGTTTTAGGTTCGAAAAAAATATAATTACAACAACAATCACAATAATCTTATAGTAAAGTTTTTACATTTTTTACCTATTCAATTCAATTCAGTTCAGTTTATTCGTAAGAACTTAGTGGTATACATGGCTCTTAAAAATATCATATTTTCTTATGTCTTACCCATTTGGGTATGCAAAATTACTTTTTACCTACTTCTTTCATATTTTTTGTGTTGCAAGAAAAATCTTTGATAATAACTAAGTAGATACTCTTACCGTCTAATAAAGTAAGTGCTGAATGCTAAACATCCAAATAAGATACAACAGCACACTAACAAGTAATGAGGTTGAATGACACTGTCAACTTATCACAAACTAGCGATGGGCGATTGTTCTAAAAAAAACAATCGAATAAATCGACAATCGACGGAATCAACAATCGATTGTCGATTTATTCGTAGTAACAAAAAAACAATCGAATAACAATCGACGTTCGAATAACAATCGACGTTCGAATAACAATCGACGTACGAATAACAATCGACGTACGAATAACAATCGACGTACGAATAACAATCGACGTTCGAATAAAAATCGACGTACGAATAACAATCGACGTACGAATAACAATCGACGTTCGAATAAAAATCGACCTTGAAATAACAATCGACGTACGAATAAAAATCGACCTTGGAATAACAATCGACGACCGAATACAAATTATACCGCGCGGCCACATGCGTGTGCTCAGGACAATGTGCAGGTGCGTCGTGTTGCAAAGTTATCGTCACTTGCCACTGGTTGGAAAATGTAAAGTATTGTATTACATTTTAGTCAATAGGGAATATGCATGTGATTTAGATTTGCTTGTTATTTTTTTCCTCGGTACATTACGGTCCTGAAATTACATCTAAACCATTATTTTTTCTTTATTTCGTGTTAAATTGTTTAAAACTTTAATCAAAAATCGTAAATTATGCGCGCGAAATTCAAATTTGCAAAACGCATTCCCATTGGTCGAATCGAAAAATGACGTCACATAGCGTGTTACGATGTTTATCGGCGTCGATATTCAAACTGTTTGAGAGAAAAATTGTTTTTGTCTATATTCCTACAGTGTTATTTATTACCTAGTGCGATTTTTCTAGATAGTATTATTAGGAATAATCAAGAACTATGATTGAAAGTAGTTTTGTCAAAGCACAATCGGACTATTTACCTAAAATATGCAAAATGAACAAACTGTTTTTTAGGTCAATTCCTTATGCTTAGTTGTTAGGTCAATTCGGAAATATTTAACTGATCATAACTTATTATGTTAATATTCTTTTTTTTTTCTTTTTTTTATAATATAACAGACGAGCATACAGTCCGCCCATGGACATCTGTAATCAACCCCAGATAGGATTAGATATTCCCTTCCCACCTAAGGTCGGCCACAGATGCGCCGCTACCCCTGAGGACTAAGCTGGAACGCCTCGGAAAAGTCTGTCTCCTACCACACCCTTCAATCCGGAACACAGCATCACCTAACACTGCTGTTATTAGGTAGGAATAGGTGTGGCGGTGGTGCCTCCGGAGTCGAACCACAAAGGGTTCTACCACCTTCAACCTATCACCTATCTTCACCTATCTTTATAATATTATAATAGATTATAATGCATTTTGTGTGTTTCAAATGATAGTGTTTGTTGTAGAAGTCGTTAAGTACCTAACGAAGTAGATGATCAATGCAATATTTTAAAATCATTTACCTAAAATTATTGTTTGTTACAGTAAATACAAATGTTAATGCGATTTTGGAGATACTATATCTGTTTCCCATAATCTTGCACCACATTTTTCGTATTTTCGCATCTTTTGCAAAAGAAAAAACACTATTTAATGTATTTATAGTACTGGTTTTGCACAATAACTCTAGGAAATATTTATAAAGTGGTTATTTAGCCTTTCCCATGATGTAGCGATGAAACCCTGAAAACGTTTAATAATACCTTTATGTGCATACAGTTATCATCAATATTAATACAAATCACGCTGCGTGACGTCATTCAAAGAGCGCGTAAAATGGCGGCGTTCAAATGTGTCAAATTTAATTGATACTTTAAATAATTTTTAAAAAAATATTTCAAACAGTAATAAATTTGTTTATATTTTTTACTATGTTAAAACGATGTGATAAGTGGTTTAAAATAATAAAATAAAAATGTGCATATTCCCTATTGTACTATATATTGTTGAGAAATAATTATACCATAAATCATTTTGTATCAAATACTATGGAGTATCATCGATAATCCAGATGTCGTAATCATCCCCTAAGTTCGTTTCATGACAACGTTTTCAAAAAGGTCATCTGAAAAATATAATATACGTCTCCATGGCGCATATTATAGAAAAAGATTATCAGAAAATATAAAATATGTCTTTTTAGCGTATATTATAGATAAAAGTTATCACAAAAAATTATGTACTCATAGTTACATTAAAATTACTCGGTGAAATACTATATATTTGAAGAAAAATAATGTTAACAACGCGAGTAGGGTGTGAGAGTGTGTGGCCACGAGGCGCAGTGAGCAGTGCGAGAAGCAAGGTGTGGACGCACCATTAAATAACGGAATGCAACGAAACAGCAGAAGGGTGCACGACGCACGTGCGCTTCCCACACCAAATATATAAGACTGACTCAGATTTCTTAAACACAGAAATTAGGGGCTCCTCGCTGCTAGTAGCTTTGTGTATACTAAATAGTTGACCAACAACCAAATAGCTTCGATAGTTCCATTTTTACGTAACAATCGCGTATCGCTTGACTGCGCTGTTACTAGTTTTGCGTGTACTAAACAATCGACCAACAATCGAACAATCGACGAACAATCGAACAATCGACCAACAATCGAACTATCGAACAATCGAACAATCGACGAACAATCGAACTATCGAACAATCGACGAACAATCGAACAATCGACGAACAATCGAACAATCGACCAACAATCGAACAATTTCGATTGTTCGATAGTTATTCGAATACAATCGAAGAATTTCGATAGTTATTCGAATACAATCGAACACAATAACAATCGAATAATTCGATTGTTTTTAGTAACAATCGCGCATCGCTATCACAAACTCGATTGTTACGCTTCTGTCCGATCGTAGTTAACTTCATTAGCGAAATGGTGAGGAATCGTGAGATGAAGAAATCAATTTTCATGATAAAAAAAAATATGAGATGACTCTTAAAGCTATATGGTTTGAACGTGCGTTAATTAAGAACTTACACCCGATCATAGATAAGTATAAATATCTCGGCGCCTTGTAATTGAAGGAAGCCATTAAATGTCTTAAACGGCTGTCTATTCTGTCAGCCGTTTAATGGCTGTCATGGTGTAATTTACGCAGAATAATGCCGACATGCGCAGTTAAGACACGAAATTGAAGAAAAAGTGCGAAGAAATATCGTTTCACTCGTAAATGATCTAAAAACTACATTTTTTAATATTTTTCAAACACGAAAATAGATGGCAGTGACAATTGTCAAAAGGTTACATTTTCTTGTTTGGAGCGAGTAATCTTTACTAATCTATGAACCCGATATTAATTCTCAATCTATTAACAATATTGAAATTTAATTTCTAGTATGAAAAAATATTGGATAGAGACCATAAAGAGTCATGTTCAGATTTTAGATAAAATGATTTTAATAAAGGGTGTGTAATAGCTTAGTTTGAGCAGTGTCCCCGGCGGTGGTTGATAGAACCAGAAACAGTCGATATAATAACCAGTCCACCAAATATGTATTAATTTTAAAATTGCTGCGTTACGATGACCATAATCCATTCGACGAAAACCCATCAATGTCACACTGCTGGGCACGGATCTCATCTCAGAATGAGAAGAATTGTACCATATTTTACCGCGCTAGTTAATTTCAAATTGGTAGATTTCACATACCCTTGAAGTTTTTATTAAAGATCTCTCAGGTATGCAGGTTTCCTCACGATATTTTCCTGCGCCGTTTAAAGAAGTGATAATTAATTTCTAACACACACATAACTTTCAAAAATCAGGGAAGGGCTCAGATTTGAACCTCGGACCCCTCAAGAGTCCGTTTCTTAACCATTAGGCTACATAGCGTTTTCCAATAAACCATTGCTACCGTAAAACCAATAACAATGATTATAAATCGCTCGACAAGAACTGCGTTTAGTTGAGTGTAACCTCATGAAGTATTCATGGTTAACGGAACCGTATCGGAACGGTACCGGACGTGGCATTCCGGGTGGAAAACTGTATTCGTTTTTCTAACGCATAATGGTGTGTGAAGGCTCCTTAGTAAAGTCATGGTGTGGAAATTTTAAATGGGTAGAGTGATAAATAAGATCATGGCTTTTTGATATTGAAGTATTAAACATTCACGTAGTTAGTTTGATGGTAAGTAAATATTTACATGGGTATCTAAAATAAATTCAAGGTAAGATTACACTTTTACCTGCGATGCCATGCTACCCCAGAGATCTAAGTTAGAACTCTTTGTATGCTTAATAACAGCAGTTCTGTTATGTTCTGTTTGAATCATGTGGTAAGGTATATAGATTTAGATATCGCCCTCTGGGGTAGCGCTTATAGGTAATCCTTCTAAAATATCAAAGAAATTATTAAATTTTGGTAATTGGTTTTTGCAAAGAGTGAACGCAAAATCTACTGACATTATCTAACGAAATGGTTTTGATTTTCTATTCATCAAATATATTCAAATAGAATGACCGGACATGAAGAGGAAAAGTGTCAACCACAACTTATTATTCAATTATTCTTATTTTTTTATAATATAGGGGTAGTAGACGAGTATGCAATTCACTTGATGGTAAGTGGCTACTGCCGCCCATGGACATCTGTAATCAACCCCAGATAGAATTAGATATTCCTACCTGAGGTCGACTACAGATGCGCCGTTACCCCTGAGGACTAAGCTGGAACGCCTCGGAAAAATATGTCTTCTTTACCACACCCTTCAAAACGGAACACAGCAGCGCTTAACACTGCTGTTATTAGGCAGAAATAGGTGTGAAGGTGAAAGAGGTTAAATATAAGTAAAGTATCAAACAGGATGAAAGTTTTGCTGAAAGATGAAAGCTCTATAGCCTCTGCATTTAATCTCTTTACCATTCATTCGAAATATTCAAGAATTTAGTTCAATTATTCGTTGAACGTACGTCTCGCTTTTCAACTGAATAAATTACCGGAGAATGCTACAGAATGGATAGAATTCAACGAAATGGTAGCAAATGGGTACGATTTGTTCGTTTTAGTTTCTCTACGATTTCGCAGCCGGCACACTACTTTCTGATGTGATTCATTGCTTTTGATTTTTTTATGCTTGGAGATGCTTTTTTATTGTAAATATACTAGAGTATTAGATATACACCTGTTATTAATAATTAATCGGGATAGATTGCATACCAAAAATCTATATTTGACTATTTCTACATACACTGAATACAATCTATCTACTCGTATTTGTTTTGATTTTTGCCTGCCTTAAATCTAAATTTGATCGAGCTATATGGGACAGTTTGATTAATAACGGGGCGTAGGTACTTGATTTAAAAAAATCGATCTTTGATAAACAAAATATATGTTAAAGATAAATGGAATATAAAATATATGTAAACAAGAACTAAGTAGAGCAGAAGGAATTCTGAAACGAAAATTAAAATCCAAATTCAGACATAATTCTTTTTGTTACATTTTTCGTTTGCAGAGGGTAACGTTTATCGAGCGTATGAATGTATGTATATTGGCACGCCCTATATTACAAAGGGATTTTACCATATGAGGAGAGGAGTCGTTGGACTCGTGTAATTGTAAACTTTATTTTTAAGAAGTAGTTAGTAGTTATATTATAAAAGTTTTCTAGTTGTCTATTGATAGTGAAATAACTTACACGAGAGTATTGTTGTCATTCAAACATACTTGTGGACAAATACTTATTTATTTTAATTTAAATTAAAACAAAATAGACATGTGAATATACATTTAGCTTAAAAGCTCACCTACTGTCGATAAGTTGTATGGCAATGAAAGTGTCGTTAAACTTACATGAGCTTAGACTTTTCCACTGTCACTATTACTATAACTTTCCTTATTTGTGTCATGGAATGAAATGTAGGTACAATTAATAACAAGAAAAATATTTTTTATTTTAAAGACTTTTCTTAACTTATTCAGATATCATTAGGTACAAATAAAATTTTAAAATAATGTAGAGTTATATTTTGTATCAGTTTTATTCATTGTATTAAGTGGAATCTTTTTATTTTTTAAGTAATACGAAACGATGTATGTATTTTTTTATTCAACAAAAAAGACACTTTGGTCATCTTGCCACAGACAAATAATAAACAAATCTAGTGACATATAAAAATATGAGATTAAATAGACTTACCAAACAGATTATAAAAAACCGCGCCATTTCCGTCTTCATTAGTCTGATCCCAAAATTAGAGCACACACAATGTTCCAAAAGTAACACAATTCACCATTAAAATGTTTATTTTTTCCCAAAAACGCAATGACATTGACAACTTTCCAATTCGCGCGCTTTCGGTCACCGCATACTTTTAAATATTTTGGTAAAGCTTAATTTGACATACAGCCGTCCGACCGCTTGAGGCAACTCAACGGTTATAAGTCGTAACGGGGCTTCGGGCGAAAGAGCGGGAAATTGTGATTTGGTTAGTCGGTGAGAGGATATCGTATAGAGCTGAATTAACGTTACTTTAACCAGTTTTGAGATAAACTTATTCGTATTTTCTTAAAGTTTCGTCCAACGATTCCGTGATACTATATTAATCTAACCATCTTAGTTATAAATATCTATTGGAGCTTTTTGGATATTTCCTTTTAATCGTAACGTCTTTGAGGAGAAACTAGATAAATAAAAGTAAATGTAAAACTTAGGTTTTATATTCCTTTAATAATACCTAACGATAATTTAAAAAAATCATTGCAAGTATTTTTAGTGATAAAATGATAAACTTAAGTAATCTCTTCGATATTAATTGTATTTTTTTGCATCTTTGCACGTCCTTTTTTCGAAATTTGTTCATTTCATACTTTATTTTAAATAATTTCGCATTAATATAGAAATTATTTAATCGGATATAAGTTTTTGTAATTATATTTAAATAAAGACAAGGATAAAAGTTTAAATAAAAACTAAACAGTTTCTTCTGATAAATGTTTATTTGCTTAAATATTAAACAACTTTTTAAATACACTAGCAGCTCTATAGATGTCCGTTACCCGTTTACACGCCACTCTCTACGATACTGTTTATAGGACAACAAGTTGTAACCACATTATAGTCCGCGCCAAACTGTTAGTCCGCTCTGAAGTTGTTGCGAGCAGTACCCTTACCAGGAGTTCTCAATACATCCCACAATTTTACGTTACGTTTACTCAATCCATTATTCTGTTCCGTTTGCTTCAGTAGACTGAGTAAACGTTACAATAAGTAAGTTCTCAAGTCTTTTTGTCTTCCTCACATGTTCGCGAAAAAGATACAAAACTTAAAGCGCGATTTTGTCAATTTAGACATTTAATGTTACGTTACTGACACTATAGTTCTGATACAATCCGCTAGGGGCGCTGATTGGAATTTGTATCGGCACATACGTAAACAAATACCAAAACAGTCATATTTGTCAAAACGTAAAAACTCATTGGCGACGCGATTCATTTTTATATTCAGAGCGGACTAGCGGTTTTACGCGGACTATACCTCTTCAAATCTACACTAATCTGTTTATGTTATATCACTGTCAATATAATGTTGTTCTAGTTTTTAAAATAAATTGTGAAGGTAGAAATGATTCTAAATGAAAAAATAGCTGAGTAATTAAACCAGTTAATTGTGATAGAATCTTTTGTGGTTCGACTTCGGCGACACCGCCACACCTATTTCTGCCTCATAACAACAGTGTTGAGCGCTGCTGTGTTCTGGTTCCAGGCCTTCCATCTTAGTCCTCAGTGTCCTTAGACCTGATATACTCTTATCTGGGATTAATTACAGATGTCTATTGACGCCAGAAGTCACTTACCATCAGATGGATTGCATGCTCGTTGGCTATTTCTATATTATACAAAAATAACGTTTTCTTTTTTTTATTCTCTAAATGTGTATCAGATCGTAAACGTGAGACTAGATAAAAAACTAGATCAACATTTCTTTCTTGACAGTTTTAAATGATGAGTCTTATTAATTCCTAAACAGGCCTTATTAACTCTTAACATTACCGCAGTAGACATGTAAAATTATTTTTCTAGTAAAACTGCTATCATGTGTACAAATCTCTTGTCCAAATATTCCTATAGATATATTCAAAAAATTATAGTAATGTAAAACTGACTTAAATAATTAGAATGGATAATAAGTCTCTACTAAGTATGTATTATTTATTTTTTTATTTTCGCTTTTATTATTATGATGACTACAAACAAATTTTGTGTCCTTCTTTCTTTATTAATCCCATAGATTAGTTAAGATACTTCGCCGCCTTGAAATTGAATGAAGCCACAAACGGCTTATTATAGTAGGTTCTTTTTTTGAATTCTTGATAAATAAAAACATTTTTAGAGAAAATTTACGAATAAATAACTAATACTGCTTAATTTACATGATAAATAAATAATGTATAGTAATAATTTCAAATATTTTAGGGACATTTTAGCACGGAGACGTGGCAAAACTTTTTTACGCAACTATTTCAATTCTCAAAACTATACATTACATATAGGGTACATTTTGTTGTTAGGAGTGAGTAATCTTTACTTATCTATGATTAATCCTAAGAAAATAATTGGATAAACTTACACTTAAAGTACTTAAACATTTTATTTTATAATGTAGGAATAGCAGACGAGCATGCAGTCTACCAGATGGTAAGTGGCTACTGCCGCCCATGGACATTGGACACCTGTAATCAACCCCAGATAGGATTAGATTTGTACCTGAGGTCCGCCACAGATGTACCGCTACCTCTGAGGACTAAGCTGGAACGCCTCGGAAAAGTCTGTCTCCCTTACCACACCCTTCAAACCAGAACACAGCAGCGCTTAACACTGCTGTTATGAGGCAGAAATATTGTAGGTGTAGCGGTGGTGCCGCCGGATTCGAACCAATTAAATAGGTTATTGTTTAAAAGGTCCAGATCTAAATTCACAGCAGAAATTCAACAGACCAAGCAATGATTATATCACGCTCTTCTTTCAGTCAATCGTCATCATCAGTGGTAATCTCCTTTAGAAGAACGGCACAATAGTCGCTGGTAAGATCCAGGTGTTATGGAGCAATGGGAACAGCTGGTCCCACAGCTGGAAGCGGTCCTCGGCCTGGTTGTGGAGGATGGTGAAGTTGTTCGCGAGGCGCAGGTAGCGACGCGACTGTGACGTCATCGCCGGCCAGCGCAGCGTGGCCAGCTCAGGGGTGTCTGGCCGTGGGTTAGGGTCCCTGGGAAAAGTATTCATGAAAATCATGTGATCATGCATTTATAATTTGTTTTTGTTGTGTTTTAATTTAGTAAAGTCTACCAAAGTTTAAGTTACTAACACGAAAGATACCCTATACATTGTACAATCTCCGTTACCAGATTATTTAGTATTTATTCATTATCACAAGTTCTCAACTTATCATCAATATTCATCATCATCCTTAAATACCATCATCATTTAACTTTACAAAAATGATTCTCTTAAAATATCCTCACCCGTATCTTGCGAAGTTGTACCAGATAGCAGTCATCTTATCCACCAAGGCAGCATCCGGTCCAGACAGTCCGATGTCCGGGAATCGAACGCGGATCGAGAACAGGTAGATCAGATCATCGTGATGAGCTACCCCTGTAAGAGATATGTTTAGACTTCTATGATTACTTCATCATCGTTTGTGAAGTTATCTACATTAAGGTATGCCTCAAATATAAGGAATAACAAGTATTACAATACTTATATTTCATTCGTAATCATGTATGTACTGTATGTGATACTTTAAGGAAAGATGTATAATTACAAATTTCACTTGACCTTCTACTGTCCGATATAAGGTAGATTTTACATTACCTATCATTCATTGATAGACACAAAAACAACAACACAAAATTCTGTGACAACGGAACCCAGATGACGAATTCCTTTAATGGAGAAAACCTCCACCGTCATACCGTCTTTTTTATTTTGTGGATGTCCTAGTTTTTCATAAGATTGGTAAAAAAACTACCTTAAAGTACTCATAGTCAAATAAGATAGAAAACCTTCTATTACGGAAAAAGAGAACCAAAACTCTAACTTTTTACCACGTAAAGTAATATTTTATAGTAGGATCTTACCAACGGGCTTTTTGGTGCTAGGATCTTCATAAAAGCTGTGGTTGCCGATGTAGCTGAACTGGTAGTAGTAGACGGGCTGCGGCGACACGCGACACATGATATTGGCTAACCTGGATACATGACATTAACTAAGTTCGTTATAAAGGATATATGAAGGTGGTAGAACCCTTTGTGGTACGACTCCTGCGGCACCACCGCCACACCTATTTGTACCTCATAACAGCAGTGTTAAGCGCTACTGTGTTTTGGTTTGAAGGGTATGATAAGGGAGACATACTTTCCGAGGCGGCGCATCTGTGGCCGACCTCAGGTAGGAATATCTAATCATACCTGGCATTGATTACAGATGTCCATGAATGGCAGTAACCACTTACTATCAGTTGGACTGCATGCTCGTCTGCTACTCCTATATTATAAAAAAACCCTACCACTTTTAACGTACCTGTGAGCACCAAACCCAGTGACAGCATCTCCGTACAATCTTCCCAAAGAATATGTAGTCACTGTGTCGTTGACCACCGGTTTTCCTTTGAAGTACGCTTCTCTAAGCTTATAGGCTGCTGTTCTTGAGTCTTCTGGTAGCATGAACGCTATCTTGGCTACTCTGTACCAGTCGTCATTCATCTGCTGTGTTAGGGTTGCGTTTTTAAGAATTGCTGTGAAAAACAAGAGCTATTAAAGAGCAAATAAATATATTATCCTTTCTGAGGTACTCCTACTACTTCCTAGGTTTCCTAAAGTTCTTCAAGTTTAAAGAAGTTTTTGAAACTGACCGACGACTTGCTGATAATAGAGACGGCAACATAGCAGAACATAACATAGCATAATTGATAACAGACGATCATATCATAGATAGTTTACAACAATTGTTAACCGCCGCTAGTCATAGGCTGCAACAATCGGTCGCCATTGTTGAAGGTGGTAGAACCCTTTGTGGTTCGACTCCGGCGGCACCACCGCCACACCTATTTCTACCTAATAATAGCAGTGTTAGGCGCTGCTGTGTTCCGGTTTGAAGGGTGTGGTAAGGGAGACAGACTTGTCCGAGGTGTTCCAGCTTAGTCTTTAGGGGTAGCGGCGCATCTGTGGCCGACCTTAGGTAGGAATATCTAATCCTATCTGGGGTTGATTACAGATGTCCATAGGCGGCAGTAACCACGCGGGCGGCCACAGATGCGCCGCTACCCATGAGGAGTAAGCTGGAACGCTTCAGAAAAGTATGTCTTCCGTCCCGTCCACACCCTTCAAAACGGAACACAGCAGCGCTTAACACTGCTGCTATAACAGAACCAGTCGAACCACAAAGGGTTCTAACACCTTCTTTACCTTTATTACTAGGGAACATAAGTTTCGTTAGTAAAAATAAAATCCGGGGTCCTACGTCATCAGTTCTACTTACTGAATGCTTTCCAGAAGAACTCATCCCGGGTCTGGCTGACGATGTAGGGCACGGCGTACAGCTGGCCCAGACGTAGTGCTTCCAAAGGGTGACGCGGCATGAACACTTCCTGACCGAAGTCCTGCTCGATCACTGGCCTCCAAATACGAACAGGATCAAAGGCAAACTCCTGATGACGATCACGTATTTATAACTTAATCAACAGGCTTAGTAAAATAAGCAGTAGAAAAGCAAATTAAATCATTACATAATAGATACTATCATTGGATGGATCGTCATACTTAAAAATGTAGAATAAACTCAACAATGGATTGGATCTCAAGTTAATTTAAAATTATTCCTTAATAGATTATTTTTAGAAAAAGTCACCATAGTTTTGGAAGAATCTAAATAAGAACCAGCAACAAACGTTTCTAAGGACATATTTTGATTTCTTTCAAATTAATGACACCAATATACATGATAGAATAATAATCATCATTTTTCATGACCAATGCAAAATTCAATCAGGAATATAAATTAGGGATAATTCAAATCTTACCGCGAATCCACCCAAAGAGTTTCCAATATCCCTCCACGATACAGATTTCAAGCAATCCAGGATAACCCGGGAGTTGTCAGTGGGACAGCCGACCAGCCGCGCTTGTTTCTCCGCGAGGTGGCGCTGGTGGTAAGGAATCTCTATCTGAGAGTATGGGGAGCCACTCATTGATATCGCTCGATGGAATAGACCTTGGGAAAAAGTGAGATGTTATGATCTTAGAAAGGTCATCTTGGTAATTTTCAAAATGTTGTCAGATTTTGACCAAAGAATAACGACAAACTTCTGGTAAGTCCTGGTATATAGTTATTTGTAGACAAATAGACTGATTCTTGTCAAGTTAACTTTTATATCATAAAAATGTATTGTAACCAAAAAATCAAGACCTAAAATTAATACTTGGCAAATATAAATTCTTTATTTGCCAGAACACAGTTGTTAATTAAAAAATAATAAATTATGAATTTAGATTTATGATCAGGGTATGGGTGTTTATAAAGGCATATTTGTGTTATTTCCTAAAAACATTAATTTACATGGGGTAGTTTCCTTCATTAAATCAAATCTATATAACATAATTGTAAGCTATTATGAAAATAGCTTACCCCTAGACATGGGCGAGACCATGTGTAGAGCGACACTATAAGACCCCGAGCTGTACCCAGCGAGCGTGACGCAGGTGGGGTCTCCGCCGAACGCCGCGATGTTCTGCTGCACCCAGCGCAGCGCCGCCACCTGGTCCTTGAAGCCGTTGTTACCGGGGGCGTAGGGGTCGCCCGTGCTGAGGAAACCTGTTATAGTTAATGTTCTTATCAATTTACATTTTAAAAGTCATCGACATTTATTTGCTTGTTTGTTTATTTATTTGGGAAACAAACAATTTATACTATATAAAGAAAGAAAGAAAGAGAGAAAGAGAGAAAACATTTATTCCGGTAAACATCATGTTACATTAAGGGTACATGTTACATTAATGGTACATATACATATGTATAAAACAAACAGACAAATATAAGATAACATGTGAGCAAAATAATTAAATGAGAGGATGGATACCGAAAAAGGGTTACACTCAGCCTGTGTCGCGGGAAACCGCGGCTGCTGGTTTTCGGTGAAACCCCGTATTATGGGCATAGGAGCCAAATAAATTGTCGATCCAAGACTAGTATAGGAAAACCTCACCAAGCGATCCAAGACGATAGTTGATGGTGACAAGCACGATGTCCCTGTCCATCAGGTACTGCGGGCCGATGATGTCGCTGCGTGACGATGCGGAGTACAACCCACCCTGGTGGATGAACACCACCACCGGGAGTTTGCTGCTACAAGAGATTATCACTGCATAGCATAAAACAAAGTCGCTTCCCGCTGTCTGTCCCTATATTTGCTAAGATCTTTAAAACTACGCAACGGATTTTGATGATGCAGTTTTTTAATAGACAAAGTGATTCAAGAGGAAGGTTTATATGTATAAAACATTCTTAGCTTAGTAGAAAAATACTGATATTTTTTTAAATATTCCATATGAATAGCACACGAGTATGTAATGCACCTGATGGTAAGTGGCTTCTGCCGCCCATGGAATTCTATCAAACGATATCAACAGATTACTTTCCTACCTGTGTAGTGAACAAGCAGGCTCGTGAGGGATTGAGGAGGCGTGTTTATAGTTTGATGTCTTTATTGTAACTGACTTAATATTACTCTAACACTATCTTATATTATAACGCCTTAGCTCCACACTACACCACCGGGGCTTATTTAAAAAAATAAAATTTAACTAAAAATTTATATTTTTTTTAAACATATTATTTTAATGAAGTATTTTATTCGGTAGGTGCATTGTGTGCTAAGACCTAGTTACTTAGTTCTTAAAAATACACATAACTAAACATAAGTAAAAGAAAAGATGAATTTAAAATTATATAAACTAAAATTATTATCTAAAAACTACACATAAACTTATTTTTCATCTTATATTATATAAATCTTAGTCATTTTATATATTTACGTATACGTACGCATGTCATATCCAGTTAATTTGTCTTCATTTCCGTGTCATGTACCTAAAAGTACATAAATACATTTCCTTGAACAAACCATGTGGCCTATAGTTTATTCAAAAGAAAATGTCAGTCATAATCATGAATTATTATAGTCATTGTACACAATTATACTTTAACTTATATATTTTCTTGACATTACTTATTTTATTTCCACCTAATGTGAGCTTACATTTATTTCCATCAGCTCCTACTTATTATCATTTTCATTTGAACCCTTTAATTTTTATTTTATATTTTTATACATTTTACGTATTCATCATTTATATAACTTTGGGTTTAATATGCCATTTCTTTCACAAAGACGTCTCGCGTGCATCATGATCAAGATAACGGTCATTCTTTCCTTCATTTTTTTTTAATAACATTCAAATGTATATTCTTTCGATCCATTTCTTTCACGTATACGACTCGCGTAACTACATGATCAAGATAATGGTCTCATATTCTTTTCTTTAATATACAACATCTCATTTTTACTCCTTTCATAATAATTCTTAAGATCCTACTCTTGTATACCGATGACTGCAGATCATACAGCATAATCAAGATATATTTTATTCAAATTCAGATTACAACCATAATACTTTCAATGTTCTTATCCAATAACAACATACAAAATATTTCGTCTGTATGTTAGATATCTTCTTAACTCTCGGGGGATCAATCCCGATCATTACTAAAAATACTAACTTACAGATGAAATCCATACAAAATTTCCATACAACATTCCTTTTCTTCTTAACATTTACATTGCTATCGACTTTCAAACTAATTGTGTTCCATGTTTTAATAAAAACATTCTCATATTATCATTAAATAATCAATTCCCAGGCAAGACATCATCATTCTTTCAATTCTAAAAATTTAACATAAGCCACAATACAAATTAGATTTAGATGACAATCTTATACAAAGTAATTAGAAGCGGCGTCGGTATTGCATCATCTATGCAATCCGAATCGAAGAACATTCCGTTCCCGTAAAGGATGTAACGCGAATCGCGACACGTTTTCGGTATTCAGCATAATTAAACAATGCAACTGAAACTACTGTTGCTACCTGGCTTTACTTTAACATTAATATTTAATTAAAATTATATTATGACTCCGATTTTAGTACTTACATGGATTTCTGTTAACCATTCGATAAATTCCATTAAAATTGTTATTAGAGGAATACAACATTATTATTATTTACTTGAGATAAATTTTTATAGATAAATAATTGTCTAATAGCTGATTTAAACATTTGACTTTAAAACATTACAAAAACAATATTGGCTACTGAACTACATTAAATAACAAATTTGTAGAAAAATGTAAAAAAAAAATATACAAACAGACTATACTTATAAATTTTCTTATATCAAATTTAAAACGAATCTTTATACGAACTACATACATTTCAAAGTAATAGTTACATACCAGATTATTTTTTGAATTACAACAAGGTGTCTGCTGACTGAGTTGGGATGTCCACGGGAGGGTGGGACGACTCGTCTTCTTCGATGATGGGCCATGATGATGACAGGTCATGGTCCGCTAACTCGTTGCCGATGTTATTTGCCGTGAATTGATGATGTCCTCTTGCACGATTGATTAGTTTCTTATTTGGTCATTAAGATGTTCTTATCGTCTTCATCTTCGTCTTCTTGTGTTGGTTACATTTTCTGTCTTCAAATCCACTTCTGTTTCACATTTTCTTTACGTCTATATTTTAATATTTTCTTCTTCTCTTCGATTTGGTAGTTATTTGTATTTAGTTCCTATCTTATCCATGTTTTTTTTTCAAATCCTGTATCTTTTTATAAATTTCTTCTATATTAATTACTCTATATATCTTCATATTTTTTCTATCTAATCTTCCTAGTACTTTTCTTATTTCTTCTCCAATATTCATTTTCAATTCTTCTGTTTCTGTTATTTATTTTCCATTTCGAACGCCTCCCGGTGCGCGTGCAACGTGGCAGCGCCACACGCGCACCGGCCGAGCAGGGTCGCCATGTAGTGAACAAGCAGGCTCGTGAGGGATTGAGGAGGCGTGTTTATAGTTTGATGTCTTTATTGTAACTGACTTAATATTACTCTAACACTATCTTATATTATAACGCCTTAGCTCCACACTACACCTGAGGCAGGCCACAGATGCGCCGCTACCCCTGAGAACTAAGCCATAATGCATTTTTATGTGCTGAAATCTCCCAGCTATATATATAGCTAGCTTTTTAGGAACTTAATCTCTATTTTTTACGTTTTCTTAACTTGTTAATTGGACTAATTAGGAAAGAAACATACTGACTAGGATCTCCACCACAAAATCCAAACCAATTGAGGTCAGCCACAACTTTTAGTAACTGCAAAAT
The DNA here is from genome assembly GCA_014595695.2 of Epargyreus clarus clarus. NCBI lineage: Eukaryota > Metazoa > Arthropoda > Insecta > Lepidoptera > Hesperiidae > Epargyreus > Epargyreus clarus. The sequence continues at coordinate 135,114 of JACTTY020000170.1, read as the reverse complement.
GAAGACAAAGTTCGAACATCTTTTTTAAGGTATAAAGGCTACCTAGGCTAAAGGCCTAAAGGCCTTTCTAGGCCTAAAGGTCTTTCAAATCTCTACCATCTGACTAATCTCTACAGGCTTTTGATTTAAGGATTTCTAAGGGAAACGTACCTGTTTCTCCTAGGGGTATAGACATTGAGTCGCAGGCAATCCTCATCGTAATATCTCCCTGGGTTGATGGGCTGAGGGCAGGAGGGTCCGTCCTCACTCGCGTTCACGACATGCCAGTATTTATGGATCGGTTTTGGCGGCTGAAATAATTATAATGGTTAATTATTAATTATGTTGTTGCTAAAATATTAAGGTAATGATTAGTTATGTTATAAAAGCAGTGGTAGAATAGTGGTTAAGAAACTCGGTCTCTTGATCGAGGGGTCTGAGGTTAAAATCCCAGGATCCCCTCTGATTTTTCAAAGTTATGTGCATATTAGAAATTTATTATCACTTGCTTAAACGGTGAAGGAAAAAATCAAGAGGAAACTGGCATGAAAATATACAAACGTTTTTAACGGTATGTAAGTCTACCAATTCGCACGTGGCCAGCGCGGTAGACTATGTCCTAATCCTTCTCATTCTGAGAGGAGACCCGTATCCAGCAGTGGGAGAGCAATCGATTGGTGATGATGATGATGAATGTTGCTATTAATATCAATCACAGATCACATATCATATCAGTAATGTATCAATATCATTGTAGCATCATACTAACGTTGCTAATAACATTGATGATTCAGTTAAAACGCCCCATAATGGTGTCGATTTCAACACTTATCAACATTATTATTGTTGTATAACAACAAGACGGTAATGATATACGGTATACAGTGTACTGTCACACTTAGGTAATTTTGTTACCAGAGCTGAACCACAAATAATCTTTAATTGTGTAGTTTATCTAAAATCTAAAAGTTACCGCTGAAAGTAGTACTTCTTTAATATAATTACGTATAAATTAGGCTCATATTTACCTGAAACCGAAGTATTCCGACCGGTGGTTCCGCATACCGTATGCCGCGGTAGGCTTCGAAGGTACGTCCCCGACGCGAGGTCATGCATGATCCCCTGAAACTTCCCGTCAGACTCACTACGACTGGAGCTTCAGGATCCGCTGTACAGGACCCTGAAAAAAAAGAAGTATTTTATGTTAAAAGTGTATCAGTAAAAAGTAAATTTCTCTTTAAATAAAGCGGTTCATCAGCAACCCATTACCGTCTCACTGCTGGGCACAGATCTCTCAGATTGAGAAGGATTAGACCATAGTCCACCGCGCTGGCCAAGTGCGTATTGGTAGAGATTACATACCCTTGAAAACGTTTTTTTTTCAGGCCGGATTTCTCTCGATGTGTACCTTCACCATTATAGCAAGCAAGATAATTAATTTCTAATACGCACATAACTGAAGAATCAGAGGTGCTTGCCTGGGATTTGAGCTTCGAACCCCTTGATCAAGAAGCTGAGTTTCTTAACCATTAGGGTATCACTGCTTTTTAATAAAACGGTTACTGCCGTCTATATATATTACATTTGCTGTTGCAAGGTGGTAAGACTAGTATGGCTGGAAAAGTACCACCGCCACACCTATGTCTTGCGTGCAGTTCTTGCGTGTGGTTGCCGGCTGGCTACATATGTAATGTACGCATCTTAGCTCTCAGGAGTAGCAAAGCGTCGGTGATCGGCTTTAGGCAGATATAGTCCGCGTCAAACTGCTAGTCCGCTCTGAAGTTGTTGCGAACAGTGTCGTCAAACAATTTGCTATGGCAACGTGATTCTTTTCTATATTCAGAGCGGACAAGCTGTTTTACGCGGACTATACCCTGTTTTATGTGGAATTGTTCATCAAGTCGACCGCTCCTTTAATCTTTATAAAATCTCATGATATACTGCTTTCATGAAAGTAAGTAAAGGACAACGTCGCTAGAAAAATTAATGGCATTTATCACACAAGTATTAGGACTTAGGAGGGATTTTAGTGGTCCAAAGAGTCAAGTCAAGGCACATTTTAAAGGACTACTAGGAAAAAAAAATCAACGAGTTGCACGCCGGGAGTGCTGGCAGAAGTGGAAACTTGAATATTAATGTGCATTTTTTTATATTTTTAATGGTTAGGGAATCATTTTGCACAAATTTTCAGTATGAAAGTGGTATGACCATTTATGCGGTGAAATACAATATTCATTTATTGCGCTATCTTACACAAATATGACAGTCTTACGAATTTTCGATCAGGTTACGTATTAACATTTTATACCCAGCAAAAGTGCACAACGCCCGTAAAGGAGTTTTCACTTTAAAATATAGTCGATATTTGAATTGAGTTTGACTTATTTATAATGGTAGAGCCGCCTACCACAAAATTACGATCAGGATACAGTTGGGTGTTTTTACGTAAATAGACATGTAATCAACTCGAATCATTAAATATTTCATAAAAACCTCTTTCTAAGCACTTACGGTCGGACTGATGAATAATCAATAAATCGATTGTAACATAATCATCAACTCTTTATCGATTACAAAATGAATCGATAAAAAAATGCGAATTTGATACATTTCGCATAACTTCTAGAATTTGGCGTACAATTATCAGATTCAGCTTTCGATTACATTAGAGATATGCAGTTATTAAACTAAAGTAAAGAAGAATATATTACTTTATTACAGAAGATATTACTTTATTACAAATAATATTTATATTGCTATCTTTATTTCATCAGGCGTTGTTAATTTTATTTTAAAACACGCCGAAATAAATGATAACAGAATTCAATTTACATACAAAACCAGTCTTACAATCGGGTGTACTTCCGTTTAGAACATACCTCCAATCGATCTGAATTTTGGTACACATATGGATTTTGGCTCCGTAATTAAGAATATCATACTCAAAATACCCGCAAATTATATTTTCAAGGTCAAATTGCTGAAAAATGATTTTTTAATGGTTTTCCGCGTATATTGCAGCAAACATGAACGTTAGACAAAAACGTTCCAAACAAAAGTTGTAGACCGTAAAGAAATACATATTTTTTGTTCTATATGTTTTTTGCGTGGACCCAGTTGTTTCAGAGAAATATAGCAGCAAAAAAAAATCGTTTTTGAGCAATTTGACCTTGAAAATATTATTTGCGGGTATTTTGAGTACGATATTCTTCATCTGCGGGTCGAAATCCATAGATGTACCAAAATTCAGATCGATCGGAGGTACGAGTATGTTCTAAACGGAAGTTTATCCTTACAATCTTATTTCAAAATGATTTATTATTTCAAAACATAAATTACTGAAAATTACATGAAATGCCAGTGGTTTCTTTCATTACATACTCGTAAACACTCACTGCGGAAAGTTTATTAAGGCAGTAAAATCTGCTGATTTTGAAACAAGTACTGAATTTCACTGAAATAACAATTAACTTTTTGGTTAAAATATTGAAATATTTTTTTCCCTTTTTTTAAATCATCCCCTGATTGTTTTATTAGAGGGTTGAATGTTTTTAAAGTATGTATTAAATATGCCTAAAATAATTATATTTAAATTTTGAATAAATTCAATATTACTAAATTTAAAAAAAATAATATAATATTTAATAATTAAATAACAAACCTCCATCCGCATGACCCCTGTTATTGTCACCCGCATGTCCAACATGTAATCCCTTATTGCCATCGTCACCGGCATGTACCGCGCGCAACACCGCAATGCACAGACACACACTAAACATGTGCATGTTGGAGCAACGCCCACTATCAACTGGCACAAAATAAATTTAATTTTGTGCAACTGGGCTGTAAACACGGCAATGTTACACTCACGCCGAGGACTCCCGAGAACACCTGAGCAGCGTGAATCTGATCACTTTCTTGTCTTCTCGGTCTCGTGCTCGCCTGTTCTCCGATCGGTATTTTGTCCGCTTCAAAGGGTTTCTCGGGAGAACACAAAACGGTATAGTATGGGTAGACAGTGTAGATTCCTTCTCGATTCTCGGGGAGATTCCTTGGCGAGACTTCTCGCGTGAGTGTGTAGCCTGCTTTAAACCAAACTGAGTCATAGTGAGATCGATTACCGTATACTCATTGTAGTAACGATTGAGGAAAACTGACAAGAAATTTAAGAATGAGAGTAATTTACATTAATGATGTTTTAATATTTCTAAATTTCCAAGGGTTTTTTATATTAGGTTTGTGTGAGATCTTGTGAATCATTAAAGGCAAATTAAACTATGTTATGTTTCAGTAAAAGTATTAATACAATATTTGCAGGTGACATTCCAGTTTGAAATTGGTATTGGCATCTTGTCACCATAATTACAAGCTTTCATGGGCATGAGCATTTGCTGCGAGCGTAATTTTATTAATTGAAATTTCTAATAAATACTTTCGGAATTAAATAAGATAAGGCAGCGATAGCCTAGTGGAGTAAAATTCGGACACTCAATCGAAAAGTCCAAGCGTCGAAACCCAGGCATCTCTGATTTTTCAGTCATGTGTACTATATGTCCTTGAACGAAAATATTATGACGAAAACTCCTCACCGGAGTTATTAAAAAAAGTTCTCAAGCATGTATCTACAAGCCCGCACTTGTCCAGCGCGGTGGACTTTTTTTTAAATATAGGAGTAGCAAACGAGAATTCAGTCCACCTGATGGTAAGTGGCTACTGCCGCCCATGGACATCTGTAATCAACCCCAGATAGGACTACATATTTCTACCAGAGGTCGGCCACAGATGCGCCGCTACCCCTGAGGACTAAGCTGGAACGCCTCCGAAGGTCTCCCTTACCACACCCTTCAAACGGAACACAGCAGCGCTTAACACTGCTGTTATTAGGCAGAAATAAGTGTGGTGGTGGTGGTGCCGGAGTCGGACCACAAAGGGTTCTACCACCTTCAACTGTTATTTTATCTCGGTCCTCTCACTTTGACAGGAATGAACCTAGAAGTGGAACGACTTATATCACGTATCTAATGACGCATAGTAATATTAATGCCTCCTTATAAATTGAAGGTGGTAGAACCCTTTGTGGTTCGACTCCGGCGGCACCACCGCCACACCTATTTCTACCTAATAACAGCAGTGTTAGGCGCTGCTGTGTTCCGGTTTGAAGGGGTGGGAGACAGACTTTTCCGAGGCGTTCCAGCTTAGTCCTCAGGGGTAGCGGCGCATCTGTGGCTGACCTCAGGTAGGAATATCTAATCCTATCTGGGGTTGATTACAGATGTCCATGGGCGGCAGTAGCCACTTACCATCAGGTGGACTGCATGCTCGTCTGCTACTCTTATATTATAAAAAAAAAATATCGTTATTCATAAGCTTGCGTTTTCAGAATTCTTCGAACATAAGCGTGACTTAGTGTTATTTCCACCTGAATTGTTCCAATAATGTTTGAATAGTATACAGAGCGTATACCTGACACTTTTTCACAAAGAGCTCGAGATTTCCTCAACCGTACTAAGTAATAACTAGATGTCATTTCCTTTTACAAACTGAGTATAGTTTGTTATTCAAGTATGTTAATGAATAAATTCTTTATGTGCATCCATTCCCCCACACAAAGTCCCACTATTCCCTGTGTCTAAGATAACATATGTGTGTTTTGTATATGTGCCCATGGGTATTTACTCAAACCCAGGACAAAGATTTAACATTATGTTATGGATTTTCTTTTGCCGCTTCTTCTCCATAACGAAACATCTTGTGAAGTAGTGGTAATTGTATTGACCTTCAAAAAGTGCTCTGTAAAGTACCTATTTTGAATTAAAAAAAATATTTGATTAATACTTGTATGTCTGTCGCCTAAGATTGAACCTGGCATTCTTTGCTTGTCGAAGTACGTTACAGTATACTATAAAAGTTCTTCACGATATACGCAACGATTATATTAATTAAACAAAACTTTAGATAATAATTCGCCAAGTACGAGTCAATATTTTTTTTTATAAAATAACTATATTGAAATATTTTATATTGTTTTTATTTGTCTTTATTATAATAGCAGTTATAGTAGTAGACTGTAAAAATTTCAACTGTCTTCCTAGTACGGTTTAACCACAGTACAATATACGAGTATATATCCTTATACTGCGGTTTAACTGTTAGATCGAAAAATGCCGGAAAAGACCGTTTGTTCTATGATCTTTATTTGTTGCGATGTGGTTACAATTTGATGTTGGTTACAGACATTATTGATAAGAATGTAACATTTGCCACATGATGGCTTACAAATTGAGTCAATTAAAATTAAAATTAAATAATAACTTACATTAAGATATACATTACAAAACTGATAGATTAAATTATTAAATTATTATTTATATTAGTCAATGGCATACTGAATTTATGATAAATATTGTCAAAAGTTGTTAAAGAGATTGTTCATTGGATAAATTCTTCTAGTGCATAAAATCATTTGTCAACTAGCCAAGTACGTAGTGCGGAAACCTAAAATGTCTTTGTAAATATTTAACCATGGTATTATTGTTTTAGGCTTTGTTTACAGCAGTAAAGTTTTCTTCTTATGCCGTCTGGGCATTACATTAGTGACGTCATGCTAATCTCGGTAAATTCCCGCATACTTGCCTTGTACTAATCATGTTATTATAAGTAGGTCATTCTTACTAACAATACTCATGAATACTAAGAACAGAGGTTAAGTTTGCTGCTTATTCAAGATATATGAAACAAACATCATTTTTTAAAAAGTAAAAGTAACTTAGAAATCAAAATCTATATTTTTTTCTAACAATGTTCCAAAAATGTCGGTCAGTAATATACAAATCAAATTACCTTTAACTTTTTCAAGTTTTTAAAAGAAATAAATAATCATTTAAAATTGTAGATGTATGCCAGAAATACTAATTCTTTAAATAAATATGAAGACGTTTTTTCTTACTTCGCCTCTATATTGTAACACTTAACAAAGCTAGCTACACCCAAGTCACCCATATGTAAAAGTAAAGTCAGGTCTTATTTATTTTCCTCAAATCTCAGTACATAAGCAGGACATAATAAACGATCTCGTGATATCAATATAGTTTTATAAGGCGTCGTGTTTACATTGAATCAGTGTGTCTCGGACGGCGGTACGATGCGCATGTTCGTGTCTGTTTGCTTGTGTGTGGCGGGGCTGCTCGCTGCACATGCGGAAGATGGTCAACTTGAAGGTTTGTTACTTTTAATTATTTCATGTTTTGTATCAGTCATTATAAGTACAATATCAGGCATTAGAATAAAAAAGTACTAGTTTCCTTTTTTCTAAATATAGCTGACCCGGCAAATTTGTACCGCCTCAAAATCTATCAAATATATATCATATAAAATATAGCCTATGTTACTCGTGGATAATGTAGCTTTCGAATGGTGAAAGAATTTTTAAAATCGGTCCAGTAGTTTTTGAGCCTATTAATTACAATCAAACAAACAAACAAAGTTTTCCTCTTTATAATATTAGTATAGATTAAAATTTCGACATAATTGCCAACATTTCGAGATTATACAGACAAGAGTGTTGAAAATCAATTTTATCAGTATCTTGTGTTATTTTATATCTACTTACGTTACTTTATATCTTGTGTTATAAATAAAAACAATATAATTTTTAATTAATATAAGTTTGTGAACCAGCCGGCTTAAATTTTTATATTCTCAATATATATTGGAAAGGAATCATTCTTATTATTTTATAAGATATATACGTAACATAAATTCAATAAACCTTGTTGTTTAGTTCACTTACCGTTACTTATTGTTACCAGCATAATATTGTGTATATTATTGACCCAACTTCCTGCTACATGGATTTGTCCGGAAATGCATTCGTGTAAGACTATTTTAAACTTCTTTTGTAACATTAAAGTACCAAAAGTATATACCCACCAGACAGTATATGGTTCATCGTAAACATCAACAATCCATCACTGCCCCACTGCTGGGCGCGGGTCTCTTCTCAGAATGAGATCCTTCTCATTCTTAGGCCATAGTCCACCGCACTGGCCAAGTGCGTATTGGTAGACTTCACATGCCTAAAACTCTCTAATACGCACATAACTTTTAAAAATCAGAGGTGTGTGTCCAGGTTTTGAACCTTGGACCCCTCGATCAAGAGGCCGAGTTTCTTAACCACTAGGCTATCACTCCAAATGGTTACAGCCGCCCAAAGGCATTCATACGAATAACTCCGGTCCGTAGAATAGGGCCTCTACCTGAAATCAAACACGGATGTGTTACTGTTCTTAAGAACTAAGATGATAGCCTCATGTATAATTCAGCCGGCATCCACATCCTTCCACCAAAGCGCAAGAAGGTGGTAGAACCCTTTGTGGTTCGACTCCGGCGGCACCACCACCACGCCTATTTCTGCCTCATAACAGCAGTGTTAAGCGCTGCTGTGTTCTGGTTTGAAGTGTGGTAAGGGAGACATACTTTTCTGAGGCGTTCCAGCTTAGTCCTCAGTGGTAGCGGCGCATCTGTGGCCGACCTCAGGTAGGAATATCTAATCCTGTCTGAGGTTGATTACAAATGTCCATGGGCGGCAGTAGCTTACCATCAGGTGGACTGCATGCTCGTCTGCTACTCCTATATTATAAATACAAATCCACACATCTGCTTCATGCTAGAAATAAGTGTGACGATGGTTCTTCCCCGATCGAACCATACTGCTTACTTTCAAATTAAAATTGAAGCTATAGGTACTCCTCTACTGATTGTCTTGGTATTTATTCATACTTATTCACGGTCGTTCTAGGGTCTATAACACCAGATACGGAGGGACCGCTAGTGGAGACCCCGCTCGGCAGCATCAGAGGGTCGTGGATGACGTCACGCAAGGGTCGCAGGTTCGAGGCCTACCGAGGCATACCGTATGCGGAGCCACCGATCGGAGAACTGCGATTTCAGGTAATATACCTTTAATTTTTTGTAAGTCAAAAATGTAGAGTCTCACTATGATGAAATGTGTTATGTTGATTTCTTTGTGTGCAAGAAACTTGTAGGTAAAACATTTATTTATTAGACGACCCGCGTGGCGGAGCGGTCATCATACCGGTCTGACGCGCAAAGAGTTCCGGGTTCGATCCCTGGCCAGACAGATATCTGAATGATGAATTTAGATATCTGTTCTGGGTCTGTGTGTTTGTGTATCCGTCTGTGTGTGTTCATAGCACCCACGATACAGGGAATCCTAGTGTGGGGCTGTGAGTGTAGAAAGCGTTTATTTATTTATCTAATATATAAAATTCTCGTGTCACAGTTTTCGTTGCCATACTCCTCCGAAACGGCTTGACCGATTTTGATGAAATTTTTTGTGCTTATCCGGTATCTATGAGAATCGGCCAACATCTATTTTTCATCCCCCTAAATGTTAGGGGTAGTACAACCCTAATTCTTTTTTATTTATATGGCAATACAACGTTTGCTGGGTCAGCTAGTTATTTATAAAAACAAGTAGGTGAAAAAAAGAAAAACTGAGACTTAGAATAGAAATACCTATTTACAATTGTAAACAGAATGCTTGAACAAAGATAGAACCCGTAGCCCTCAGCGAAACAATTCGGAGGGATCTATCACTTTTTATTGGGATTCTATTCAATTTGTCTGTTAAATAATAATCATCTTGATAAGAGTATCATTATCGGTGATAAAATTGTATCTGGTGGTATCGCTATATATATAGATATCGCCTGAATATCACTTCCGCTTATCTTGAAGTAACTTTTCTTACAGATTTTGCATATGCATCATCTATATAGTACATAATATAGCTCAGATGAGCTAGATTGGTTTAAATTTCATGGACTAACTAATTATTGCGTAAATTGTGAGACTTGCCGACAAGTCTCCTCGTCGTCGTCAACCCATCACTGTCCCACTGCTGGGCACGGGTCTCCTCTCAGAAAGAGAAGGATTAGGGCATAGTCCACCGCGCTGGCCAAGTGCGTATTGGTAGACTTCAGACACCTTCGAGATTTTTAAGATCTCTCAACTTTGCAATGTTTTTCAGCATGTTGTCATGTATTACGATGTAGGAAAGTAGTGAATATGTTAATTAGAAGATGACAATAGCGCTTTTTACACTCAAAGCCTCATAATAGGATTTCTCTGTGTCGTGGGTGGCATGGACACACACAAAGACGAATACAAAAACACCCAGCCCCAGAACAGATATCTAAATTCATCAATCAGATATGTGGATCGAACCGAATCCTTTTCACCGCTCGGCCGCGCGGGTCGCTTATGAAATATTCAACGTTTTTTTGGCTTTAAACATAAATCTTCTAATGATGACCTTTATGGAAAGTTGATTCCCGTTTGACATTTCCTTATTAAAACCAGCTTGGTGACCGCCGGTGCCTCTTTTACATCGACATCTGTAACATACACAAATGGCATGGGAACTATCTGATATAGATTACAGACGCGTTGCTACGTGTGAAGATTAAAATAGTACGATTTCGTAAAAGAATAAAACTATTTCTTGATCCAATTTACAACTTTTTTATTCCCGCGCAAAATACAACTCGAACGCCAAGAGCGTTTTTTTTCTTTTTTATGCTACAATCACATTCTCATGCTACTCCATGCTCATACAATCGTACCAGCCAGTGATTATATAAGAGTAATATAGAAATAACACGATAATACTAATAATAAAATAATTTTAATAGATTTCTAACACTTGATTTATTTACATTTACTGGTTTTATTGATTATGCTGTTAATTATAACAAAGTTTTGGTTTCGAAATAACAAGTTTGCCGAAGTTTCGATTTTGCGCAGAAATCTATTTCTAATTACCTAATAACAGCAGTGTTAAGCGGTGTTAAGTGTGGTAAGGGAGACATACGGTTTCTGAGCTTACTCCTCAGGGGTAGCGGTGCATCTGTAGCCGACCTCAGGTAGGAATCTATTCCTATTTGGAAATGATTGCAGATGTCTATGGGCGGCTGTACCCACTTACCATCAGGTGGTCAGCATGCTCGTCTGCTACTCCTATATTATAAAAAAATCGGCAAATCCTTTCGGCTCAGTCGAAACATACATTCGTGTACTCTCGGGTTGGGTTCGGGTGTTCTCGGGCGTTTACACCTTGACCTTATTCTTGATCTTGAAGTTGATCTTGACTTCTAGCAGGCCGACGACCCGCCAAGCATGACAAGTCAGACTTTTGTCTATATTTATTAACTAAAATATTAATCTTAATATTTATTGCTATGTACATTTAATTCTAAAAACGTTATAATCTAAACTAGTCTATAAATTTATAAGTTACATGAATTGTAGGTACATTTTCATGAAAATCGGTTTATGGTAGAAAACCAGTTTCAAACATCCAATTACTAAATTTTAATAGACAGAAATTTTAATAGACGTTAATAGACATAAATAGTTATGTCATTGCCTCCGAAGACGACCTATGTAGATATCTACCACCACAAACTAGCTATAGGTATAGATGTTTCTTGTCCCTGTGGTTCCGGGACTAGATAGGGCTACGGTATCCCCTGCTTGTTGTAAGAGGCGACTAAAAGGGGGCTTCTGAGGTTGCGGGCGGCAAGAGTGGGAGCTGGAACCGTCCAGTAAGCGACCCCGGGAAAGACGGCAGTATTGCATACGATTAACTATATAATTGTATATCATTGCTTTGTTCTGTTGAAGTGTGCAATAAAGAATATCTATCTATCTATCTATCTGTGGTCACATACCGTCGTGAACACCAGAAGGTGTGGGACGAGCGGAAACTGCTCCCCAAGGCCAGAGTCCAATCTGGGCATCGTGCTTGAAGGACTCTCGTTGCATTCGGTCGGAGATCCCCGATTCCTCCAACAAGCGCTGAGGACTGCCACCGGAGAGTTTTCGTGCGGTAAAAATCCCACATAACCCGGCGTCGCTCCCACGTTGTCGGATACCTTTTGAAGGTGTCCCCCTCGTAAAGAAAAAAAAGGTATAAGTAGATGATTCTGTATAAATAAGGTTCAATATAAACTGACTTGTTTTTGTTTTTACTGCATTAGTGTTATCGGTGGTATTCTGGTTAATGTCATAAACATAAGTACGAGTATTTTAAGATTATGCGCTTAACCTTATTAATGTCAAAGAACATTGGTATATAAACTTATACATTGATAAGACAATTCAAAGCTTCAATAAAAATGATTTCACTCTGACTCGGACAGATTGATTGCACCCATTTTAATAGACCCTTGGTTCGACTCCGGCGGCACCATCGTCACATCTATTTTTCCCTAATAACAGTAGTGTTACGCGTTTCTACGTTTTGGTGTGAAGGATGTGGTAAGGAGACATATTATTCCGAGGTATTTCAACTTAGTCCTCAGAATCTGTTTCTCACCTCAGTGGTAGTGGCGCATCTGTGGACGACTTCAAAACGAATCTGATCTTATCTGAGATTGATTACAGATGTCTATGGGCGGCAGTAGCAACTTACCATCAGGTGCACTGCATGCTCGTCTGCTACTCCTATATTTAAAAAAAAAGTCTCTTGCAACTATTCGAGGTATTCCAACTTAATTCTTATGAATAGCAACAAATGTGTGCCCAATATCGGACTCTCATCTAATCTGGAGTTGTTACAGATGTCAATGGGCGGCAGTAGCCACTTAGCAAATGCACTCGTACTACTTATACTAAACAACCACTGATCCTCGAGATTATCTCCATGTCCTCAGCCACCGAAGCCGATATCACATTACTGGCGGACAGTCAACGCCAGTGAAGATGGGCCAGCTTGCCCCCAGCCAGTCTCTCCAGGCGAGGTCGTGGATGAAGACTGCTTGCGACTTAATGTGTACACACCCTCCAGAACAAGGTAAGATATACTCGTACATCTGGAAAGAAAGAAAGAAAGAAAGAAAGAAAGAAAAGAAATAACTTTATTTCGTGATGCATTGTACACACATAACAAGGACAAAATAATCAAATAAATTTATTTATTAAAATAGTGGAATATAGGTAGGTACATAGAAAACGCAAGATACGTAATAAGATGACACAAACGAATAACAATACAATAGTTAACTAGATATATTATGGCATATAGGTGTCAGCTTAAAAAATCAAATAAATTAAATTATATCGAAGAAAAATAAAAAAGAGTATCTTATGTAGTAAGTGGAAAGACTATGATATAAGATTTAGCTTAGTCCTCAGAGATAGCAACGTATATGAGGCTGATCTTAGCTAGGATTCTTTATCTCATCTTGATTAGCTAGATTAGATCTTGATGGGCTTGATTATTTATAAATATATGCCCATAGGCGACAGTAGCCTGTGTAACCATAAGATGGACTGCACGCTCGTCAGCTATTTCTATATTATAAAAAAAAACTTACAATGAGGTAGACTCTATGCCCGTTAGCTACTCATATATTATACTAGCTGACCCGGCAAACTTTGTACCGCCTCAAAATCTACTTATCAAATATTTCATATAAAATATAGCCTATGTTACTCGTGGATAATGTAGCTTTCGAATGGTGAAAGAATTTTTAAAATCGCTCCAGTAGTTTTTGAGCCTATTTATTACAAACAAACATACAAACAAAATTTTCCTCTTTATAATATTAGTGTAGAGAAAACGCAATTGTTACAACTTTAAAAATATCGCATTAAAATAAATTTGTCGATATGATAAGCATTTGTAACGCTCCTATTTTTCCTTCATCTTTTTTATCCCTCTACTTCATACACTGTCATACAAGTACTTCAACATTATTAGTATGTACCTACAAAAAGGGAATTCCTAGAAATACGCTTTGGTTCCAGCGCCAAACCCCTTCCAGTAGTGGTGTTCATACACCAGGGCGGGTTCTACTCGATGTCTGGTCGCAGCGACGTGGTCGGCCCGCACTACCTGATGGACCGGGATGTCCTGCTAGTTGCCATCAACTACCGCCTTGGATCGCTCGGTGAGTTCTCAGCTACCCATCTTCTTGGTTCTACTCGATGTCTGGTCGCAGCGACGTGGTCGGCCCGCACTACCTGATGGACCGGGATGTCCTGCTAGTTGCCATCAACTACCGCCTTGGATCGCTCGGTGAGTTCTCAGCTACCCATCTTCTTGGTTCTACTCGATGTCTGGTCGCAGCGACGTGGTCGGCCCGCACTACCTGATGGACCGGGATGTCCTGCTAGTTGCCATCAACTACCGCCTTGGATCGCTCGGTGAGTTCTCAGCTACCCATCTTCTTGGTTCTACTCGATGTCTGGTCGCAGCGACGTGGTCGGCCCGCACTACCTGATGGACCGGGATGTCCTGCTAGTTGCCATCAACTACCGCCTTGGATCGCTCGGTGAGTTCTCAGCTACCCATCTTCTTGGTTCTATTCGAAGTCTGGTCGCAGCGACGTGGTCGGCCCGCACTATCTAATGGACCGGGACGTCTTGCTCGTTGCCATCAACTACCGCCATGGTGCTTGTTAGCTCCTCATAGTCACACATACACAATATTGGATAAATTGATTATTAATAACGGGTGATAACAGGTGACTGTGGCAGCTGATGAAGTCTGTTAATACTATACTCATTATTGTTCCACTGTTGGGCTTAGGTCTCTTCTCAAAGTGAAATTAATCTAGGTCACAGCATCACCCACGCTATTCACGTTCGGATTTGTAGACTAAACACACCGTTTAAGACTATTTTTGAGAACTCCCAAGGATGTAGGTGTCTTTCGAAGAAACTTAACTGTAAGTCTCCGCTTCTTTCCACGGGTCGTTCAAAGCTCATCATGTGATGAACTTAGTATGTAAACTATTAAACTATATCTGAACTGTAGGTTTCCTCAGCACGGGCGACGCCTACGCCCCCGGTAACAACGGCTTCAAGGACCAGGTGGCGGCGCTGCGCTGGGTGCAGCGGAACATCGCGGCGTTCGGCGGAGACCCCACCTGCGTCACGCTCGCTGGGTACAGCGCTGGATCTTACAGCATCACGCTGCATATGCTCTCGCCCATGTCTAGAGGTAATTTGACGTCGACCCATTACTGTCCCACTGCTGGGCACGGGTCTCCTTTCACAATGAGGAGGATCAGGCCGTCCACCGCGCTGGCCAAGTGCGAATTGGTAGACTCTTTACATACCTTAGAAAACGTTGTTTTTTAAGATTTCTCAGGTATGCAGGATTCCGATCACGATATTTGCTTTCACAATTAAAGCAAGGGATAATTAATTTCTAATACGCACATTATTTTGAAAAATTAGGGGTGCTTAGAATTTGAACCTCGGACTCCTTGATCGAGAGGCTGAATTTCAAACACTAGGGTGTCACTGCTCAAGCTGCGGTAACTCAAGGACTTAGAAGTTTTATAAAATTTGTAACAGAGACATACATGTTAATCTGTACTTCTTAATAATCTAATAAGTTTAAATGGCTTTCATTATTTCTGAAAAAATGTCATGGTTTTCGGCATCGCAAATAGGAGTATTCCAATTTAGTTGTCAGGATTTTTCACATCTCTGTAAATGACTTGTACTTAAGGCTCATTACAGATATCCATGTGTAGCAGTAACTACTTGCCATTAGGTCGACTGTTATTTATTATTTCTATGTTACAAAATAAAAAACCTATGTCCATCTCTCTCAAAGAATCCAGAACTATGTTTACTTATGCCTTTTTGTAGATTGGCTAATAAACCCACGAACGCGCATCTAAGAGATTTTATAAATTATCGATATTTTTTATAGGTTTGTTCCACCGAGCGATGTCCATGAGCGGCTCTCCGCTCTCTCAAATAGAGATCACTCACGATCAACGCCACCTCGCGGAGAAGCAAGCGCGGCTGGTTGGCTGCCCCACTGACAACTCGCAAGTTATCGTGGAGTGCCTGAAGAAGGTCCCGTGGAAGGAGATGGGAGACTCGCTTAGAGGTTTTGGGGTGAGATACGATTAATTTGCTTTTTTCCAACTAGGAAGTTCATTTACGAATTTAGTAAAAAAGGAATATTTTGACTCTCGTCTGCGATGAACAAACATGAAGTGGGGATTATTTTGGTATCCTCATGGAACAGAAAACTTGCTTTTCTTTTCTATGGGTATCCTTTTATTTGTGGAGAGTATTTTAAATAATTATTTTGATTAGTTGATTAAAGCTGTAAAATTGCAGTGGATCTTCCTTGCAAATCAGAAGTAAAGCTTCTATAGATCCATTAGTGTTATAGTATTGATTCTTTTGAAAAAAGGATTTTTTTTTGAATAAACTAATCTCTGTCGCTGTCTCTTATTGACTGACGAGAGATTGTTACACGAGTATTGAATGCAGCTCATCTTACCTTCTGATTAATGTTACTATGAACAGGAGTTCGCCTACGACCCAGTGTTCATCTGGAAGCCGGTGATCGAGCAGGACTTCGGGCAGGAAGTGTTCATGCCGTACCATCCTCTGGACGGGATACGGTTGGGCCAACTGTACGCCGTACCATACATCGTCAGTCAGACGAAGGACGAGTTCTTCTGGAAAGCTTACAGTAAGTAGGACTAACTGAAAAGTGAAGTTTGATTCAATAAGATAGGATATGATTGATAAGATTAACTACTAATTACTTCTAGATGCACAAAATAAGATTGCTATAATTTTTGTAATAAATGTCGTGTCAAAGTTTTACAATGGATACATGGAATAATTGTTTTCTGTCTGTTATATTATCAAATATGATATTGTCAATTAACAAAGACATTATGCTAATAAAGAAAATGGAGATGTCTCATTTCGGTTGCAAAATAACTGACATTTTCTATACGTCCATCATCTTAAACGGTCTATACTGCTGACTTTTGGAGGACTCTATTCTTGAATTTTGATTGGAGTAGTCTTCGATTAGAAAAGTAACTTTCTAACGATTTTAAGATATTTTCATTGAAAAGAGAGACAATGTAGCAGCGTCTGACATTGGCATGACCTTATTCACTCTTTCCAACAGCAATTCTAAAGAACGCCACGCTGACACAACAACTGAATAGTGACTGGGACCGCGTGGCTCCGATCCCCTTCATGTTATCCGGAGACAAAAGCTCAGCAGCCCACCAGCTCAGGCAATTCTACTTCGAAGGGAAACCCTTGACTAACGACACTAAAACTGCAGATGCCTTGGGAGAACTTTACGGAGATGCCGTCATTGGATTCGGTGTTCACAGGTATGGTATCACATGGCTTTTTAAAAGGTTGTAGAAAACGAGCATTTGAAGGTGGTAGAGCCCTTAGTGGTTCGACTCCGGAGGCACCACCGCCACACCTATTTCTGCCTCATAACAATAGTGTCAAGTGCTGCTGTATTCTGGTTTGAAGGGTTTGGTAAGGGAGACATACTTTTCCGAGGCGTTCCAGCTTAGTCCTCAGGGATAGCGGTGCATGTGTGACCGACCTCAGGTAGGAATATCTGGTCCTATCTGTGGTTGATTACAGATGTCCATGGGCGGCAGTAGTCACTTACCATCAGGTGGACTGTATGTTCGTCTGCTACTCCCATATTATAAAAAAATGCAGTCCGCCTGACAAGTAGTAGTAGTAGTAGCAGAAGCAGTAGCAGTAGCAGTAGCAGTAGCAGTAGCAGTAGCAGTAGCAGTAGCAGTAGCAGTAGCAGTAGCAGTAGCAGTAGCAGTAGCAGTAGCAGTAGCAGTAGCAGTAGCAGTAGCAGTAGCAGTGGCAGTGGCAGTAGCAGTAGCAGTAGCAGTAGCAGTAGCAGTAGCAGCAGCAGCAGCAGCAGCAGCAGCAGCAGCAGTAGCAGCAGCGGCAGCAGCAGCAGTAGCAGCAGCAGCAGCAGCAGCAGCAGTAGCAGCAGCGGCAGCAGCAGCAGTAGCAGCAGCAGCAGCAGTAGCAGCAGCAGCAGCAGCAGCAGCAGCAGTAGCAGCAGCAGCAGCAGCAGCAGAAAGGTGGGAGTAAGATTCCACGTTTTCAGTTTTCTTTATAATTTTGTTAATATGTCTCCTTTTGTTAATATTGTGTTATATGATATAGGCTGGCCAACGTGATGTGCCGCAATTCGCCACTACCCGTGTACTACTACCAGTTTAACTACATTGGAAACCACAGCTTCTACGAGGATCCCATCACCAATAAACCTGTTGGTGAGTTTCAACACATTATTTACATTTTCTATAACATGAGACATATCTACTAATAATTAGGGTCATTAGTTCGTGATGACTACATTTCACGTAGACTTTTCTTTAATAAAAGCCTCAGGCTGTTCTTATATTCTATTCGGTGCTCAAATAACCGCAGGATTATTTAGTATTTATCTAGAATCTCTTCTGTTGATTACAGAAGCAAGTAGGTAGTTTCTGGTATGTGTATCATTGTTTTAGAAACTAGCTCTTTTTGCGAGAACGTTACAATATATAATTACGTAATTTTTCAACGCTATGTAACAGGTATTTTAAGAATTACAACTCATTACATTATCTGTAATATTATTTCTCCAACAGCGGTGGCCCATCACGACGACCTGATATATTTGTTTTCGATCCGAGAGCTATTCCCTGACATCGGTCTCATCGGACCTGATGCCGAAATGGTTGACAAGATGACCGCTATCATGTACAACTTCGCACGATTCGGGTAAGAATTTTGTTGTTATAAAATTCGTTATTAAGGTGTACTTCTCAGTAACGTTTAGGTCTTCTTTCCCATCAAGGTTCCTGTATACACCCACACGCTTTAATTAACTCGCTTCAATCTCTTCGAGACTCACGTACATGTGTCACCTACTAACTACTTACATTATAGGTATATAGCGACATTAGCAACCATCTTAGTCCTCAGGAGTGGCAAGATCGCCTTCAAGTAAAACTATTTTATACGGAGTTAGTAAAAGATGTTCATGGGTAGCAGTAGCTTATCATCAGGTGGATTGCAAGTTCATTTACTACTTAATTTTAAAAAAGCCACCGATATGTATGTGCTACCCTCGCTTCCTCCCGATTAAAAGGATACGTGCAATTGCAAGAAATATAATATACACCATACATACCACCACCAACACGTGCGCTCCAAAACGGAGCATCATTTAGGTAAGTTGACTCGGACTCTGACGGTTAATCGTTAAAGTAAAAATGTACTTGTTTTTCAGGGACCCTAACCCACAGCCGGACACCCCCGAGCTGGGCAGCCTTAAGTGGCCACCGATGACGGCACACCTGCGTCGTTACCTGCAAATTGCAAACGATTTCAAAATACGTCACAACCAGGCAGAAAACCGTTTCAACCTGTGGGAAGATCTCTACCCGCTGCACGACCTGAGCCCTAAGATTATAATTGTTCCGTCATAAATGTTTCTGAAGTTTTTTCTTCGATCACTAAGTACTTATTAGTGAACGAAGAGGTTTTTGAGTAGTTTTTTGAACTGAATACTTCTTTAGCGACGTTGTGTATCTTTTGTGTTAGGTAATTAAACTTGCCTCAGGTCACGTGGCCTGATCGAAAATTCGTAAGATGATTTTTAATGTAATATAAATTGTTATGTTTGTGTACGATAGCGCAATAAATGAATATTGTATTTTTTACCACTACGTTTATACTCATAAATAAAACAATTCGTGCAAAATGATTTCCTAAAAATTTCAAAATATCAAGAATGCACAATGTTATTATTCAAGTTTTCCAATTTTATTTTATTCTATCATTTACTTTTCTTGTTTCTATTTATTTACCTTTACGCCCTTAGGATTGATGATGCTATTGAGAATCATGTCCGCGCTTTGGACCATTAAATTGGTCAACAAATAATAATATATAAGAATAATTAATAAAACAGTTTGTATTTTATATTATTATATAAAATACAAACTGTTTTATTAATTACACACAGAACACAAGGTCATTGCCATACTTCAATGTCGTCAGAGATAATTTACCACAGAAATATATTTTTTATTTATAAAAAAATATATTTCTAATACGCATAAAATTTAAAAAATCAGAGATGCAGTGCACGGGATTCGAACCTCCGACCGCCGACAGGCCGAGTCTCAAAAAACCAGGGCATCACTGCTATTCAAAATTTAGTTATTACATGAATTTAGTCCTAAACCCCATACTCATATTGTAGTAAGACAAAGACAAAGACCGAGAAACTATTTGACCTGGTGCCTACGTCACCATTCCTCCATCGCACCATTCGCCGAAGGTTGAAGTTCCATCCACATCAACTGGACTCACGGCGGTCCTCCACGGTTCGGTTTGCACGGACGTTCTTCCCGCGGACGTGTAAGATGTGGAATGAGCTTCCTCCTGAGGTATTCCCGGAGCGCTATGACATGGGGCTCTTCAAAAAAGGTACAAAAAGAGCTCTCATACAAAGCCGGCGATGCATTGGCGATTCCTCTGGTGTTGCAAATGTCCATAGGCGGCGTTGACTACTTTCCATCAGGTAGCACGTCTACCTAATCATTAAGTTAAACTAAAAAAAAACTTTAATCGCACTGTTATGCGGTTATCTCTTTCAAACCATGTGTACGTAACATCGTTCTTAATTTTCTTCGTAGAATGACTTAAAACTTATTTGAAAGATTTCTAGCCTAAGATAGGCCATTTGAAATACAATAAATCCATTAATTATTTTGTTTGTTTTAATCCTTGACATGTTTTTCATAAATTGATAATTTGATTAGTGAAACAAAGTTGACAAAATTAGGAAACAGTTTTTATTTCTTTTAAAAGAAAAAAATCAGCAGATATTTTCCTTCGCCGTTTAAAGCTGGTAAAGGATTTTTGGGAAATCACCGCTAAGGGGGTTGACAGGGTTGAAATCTGTGTGAAGACACGTCAATTTAAAGCAATCACTATTAAAAGCTCATTATTCCTGTAATACTATTTCATATAATAAAAGATTCAATTACAACGAGTATTTATTTATTTTCTCTCACAATTCATTCCATGACATCTTATTCTCGTATAAACATAATATCCTTCTTTCTTTTTATATAGTTTCCCGCTACATTGCTGCTCACCAACAATTAAATAGACTCTTATTAACTAAACAGTATTGTTATAAATACCCTTACACTATGAAACTTAGTATTTGGCTTTCTGGGTAGAAATAACTATACACCTTTTTCGCCTTTTTCAAAAATTGATAAATTTTCAAATGGGGGCTAAAATAGGGGTTGGTGTTATTTTGTATAATTTTTTCATTTTGTAATTTTCGCGTACGAAGCCGCGGGTAAAAGGTGTTATCGCATAAATTTGGACATTAAATATTCTGTTTGCACTTTCGCATTATAATTCACAAAATTTTATCATTAAAATAAATTAACAGCACGTGTGTTAACACGAAACTCAAGGTTTATCAAAACGACGAAAATGAGTACCTTAATTGTGTTCAAAGTATATTTAGTCGTTTAGTTTTTTCATTCCAACATGCACATGTTTTGTGTTCTGTTTTTGTGTGTGATTATTTTTGATTCCACATCTGCAAATGTGCGCAAGAAACGAGCTGAAGATGATGTTACAGGTTATTAGTGTTGTTTCTATAATAAGTGATTGGTGTTAATTTGGTTCATCATCATCTACCCATCACTGTCCCACTGCTGCGCTGAATGAGGGATTAGGCCATAGTCCACCGCGCTAGCCAAGTGCGTGTTTTGGTAGACTTCACATACCTTTGAAAACATCTTTTTTAAGATTTCTTGGGCACGCAGGTTTCCTCACGATGTTTTCCTTCACCGTTCGAGCAAGTGATATTTAATTTATAATAAATCAAATCATTTTCTTTTATTCAAAAAAGGTTCTTTACAGAGCACTTTTTGAATGTCAATACAACTACCACCACTTCACAAGGTGTTTCGTTATGGAGAAGAAGCGGCGAAAGAAACTCCATAACACACATCTTTTAAAAAAATGTTTTTTACAGTGTTAAACTTAACCCAATGGTACATGTGGAGCTGGAACTACTTCAGACCACACCCACGTTTGAACTTTTTTTCTGTGGGATTCAAAATGTGGTCAGGTATTTTATTGTAGTAGCGAATACAGTTACCCATGAAAGATCTAGCCACCTTGCATAATCTATGTTTAGGAATTGCTAATTTATTTCTATTTCTAGTATTAAAGTTATGGTGGTAACTATTTTTTTCAAACATATCAGTGTGTTTTCTTATATACATAATATTTTCATAGATAAATATTCATTATAGATTAATTTTATAGATAATACGCATATCATTTTGAAAAATCAGAGGTGTGTGCCTGGAATTTGAGCCTCAGACCCCTCGATTGAGAGGCTGTGTTTCAATCACTAGGCTTTTACTGCTACAAAAAATAAATAAGTCCTACAAATTTTAGAACTTCCCGTCACCATAACCCCGTCGGGGTCAATCAGGGGGTCGTGGATGACGTCACGCAAGGGTCGGCGCATTGAAGCTTATAGGAACATACCCTATGCAGAGCCTCCTGTAGGAAGTCTACGGTTTGAGGTAAGATCTGATTCGAATGAAATCTTAATTATCAGTTAACCAGCTTCTTTTGGTCCCTGTGACGTGAACTGTACCCTTACCAGGAGTTTTTACGTTTTGACAAATATGACTGTTTTAGTATTTGTTTACGTATTTGCCCATACAAATTCCAATCAGCGCCCCTAGCGGATTGTATCAGAACAATAGTGTCAGTAACGTAACATTAAATGTCTAAATTGACAAAATGGCGCTTTATGTTTGGTCTCTCTTTTTTGCGAACATGTGAGGCAGACAAAAAGACTTGAGCACTTACTTATTGTTACGTTTACTCAGTCCATTGAACCAAACGGAACAGAATAATGGATTGAGTAAACGTTACGTAAAATTATGTTATGTACTGGATGTTTTAAAAACTCATGGTAAGGGTACTGTATCAAGCTGAAAGGATTAAATTGTTCTAAAAATTATCACGATAAAGTAATTCTTTTGTATACCTAACTAACTGTCTAACCTAACCTAACCTAACTTAAAGCAAGCAATACAGTGCTGGGAAAACACACAGAGAACTTTAGTTTATTGCCGCAGTTATTTAACCTACAACCGGTTTCATATCGCATTCTGAGCAAACAAACACCTAATCCAATTCACTGGTCAACACTGTTTTGTCACATGAAGTTAGTAGTAATTTTTTATTATGTTGGCAACCGTTCATTAAAAATCATATATTATTTCCCTCCAATCACGTCCAGTTTTTATGTGACACCTATAGATACATTTCTAGCCTCTAGGGATGGCGATTTTTTCCGATAAATATCGATTCGAATCGAAGTGTAATAAATCGATTCCCAAGAAAACGAGGCCCAAAGAATCGATTTTACGAAATCGATCTTCGATCTTTTCAGCTAAAAAGGGCGAAGATAACGAAAAAACGGTCATCAGGGCCAAACAAGCACTGAAATACGTATGCATCTGCAAAAAAATGTCTATAACACCAAAACCAACATCGAAAAGATCTACTTTCGATTTTATAGGATGAAAGATCGATTCACTGAATCGATCCATTACTGGAGATTACAATAATAAATTATTTTGGGCCAAAAGATCGATTCTTAGATTAATCGATCTCAAATCGCCATGCCTACTAACCTCAAAACGCGTTTTTATAAAATTTGAAATTTGATGTATTATTGTTTGTAGGCCCTAGTATATTCAAAATTTGACATAACTTTTCGTGTTACAAAAAAAAATATTTTTTTTGTTGACCAGAATGCATATCGTAACATAGGTTATATGAAGACAAAAAGACAGAACAGCGAAACGATTTTAA
The DNA here is from genome assembly GCA_014595695.2 of Epargyreus clarus clarus. Taxonomy (NCBI): domain Eukaryota; kingdom Metazoa; phylum Arthropoda; class Insecta; order Lepidoptera; family Hesperiidae; genus Epargyreus; species Epargyreus clarus. The sequence continues at coordinate 111,351 of JACTTY020000170.1, read as the reverse complement.
TGGTGCAAAAATGGTTATCACACTCGTTTATTTAATTTGCGTCAATTCCACCAAGATTGCCTAAGCAAATAATTCATCATCATTCCTAGCGTAGAAAACACTGTATTTTTCCTCTTTATCAAAATTGTTACAGCCTCCTCGGCCCATATTGAACTATTCGGCGGAGGTAGACGCGACTGAGCAAGGTCCATCGTGCCCACAGCCGAACATTCCTGAGTCTCCGGGGTACATGGACGAAGACTGTCTCCAGCTCAATGTGTATAAACCAAGCGGAAACAGGTATGGTGAGGTTATGGTATACTTAGCGGAATAGTGCTACGGTATCAACTGCCTGTCGTAAGACGCGACTAAAAGGAGGCTTACGGGGTCGTGACGAGAGTGAGGTGAAGAGTGGGAGCTCAAACCGTCCAGTAAGCGACCCCGGGAAGAACGGTGGTATGTGTGGTCGCATACCGTTGTAAACACCAGATTTAGTGCGGTAAAAATCCCACATAACCCGGCGTCGCTCCCACGTCGACGGGTACCTTTTTCCCCCTCGTAAAAAAAGGTACGGTAAGTTTACGGTATACAGAGGGCTTACTGTAAATCTAAGAGAAGTAGCACACACGCGACAGTAAGCTTAATCGTAATATAGTGGAAGGATAAAACCACATTTGCTACGAGTATGAGGTAAATAAGAAAAAAATATACTAAGGAAGTTCCCACCGGCGAAACCGATCACGTGCAGAATGATTCTTAACCACAACTCAAGTAGAATGCTAAAAGATAAACATTCAATTCAAATAATTCAATTGTTGCCTATTCCTTGGATAGGATCTCGCTAATTAAGTTGAAATGAAAATTTTCTGAGTGAAGATTAAAAGTTACCAATTTTCGTGGAAAAAAACTTCTTTGATAAGTAAAATAGAAAGATATTTCACCGCCTTGAAATTGGATGAAGCCACAAAAGGCGACTTGTGAGTTATTTTTTTAATTATTGACAAATAAAAAATATTTTTAGACAAAATGTACCTATAAATAACTAATACTACGTAATTTACGTAATAAATAAATAAATACATTTCAAACATTTTATAGAAATTTTAGCACCGAGACCTGGTAAAACTTTGTTTACGCAACAATTTTAATTCTCAAAACTTTTTTCACTTTCTTGTTAGGAGTGGTCTATCTATGTATTTTACTCATCTAAGTCTCCTATAGAATGTTACCGCAAAATCTTTAAGGTCATCTTAAATGATATGTTTCAATTTCAGCTCGGATCTCTGGCCAGTGGCATTGTTTCTGCATTACGGAGGGTTCTATGTGCTGTCTGCTCGCAGTGACGTGGTTGGACCACGGTACCTGATGGACCGGGATATGATCCTGGTCACATGTAACTTCCGATTGGGATCTCTTGGTACATGCTTCCTTGATTACCAATATCTTTATATATATATATTTATTATGTGCGTGTGTATATCACTGAACTCCTCCTAAACGACTGAACTGATTTTGATGAAATTTGTTGTGTGTGTTCAAGGGGACTTGAGAATGGTTTAGATTCGCAATTTAGTCCGTGGGAAAAGGTTTTTTAATTAATTTTTAATTCGTAAGTACATATAGAATCGGGAACTATGCATTTGATCAAGTGACGATCTTTAGCAAAGTTTGTTGTCCAAGAGCCCACGAGGGTTTGGGTGTTGGTACGACCAATTTTCGACAGATGGCACCACTGTGATTCCAATGTAGGTACACATTTTTCGTTTGATATATGTCATATTATTCCTTTAAAATGCGGGCGAAGCCGCGGGCACCACTAGTATATTTATATAAGAGTTTACGCATGTACAGGTGCCAGCGTCATTTTGTCTAAAAGAGAATCTTCGCTCAAATGCGAAAATAATCTTTATTAATTTCATTTTTTTTTCTCATTTATACTATTCTGATGGCTAAATTCATAAGAAAATGCAAATTATTATTAAACAAAGCATATTAATGAAATCATAAAAGTACTTAGAACTTGAAGCATATCAAGACTGGGAACCTTCATTCATCATTTATATTTAATCATACCATGTTTTCCATTCCGTTCATTTCAAATAATACTTGTTTCCATTAATAAGTCGAGTGACATAGCAAAAACAAGTTCGGAAAGAACATAGGAGTTTTACGAGGAAAATGTATAGAGAAAACCATTCGACTGTTCTCAAAGGAAGTGATTGGTCATCGTAGACCGCGCGCCGACAAAGATAATGTACATTCGTATGAGGAATAGTGAGGAATAAACATAGAAAATGGTAGACTCCTAAAGTGGTATACATTAGTAAAACTAGAGGCGTCCTTTAGGCAAGTTCCTCTCAGGTTTCAGGGGAGAAGTGGGTCTGGTCGACACACATTGTTTTAAAGTAATAGTGTAAATTGAGGAAAATTACAAGGAAAATGTGTAGGAAAACCACTCGACTGCTCTCGAGGAAGTGATTGCGAGAAAAGTGGGTTAATTTATGTTAATTCTTAATATATCAAAGTCAATGAAACAATGATTACGTATTTAAATACAGAAAATAATGATTTTTACACGTAAAATTAGGAGACAAAAAGTGGGACGAGACAAAATCTAGTAAAGATAGGAAGCTCACCTCCTTAAAAAAACATGGCAAATCATAACACAAATGAGTATAAGATAATGCTACTCCTAAAACACATTAGAATAGAATGGAATAATTTCTAAGATGACCAATCACTTCCTTTGATAACAGTCAAATGGTTTTCTCTATACATTTGTCGTTACTATCGCACTGCCTGGCTCAAATTTCCTCTCAAAATAAGAGGAGTTTAGGCAATAATCCACTCTGTGGTGTAACTGGTGTAAGTTAATAGACTTTTAGACACAAAATCTAGAATATATTAAATAAATCTCAGGTGCTAAATCACAGTCAAACTCCATACTTATATGTAGGTATATAATAGGAGTCTATCCATGACTTGGTTAGTAAGTCTACAGCAGTAGTAAGACATATAAAGGCATTTTCGCGGTATATTATTCAGTTGGGAAGCCGGCATCAGTCGTGACCGGTCAACCTGAACAAGATGCATGTGTTCGGTGCAGTCGTGGTCTGCACGCTCGCGTGTCTCACGCACGCGTATCATGGCGACTCACATGCAGGTAGGCTCTTTATAAAAAGGCTATTTGTTTATAATTTATTTTTTGTGTTTATTTATCATAACTTATGTTTTAGTATATTTATTGAAGTTCATTAAAGTTGTAGTTTAATTTTAGACTACATATTTATAATTGTTTTTATTGAATTAATGGTTTATTTTTTAGCAAACATTATTTAGCAGTTAACTTAATTACTTAAACATTTTCATTTCAATTAATTAGCTTTTCCAAAATATTTTAATTGTTTGATCCTCTGTTCTTATAGAATGAATTTTCAAAAACTTTTTTGGTACTTATTTATGTTATGTAAACATTTTCTAGGCGAAATATTATGTTTTTAATCTTTCAGAGTTAAGCTGTACATTTTCTGTCAGTCAATGTTAAGTTTTATTACTTAGGTACCAGTAAATATGTAAATGTATTCTCCAATTGTCGTAAATAAAAAATATGTTGTTTTAGTATCATGTACATATAGAAGATAACTACAGGAAATCTTAGCATTCCTAAGTTTAATATTTACGAGTACCTTATGATTATTATTGTACCGAATGGACCAAATTTATATTTGCTTGGTTAGTAGGTATATTTTTATTGTCTTTAACGATATCTTCTTAATAATCATCATCGTCATCATCAACCGATTACGAAGAGAAGGATATAATTTTTAAAAAGCTTCATAACTGTCAAATTTTTTAAATAATGCATCTTACTCTTCAGTTACTCTCTTCTCTTAATCATCAACATTATCATAATTTCTGTGTTACTGTACTTATTGTATATTTTGTTTAGGAGCAAGCCAACCACCCGGTGATCCGGTGACGGTGACACCCTTGGGTCCCATCAAGGGTTCCTGGATGACGTCACGCCGAGGTCGCCGGTTCGAAAGCTACCGCGGAGTCCGCTACGCCCAGCCACCAGTTGGTGAGCTTAGGTTTCAGGTGAGATCATTGTTTTTATACTCTAGGAGTAGCAGTCCACCTGATGGTAAGTGGCAACTGCCGCCCACGCACATCTGTAATCAACAACACCTAGGATTAGATATTCCTGAGGTCAACCACAGACGCGCCGCTACATTCTTACTTAGATATTTACTTCTCATTTATTTTCTTATTTATAAAAGCAGTGATAGCCTAGTGGTTAAGAAACGTGGCCTCTTGATCTAGGGATACGAGGTTCAAATTCCAGGCAACTCTTATTTTTCAAAGTTATGTGCGTAAAGGAAATTAATTATCACTCTTGCCTTTTCCTTCACCGTTTAAGTAAAGGAAAACTTCGTGAGGAAAAAGTATTCACAGGTATGTGATGTCTACTAATTTGTACTCGACCAGCGCGGTGGACTATGGCCTTATCCTTCTCATTCTGATCCGTGCCCAGCAGTGGGACAGTAATGGGTTGATGATGATGACATTTTATCTTAGTGTTTACAGCTTACCAATATAAAGACCGGTCAATTTATTTTTCCCTATAGCCTCCAAAGCCCTTCAATAAGTACGAGGGTGAGGTAGACGCCAGGGAGGAGGGCCCCGCCTGCCCGCAGCCCGTTACCCCTGGATACTACGTTGATGAGGACTGCTTGCGGCTCAATGTCTACACACCTAAGAAGAACAGGTATTTACCTTATTTTTACTGAAGGAACAGTTAGTATCCTGAGATAATATTATGCTCTGTTGTCTTTTTTTATAATATAGGAGTAACAAACGAGCATGCAGTCCACATGATGGTAAGTGTCTACTGCCGCCCACGGACATTTGTGATCAACCCCTTATTAAATATTCCTACCTGAGGCCGGCCACAGATGCGCCACTACCCCTGAGGAGTAGACTGGAACGCCTCGGAAAATTATGTCTTCCTTACCACACCCGAACATAGCAGCGCTTAACACTGCCGTTATGAGGCAGAAATAGGTGTAGGTGCGGTAGTGCCACCGGAGTCGAACCACGCAAGATTCTACCACCTTCAGAACTCTTCGGAACATTTATAGTTAGAAACAGGATTTCCAAAAACCCTCCCGTGCCAAAGACCCTATCTGTAATAATTAACAAAAAAAAATACAACGTGGTATATTTTAAATACTTTTGAAAATATTCGTTTTAAGTTTCTATCCAATGTTTCCCCTATAACATTAATGACTTAGTTTGAAAAGCTTTAAATATTTTTTGATCAAAGCAAAACCTTTGATTTCCTGTTCATGTCATTACTGGTATATAGCACATTATTTTTCCCTTACTTTACCAGAGAAATACCCAATATTTGCAATAATGCAATTCATGCAGGTAAATAAACTATAAGAAATCGCTAAAGTAATTAACTCCAATATGACGCGTGCGGTGTGTCACAAGGAAACATTCTATGCCCAAATGTTTCTTATATGATTTTATACTAAAATTGTATTAGAAGTTTTCGAGGATATCGCAGACATACAAACATTCAACCGCTAGTTTGAATACAGTGAATTTTGAAACTTTCTTTTCAAAATCAGTTAAAAACCAATAAGGATTTATTCCAATCACTTAATTAAGTGTACCTTCCATGTTAACATTATTATTCTTTGCTCAATTTTGTATACTTATTATCTTTTAATGTAATTCAAGTACAAATGAACTCACTTTACATCTTATAGTAAGCCTGAATAAACGCCTGAGATGTCCCTGGATTATTACATTTTTTTAAACTAAAAAATAACAACGCCTAACACTGGTAACTGGTAACACTGGTAAAACTGGTGTTATAAAGCAAGAAAGTCGTGGCGACGTCTTCGAACGGAAAATTGCAATAAATTTACAGCACCATCGCCACACAACAGATGTTTATCTTCGGCAGTTGCCATTTACCATCATGTAGACTGTAGGGTTATTTGCTGTTTTTATTTTATAAAAAAATACAATAATTATAATATATAATCCTAGTTAAGACGACCCGCGTGGTGGAGCGGTCACCATTCCGGTCTGACGCGCAAAGGGTCCAGGGTTCTATCCCCGGCCAGACAGATATCTAAATGATGAATTTAGTTTTCTGTTTCTGGGCCTGGGTGATTGTGTATTTGTCTATGTGGCACCCGCGACACAGGGAATCCTAGTGTGGGGCTGTGAGTGTAGAAAGTGTTTATGTTTATGTTTTACATATATTTTTCTTAGTGCTAAGCCGTTGCCAGTAGTGGTGTTCATCCACCACGGAGGTTTCTACGTGGCTTCGGGGCGCAGTGATGTGGTCGGACCCCACTACTTCATGGATCGGGACATGGTGTTGGTCACCATCAACTATCGTCTGGCTTCGCTTGGTATGGATTTTTTGTTGGTTAAAAAAGTAAACGTGACTCGTGGCTCATTTCACAAAATTATGACCAATGGAAGCCAAATGTCCTGTATAATCTATACAAAATTTGTTTTGACAAAGATACGCCACTGCTTCATGATTAAGATCACATTCTAACTCTGATAACCTTATCATTAACAATCATCATTTTGTGTCCCAATTTTTTGGATTCTTTTTGGAATATTACAACTACTTAATGTCAATTATAATCTGTTAAATGCACCAGGTTTCATCAGCACGGGAGATGCCAACGCGCCCGGCAACAACGGCTACAAGGACCAGGTGGCGGCGCTGCGCTGGGTGCAGCAGAACATCGCGGCCTTCGGCGGAGACCCAACCTGCGTCACCGTCACGGGCTACAGCGCTGGCTCCTACAGCATTGGCCTGCATTTGTTATCCCCCATGTCTAAAGGTGCATTCCTTAAGTTATTCCTTAATGCAATTTGAAAAAGTACATAATACATAATTTACATAAAATGCAATTACTTTGCATTTATCATTTATTTATTTATTTTCTTTTTATTTTTTTTATTTAATGTATAAAAATATCCTTTTTTGAAATGCCAAAAAAAATCTTAGGTTTATGATAAGTACACAATAAATCTGGAATATGAGTTAAAATCTCATTTTTAATTAAGGAGAAATTATTAATGTATTGTAAGAAAGGATAGAATTTAGCCTAGACATCAGAAGAATGTAGTTTGCGTCGTGACGTCGGAGGTGATTGCAATGAAAAGTATAGCCTGTCTTTCATGTTCCATTAAGCATCAATTGAAAGTATACAATTTTATGAACAATAAGGAAATAAGCTTTAACTCTACATCGAAACCTAAGGACAAAAACCAGCATCATAGTTACATCAACACACCAGACATTGTCTTTTTTATAATATAGAAGATCAGACGAGCATGCAATCCAGCTGATGGTAAGTGGCTAATGCCGCCCATGGACATCCGTATTCAACCATAGATAGGATTAGATATTCCTACCTGAAATCGGCCACAGATGCGCCGCTACCGATGAGGACTAAGCTCGGATAAGTATGTCTCTCTTACCACATCATCAATTATTTTAGGGTTGTTCCAACGCGCGATATCAATGAGTGGATCTCCGTTCTCACACGTGGAGATTGATTACGACCAGTTCCATCTCGCCAAGAAGCAAGCGGAGCTGGTTGGCTGCCCGACCACTGACAGCAAGGCCATCATGGACTGTCTGAAGACCATCCCTTGGAAGACATTGGGAGACTCACTGAGTGGATTTAATGTAAGCTCAAGAGTTTTTTATCACCATAGTTTTTCACGATTAACTCTATGTATTTTTGTTCTACAGAAGTAGTTTTAAAGGCCAATTGTCTAGAATTAGATTTTAAAATAATATTACTAAGATCCTATTTAAATCTGATCGCAGCTGAGCCTCCTGAAGGATCTGGGGATAATTTTCGTTGACACCTTCGTCATTTGCATCGCTTTTAACAGGAATTTGCCGGAGACCCGGTCCTTGTGTGGACTCCAATAATCGAGAAAGACTTTGGTCAAGAGCGATTCTTGCCGAGACATCCCCTGGAAATGCTTCAAGACGGGGAACTGCAGTCCATGCCGTACATTGTCAGCCAAACTAAGAACGAATTCTACTGGATGGCATACAGTAAGCAATTCTTTAATTTCTAATAGTGTGACAAATTTCTAGTCCGCTCTAAAAAACTACAAGCATATACTCCGTAGCAACAGTAAGGGCACACTAAGTGCGCTATGTGACAGTGGACGAGAGCGGGCAGCGGAGGGTGCCGGGGGGGGGGGCGCTGACTTCATCCTGCTAATATCTGCAATTTGCTTTTGCAACGTGGCTCGTATAATAAAATAGATTCTAATTAAAGATATGTTTTTCTTTAGTAAGTAAAAAATATTCCATGAAGGTTGACGTCTAGGAATAGATACCGCTGTTACGATGCGGCGCACTTTCCGAATTATCAATGTGGTTAATTTCACAAACTTGGTTTAGCCACAGTACTAAATGCGAATGGTTATAGCTCTCTTCCTCTCTCTTACACTCAAGTGTTGATCAATACAACAGATTTATTTTTTCTCTTCCTTTAGACATCACAAATAACGCAACACGCATAGAGCTGATGGACAAAGAATGGGATAAACTGGCATCCATCGCTTTCTTGCTGCCGAGAGATAACCCGCAGCCGGCCAGGGTACTGCGGGAGAGGTTCATTGGCCAGGGACCTCTGCGGAATGATTCCAAAACAAATTCAGGTCTGGAAGTACTCTATGGAGATTCTCTGGTCGGATTTCCTATCCACAGGTGAGTTATATCATTATAATAATTAAGAAAAGACATTCGTATTTTTGTCTGAATAAGAAAAAACTTGACTTTATAATTTTTTTTTAAAAAAGCGGATAAAACCTATTCTTACTCTAATATCTACAATTCTATAGATTAGGTCTTACTGTTTTCTAAATTAAAGATTGTTTTAATATTTTATCGGTTAGAACTTCAAGTGTTTTTGTGACCTTGGGCTCTACATTTATATTTTGTATTACCAGGCTTGCAAACCTCATGAGTGTCCACTCAAAGTCACCGGTGTATTACTATGAGTTCAACTACATAGGACAGCACAGCTTCTACGAGGACCCGAATACCAAAAAACCAGCTGGTAAGTGTCAAGATGGTACTTTTTGAGATTTGCCACACGTAACTATGTTTTCATCAAAAGGTTCTTGTAATTTATATAAAACTTTTTTAACTACGAGTAGGATGCTAGGTTGATTTGCAGCTCTATACGGATGTTTAAAGGAAGAACTGACCACTTAAAAATCTTCAACCGCAATAAATACGGCATGGAATAATATATTGTATATTACATATTGATGACAACAATAGAGTTATAGACTTAGCTGGAACGCCTCGTAAAAGTATGTCTCGCTTACCACACCTTTTAAACCAGAACTGTGCCACTGGAGTCGAACCATAGAGGGCTCTACCACCTTAACAACTTGATTACAGGAAATATTATAAAGAACGATACAATTTCAGGTGTGGCGCACCATGATGAGCTGATCTACTTATACACGATCAGCGCGCTGTTCCCCGACATCGGGCTGACAGGACCTGACGCTAAGATGGTCGACAGGATGACCGCTATCGTGTATAACTTCGCTAAGAACGGGTAACACATTAATCTGATAATATTAATTAGAACTAATTGGAAATATATGGAAAATACGTAAACAAAAACAAAAACGTTTTTGTCAAAACGTAAAAACTCATACTAAGGGTACAGAAGTTCAATGGGAGTTTTTAATATGTGGTTCGATTGATATACGGCCTACTTCAAGCATTGTTGAAGAGTTTCCGATCTGGGTAAGAAAGAGCTCCGTCGTATTTTGCATACTAGTACAGATTTTTCTCAGAATAATTGGAAAACTCATATTCTATACTCATGGCTATGTTTTAATATACTGTAAGAAGTGTTGAACTCAAGCATTTAAGCGTTTTTAAGGTATGACGACAAAAGACAACGATAATTACTTAACGATTGTATTGGATCTAAACCCGATTTCCTGTAGACAGGCCTACTTTTATAGAGTGGCACAAAATTAATCATCCAATTTTGTTTTTGAATAACTTTTGGACTGAATAAAATAAAGTGATTTTGAGTAATGGAAATCTCTACCAGGACTCTTAACTTTTTTTTGATAATTAGAAAATTTGATATCTGTCAAGTATCTTCCACAATTTGCGCCCGTTTTATCATGTTTTCCATGACTTTCCTTAAGATTTCCACCACCACCACTGATCTACATAAATAAAATAAGCTTATTAATTATGTGTTCAAAGAGTCTTCGTCTTAAATTTCTTCATAATTGTTCCAGTGATCCAAACCCTCGTGGAGATTTGCCAGAAATAAAAGACCTGTCTTGGCCTCCAATGGTCCCGTCCAAGAGGAACTACTTGCAGCTCGGCAGCACCTTCTCCGTTCACCAGAATCTCTTCGAAGAACGCTTCAGAGTGTGGGATGAACTGTTTCCCATTGACTACAACTATAAAAATGGAAAGAAGACATGATTTTTTCGGAAATTAGATCTATAAATGAAAACTGATGTTTTTTTTGTCTTAATTTTTGTACATAAGTTAATAAATATTACAAATTATATCGTGTTTTCACTGTAATAGACTACCTATTTCACCGTTTTTGGAAAATCAAGCCTTAAGGTCGTTTAATAGGGGGTGGAACTTTATTTTAAAATCCGTTAATTTGGAAACAAGGACTGTAAAAATAGCATTTGGTTTTCTGGTTAGGAATGATAGACTTTTTTAACACAATTTATGGAAAATCAACCCCTAAGTGGGTAATATAGGGGTTGAAAGTTTGTTTAGAAGTAAGTCGTTTATGAAGTAAAGTCTATGAACTTTATTATTGGCTTTCTGGTTATAAATAATATATTACTTATTTTTCCGTTTTTGGAAAATCAACCCTTAAGGTCGTTAAATAGGGGTTGGATTTTTTTTATAATCCATAAATTTGGAAGGAAGCACTATGAAAAGTATCATTAGACACAATGAAGCATCTGAGTCACTGTTTTTTTTAAAGCAACTCTTAAGGGTATAAAAGGGTGTATGCAGTATGCATTTCTGTTTACACACCTGTTTCAGCATTTTTGGCTACTCAACAATCAACACAATTAGGGTACTACCTATAAGTAATGAAAGTTTATTTAAAAACCGTTATTGAAAAAAAGAACAGAGTGCAAAAAGGATTAGTGTAGATTAGCGATGTTCCACGGATCGTCGTAACATATTTTTTTATTAAATATTTATTGAATATTAATGTTTCTTTATTGTTAAAATTTTTAAAGGTACAAATTTACAATAGAAGTTATGTGTGTCATATCATATTTTTTACACGGGCAAAGCCGCGGATGCTGCTAGTTTATAAAACCAGTTTGCACTAATACATAAAGTGTTATAGCAATAACAAGATCGGAAAGAACAAAGGAGTTTACGAGGAAAATGTATAGAGAAAACCATTTGACTGTTCTCAAAGGAAGTAATTGGTCATCGTAGACCGCGCGCCACCAAAGATAATATATGAATGTATGAGCAATAGTGTAAAATAATTTAAGAACAAGGTAGACTCCTAAAGGGGCATACATTAATACAATTAGAGGCCTCCTCTAGGCATTTAAGTTCCTCGGAGGTTAAAGGGGAGAGGTAGGTCTCGACAAACATTGTGTTATTCATAAGTAATAGTGTAAATTGAGGAAAATAACATATTTGTCGTCAACCTATTTCGATTGTACTGCCGGCACAAATCTTCTCTTAAAATGAAAGGGGCTTATGCAATAGTCCACTGCGCTGGCCAGGACTAACTGGTAGAGTTAATAGAGTTTGAGACACAAATCTAGAATATTTTAAATAAATCTCACGCGCTAAATCACAGTCAAACTCCGTACTTATTTGTAGGTATATAATAGGAGACTATTCATGCATTGGTTAGTAAGTCTACAGCATGTAGTAAGACATATAAAGGCATTTTCGCGGTATAATATTCAGTTGGGAAGCCGGCATCAGTCGTGACCGGTCAACCTGAACAAGATGCATGTGTTCGGTGCAGTCGTGGTCTGCACGCTCGCGTGTCTCACGCACGCGTATCATGGTGGCTCACATGCAGGTAGGCATGTTTATATAAGAAAAGTTATTCATTTATTTATGATTTTTTTTGTATTGTGTATTTATTTTAACTTACGTTATAGTATTTTTATTTAAGTTCATTAAAGTTACAGTTTAATTCTTTAACTAGCTTTATAATTAAAGTATAATTAACTTTAATTAATTTATTTATTAATACATTTTAATTAAAGTATACTCAATATAAAAATATTACAAAAGACTACATTTTTTAAATTGTTTTTGTTTCATTAGGTAATGTTTTATTTCATAGCAAGCTTTATTTAGCTGTTAATTTAATATATTAAATATTTTTGCTTTTATTAATTAGCTTTTACAGAAAATAATAGTTTTTTGATCCTCTGTTCTCAGAGAATTAATTTTCATAAACTTTTCTTTATACCCATTTATGCTCTATAAACATTTCTTAGGCAAAATGTTATGTTCTAGTCTTACAGGTCTGTACATTTTCTATCAGTCAATGTTATCGTGTATGTGTTTTATTACTTAGATACTAGTAAATATGTAAATGTATTCCACTAATTGTCCTAAATAATATATATGTGGTTTAAGTAACTACTATGTTTGTAGATAAAAAAAATAACTACAGGAAACCTTCATCCATAAGATTAATATTTACCCTTATATTTTTTGTATCACATGGACCAAATTTATATTTGCTTGGCTGTTGGTTAGTGGTTATATTTTTACAACTGTCTTTAACAATATCTTTTAAATTATTATAAAAGGTAATGGTACTGTCCAATTTAATAAATCATGCATCTTACTGTTTAGTTACTCTCTTCTCTTAATCATCAACATTATCATTTCTGTGTTATTGTACTTATTGAATATTTTGTTAAGGAGCAAGCCAACCATCCGGTGATCCGGTGACGGTGACACCCTTGGGTCCCATAAAGGGTTCCTGGATGACGTCACGCCGAGGTCGCCGGTTCGAAAGCTACCGCGGAATCCGCTACGCCCGGCCACCAGTTGGTGAGCTTAGGTTTCAGGTGAGATCATTGTTTTTATAATATAGTAGCAGTAGAGTAGCAGACGAGCATGCAGTCCATCTGATGGTAAGTGGCTTCTGCCGCCCATGGACATCTGTAATCAACCCCACACAGGTCGGCCACAAATGCGCCTCTACACACTTACTAACATATTTATTTTTTTATTTGTAAAAGCATTGATAGCCTAGTGGTTAAGAAACGTGGCCTCTTGATCAAGGGATCAGAGATTCATTTCTCAAGCACGCACCTAAAATTTTTCAAATTTATGTGCGTAATAGAAATTAATTATCATTCGCCTAAACGGTGCAGAAAAACTTCGCGAGGAAATCTGCATACATGACAAATCTTAAAAAAAAAATCACGTTTGCACCTAACATATTATGTAAAGTCTACTAATTTGCACTTGACCAGCGCGGTGGGCTATGGTCTAATCCTTCTTATTCTGAGAGGAGACCCGTGCCCAGCAGTGAGACAGTAATGGGTTGATGATGATGATGACATTTATCTTAAGGGTTTACAGCTCATAAACTTCAATCCGGTAACCTTACTTGTCCCTACAGCCTCCAAAGCCCTTCAATAAGTACGAGGGTGAGGTAGACGCCAAGGAGGAGGGCCCCGCCTGCCCGCAGCCCGTTACTCCTGGATACTACGTTGATGAGGACTGCTTGCGGCTCAATGTCTACACACCTAAGAAGAACAGGTATTTACCTTATTTTTACTGAAGGAACAGGTAGTATCACGAGACGATGTTATGAGCTGTTGTCCTCGGGGCTATTAAATATGTATGGTTAGAAACAGGATTACCATAAGACCCTACCATGCCAAAGACCTAACACTACACACATGAAATACATACAATGTAGTATATTTAAAATACTTTTGAAAATATAAGTTTTAAGTTTCTATTCAATCTGTCCCCTATAATGTTAATGAAATTAGTTTGAAAAGCTTCAAATATTTTTTGATCCAAGCCTTTGATTTATTGTTTCTTTCAATACTGGTCTATGTCATTATGTCATTAATTAGCTCCAATATGACACGTGCGGTGTGTCACAAGGAAACATTCTATGTCCAAATGTTTCTTATCTTGATATGACACAAATTCTTAAAATTTGTCTTCAATGTCATTATAAAATCATAGGTATAATAAAATTAAATTCAAATCACTTAATTAATTGCACCTTTCATGTAAACATTATTTGCTCAATTTTGTTATTATGTTTTAATGTAATTCAAGTACAAATGAGCTCACTTTACATCTGATAGTAGGCAAGTGTCATTGCCGCCCTTTATTGCACATATTACTGGCCATATTACATTAACATGTAAACAGACCGTACATTTGTCGTACTTGCGGTTAAGGATGGATGAGTGTTTATTTGGAACACCTGAAATATCTCTGGATTATCACATTTTTTAAACTAACAGCCACTGGTGTTGACGTCTTCTAACAGGTGTAATCATATTACAGCACAATCACCATCCTTATTTCTGCCTAAAAACAGCGATGTTCAACATTGGTGTATTCCGGTTTGAGGTGTGGTAAGGCAGACAGTCCCTATTCAAGTTCATATTCATATATCTTTATCTGCTAGAATAAGGTTAACAATAGTTCTTAAAATTATACAGTTCTCTTATCCTGCCTCATCGGCATGCAAATTATCAGTACCCAACTGATTTTAAGTGGCTACTGCCGCCCATTCACATCTGTAATCAATCCCAGATAAAATAATAGTAAGTAATGTACGGCAGTAGCCATTTTACTATCATGTACACTGTACAGTCGTTTGCTATTATTATTTTATAAAATAAAAATAATTTAAAAAAATACAATAATTTTTCTTAGTGCCAAGCCATTGCCAGTGGTGGTGTTCATCCACCACGGAGGTTTCTACGTGGCTTCGGGGCGCAGTGATGTGGTCGGACCCCACTACTTCATGGATCGGGACATGGTGTTGGTCACCATCAACTATCGTCTGGCTTCGCTTGGTTCGTATTTTTTGCTTATTAAAAAAGGTAAACTTTGTGACTAGTATTTTCCAAATTCCATATTTTCCAAAATTATGAGCAACGAAGACTATGTAACATTTGTTTTGACAAACGTAAAATACATAACATTTGTTTTGACAAAGATAAAATGCATACATTTTATCAGCGGCAGCATGGGGCAGCAGCATACTGCTGCCTCATGATTAAGATCACACTCTAACTTTGATAACCTTGTTATCTACAATCATCATTTTGAAGTCCAATTTTTTATCGGATTCTAAATCTAAATTTGGAGTAAGCCAAGTAATGTCAATTATAATCTATTAAATGCACCAGGTTTCATCAGCACGGGAGATGCCAACGCGCCCGGCAACAACGGCTACAAGGACCAGGTGGCGGCGCTGCGCTGGGTGCAGCAGAACATCGCGGCGTTCGGCGGAGACCCCACCTGCGTCACCGTCATGGGCTACAGCGCTGGATCCCTCAGCATTGGCCTGCATTTGGTATCCCCCATGTCTAAAGGTATTCCTTTATTTGCATATTCCTTTATTAGCGATTTGAGAAAATATTGCCATTTTATGGCAATATTTTTTACAGTATTAGTTGAAATCTCAACAGATTTTTTAATTAAGGAGGAATGGTTAGTTTAGTTACGTCAGAAGAATGTAGACGAAGATTGAATCATGACGACGGAGACGATTGCTCAAAATGAAAAGAATAGTGTCTTTCCTGGAATATACTTTGAGAAGTATATTCCAGTACCACTGAAATAGCACAAATTCAACATTAAGGAAATAAGAACAAATTCTATACATCGCAACCTAAGCACAGAAACCAGCATCATAGTTGTTTAGTATATCGATATAACAGAATGATCAAATCGTCAGCACACCAGAATCTAATATCATGATATGTTTTAGGGTTATTCCATCGCGCGATATCAATGAGTGCATCTCCATACTCACAAGTGGTAATCGGTTACGACCAGTTCCATCTCGCCAAGAAGCAAGCGGAGCTGGTTGGATGTCCGACCACTGACAGCAAAGCCATCATGGACTGTCTAAAGACCATCCCTTGGAAGACGTTGGGAGACTCACTGACTGGATTTAATGTAAGGATGTTAGCTCAAGAGTTTTTGTTCTACAGAAGTAGTTTTAAAGGTTTAGAATTAGATTTTAGAATAATATGATTAAGGTCCTATTTAAATCTGATCACAGCTGAAACTCCTGAGGTCTAAATTGAAGCTCTCACAACAAAAGTATACCTTCACATAAGGTTGTAGAACCCTTTGTGGTTGGACTCCGGCGGCACCTCCGCCATACCCATTTTTGCCTCATAACAGCAGTGTTAAATGCTGGTGTGTTCTGGTTGAAAGGGTGTGGTATGGGAGGCATACTTGTCCGATGCGTTTCAGCTTAGTCCTCAGGGGTAGCGGCGCATCTGTGGCCGACCTCAGGTAAGAATATCTAATTCTGTCTGAGGATAATTTCAGATGTCCATGGGCGGCAGGAACCACTTACCATCAGGTAGACTGTTTGTCTGCTGCTTCTATATTATAAAAGAAAAACATATATATGGTCGAATTGAGAAACCTCCTACTTTTTTGAAGTCGGTTAAAAATAAATAAATATCTTTGTGAAATTTTGATAAAATTTCAAAAACGAAGGCTATTGTTTCATTCTAAGATTTCTCAGGACTCGGATTATTATGTGATTAAAACCTAAGAACCAGAAGGAAACCTTTTAAGATGTATCTCAATTTCATATTTCGTTCTTATTGCATTATTTTCGTTGACACCTTCATCATTTGCATCGCTTTTAACAGGAATTCGCCGGAGACCCGGTCCTCGTGTGGACTCCAATAATCGAGAAAGACTTTGGTCAAGAGCGATTCTTGCCGAGACATCCCCTGGAAATGCTTCAAGACGGAGAACTGCAGTCTATGCCGTACATTGTCAGCCAAACTAAGAACGAATTCTACTGGATGGCATACAGTAAGCAATTGTTTAATTTCCTATAGTGCGCACAACTTCTAGCCCGCTCTGAAGTTACCACGTCAAGCACAACAACAACAAGCATATACTCCGTAGCAACGTAAGGGCACACTAACGCACGGATGAGCGACCAGCGGGGGGTGCCGGTGGGTCCCGCGCTATATTCGTCGCGCTAATATCTACAATTTGCTATTGCGACGCCACTCGTTTCTATATTCAGAGCGGACTAGAAGTTTGGCTCGGACTCTACTATAAATAGATGACATAATAAAATACTCTAATTGAAGATGTTTCTTCTTTAGTAAGTACAATATATGAGTATTGTAATTCTATGTAGGTTGATGTCTAGGAATCGGTACTGCTGTTATGATGCGAAGCAATTTCCGAATTATAAATGTGGTTAATTTCACAAAGTAGCTTTAGCCCACTATACGAAGTATGAATTGATATAGCTCTCTCCCTCTCTCTTACACTCAAGTGTTGATCATACAACAGATATATTTTTTCCTTTTCTTTAGAAATCACAAATAACGCAACACGCATAGAGCTGATGGACAAAGAATGGGATAAACTGGCATCCATTGCTTTCTTGCTGCCGAGAGATAACCCGCAGCCGGCCAGGGTCCTGAGGGAGAGGTTCATTGGCCAGGGACCCCTGCGGAATGACTCCAAAACAAATGCTGGTTTGGAAGTACTCTATGGAGATTCTCTGGTCGGATTTGCTATGCATAGGTAAGTTATACCATGATGAAATCATTGTGAAAAATGAAAATGAATTAAACTTTATTTTTTAAAGCTTATAAAAGCAGATAGCAGCTTTTTTCCCTAACATCTACATCTCTTCATACTACATAGTTCTTGCTCTTCTGAATTGAAAAGTATATTCAATTACTGTATCAATTGGAACCTCAACCGTGTACGTGCATACCTTTTCTGTTACCAGGCTCGCAAACCTCATGTGTATCCACTCAAAGTCACCGGTGTATTACTATGAGTTCAACTACGTAGGACAGCACAGCTTCTACGAGGACCCGAATACCAAAAAACCAGCTGGTAAGTATTAAGATGGATCTTTTTGAGATTTGTCACACGTAACCACAATGTTGTCATCAAAAGGTTCTTGTAAGTTTTGTAAATTTCTTTAAGCACGAGTTAGGATTACATATTCCTACCTGAGATCGGCCACAGATGCGCCGCTACCCTTGAGGAGTAAGCTGGAACGCCTCGAAAAAGTATATCTCCCTTACCACACCCTTCAAACCAGAACACAACAGCGCTTAACACTGCTGTTATGAGACAAAAATAGGTGTGGCGGTCGTGCCGCTGGAGTCGAACCACAGCGGGTTCTACCACCTTCACAACTTTATTACAGGGAATATTTTAAAGAATGATACAATTCCAGGTGTGGCGCACCACGATGACCTGATCTACATGTTCACGATCAGCGCGCTGTTCCCCGACATCGGGCTGACAGGACCTGATGCGAAGATGGTCGACAGGATGACCGCAGTCATGTACAACTTCGCTAAGAACGGGTAAAGCATCTAATATTACCAGAAGTTTAATGGGAGGTTTTGATATTTGGTTCGATTAAAATGCGGCCTACTTCAAGCAATGTTGAAGAGTTTCCGCTCTGGGTAAGAAAGAGTAGAGAGACTAGTACAAATTTTCTACGAATAATTGGAACAACAGTCATCATATTCTATGAGCATGGCTATGTTTTAGTAGACAGTAAGAAGTTTTAAACTCAAGCATCTAGGTTTTTTACGGTATGACGACAAAAGGAAAGGGTCATTTCATTACTTAACTCTTGTATTGGATCTAAGCCCGATTTCGTGTGGATAAGCCTACTTCTATAGTGTGGCGCAAAACTAATCATCTAATTTTGTTTTTGACAAACTTTTGTACTCAATAAAATAAAGTAATTTTGAGTAATAGAAATCTTTACCAGGACCTGTAACCTATTTCTTGCTAATTGAAAAATATGATATCTTTCAAGTGTCTTCCACCAGCGCTGACACATTTGCACCCGTTTTATCATATTTTCCACGACTTTCCTTAAGATTTCCGCCGATAACACTTCGCACTTCAATTGTACCACTGATGTACATAAATAGAATAAACAGTAGCTTACTAATTGTGCCCAAAGAGTCTTCATCTTAAGTTTCTTCATAATTGTTCCAGTGATCCAAACCCTCGTGGAGATTTGCCAGAAATAAAAGACCTGTCATGGCCTCCAATGGTCCCGTCCAAGAGGAACTACTTGCAGCTCGGCAGCACCTTCTCCGTCCACCAGAATCTCTTCGAAGACCGCTTCAGAGTATGGGATGAACTGTTTCCCATTGACTACAATTATAAAAGTGGAAAGAAGACGTGATTATTTCGAAAATTAGATCTATAAACGAAAAGTGATGTTTTGTGTCATAATTTATTTAGACATGTTAATAAATATTACAACAAATTATAACGTGTTTTATTGGAAGTAGAATCTCATTTTCATTTTGACGGGTAGTTTTTTTAATAAACAGTGCTATTAACTAATCTCTAACTTATGTCTAATACAACATTTAATGAACTTGCTGAATGATGCTTAGGCTATTCACAAAAGTTGCAAAAAAATATATCACACCATTAGAAATTATTTAATTAATTGATTTTTCGTAGTTATGTGCGTATTAGAAATTTTTTATCAATTGCTTGAACGGCAGATAAAAACATCGTGATAAAACCTGCATACCTGAGAAATATAAAAAAAAAAGTTTTCAAAGGTGAGTGAAGTCTAAATAGCCAGCGTGCTAGACTATGGCCTAATTCTTCTCATTCAGAGGGGAGGCCCGTGCCTAGTAGTGGGACAGTAATGGGTTGATGATGATGACCAACGTGGGCTAAAAAGAGATAATGATCATGTGTCTGCTATTAAAACCGCACTCCATTCATGTAAACACATCAATTATGCTATTTTCGTACAGATAATGAAATTAATAAGCAGGTACTCGTTGCCTGGGAATCCCGGCGGGCGATTTTTATTTTCTTCCGTTTTCCTTGTATGTAATATAATGTACGTTAAAAATTCAATGTTTATAACTAGATTTTCATTATTGATCTTATCGCCTACATTTTATTTTAAAAAGTATATTAGTAAAAATATATGATAGTAGGTAATTGTACTATATCTTGGGTACTTGCAATCTATAAATAATTTTTATTGTGCTCCAATTGATATAACTTAAAAATATTGACTCTTAACAGAGTATACATAAACTGAACCAATTTGGATAACGCTTTCACTTTCAGAACTTTCGAGGTAGAATAGATAAGCATGTTTTACACAAAAATTATGTCACTCATGCGCGAAAAGTCCTCAGGTGAACGTAGTCAGGAGCGAACACTTGATATTTGAATTTCTTTTGTAAGTCCGAAAACAACAAAGTTAAACCATATGTATTTTCGATTAACATTCATATTGGCCACCGAAGCACAGATACACAGATAAATCATTGTTTATAATAATATTTTGTAATTCTGACAACAAAAAAATCTTAAACATCACCATATCTTAGATCAACGTAACTTGAATTTACCGAAGCAGATAAGTATATCTGCTTAAATATACTAAAATTAAATTAAATGATACTTCATTGTGCGGTAATAGATAAAACATTGCCTATTTGTCATTGTCACATTGTCTTTTGTAAGTCTGACAACAAGGGATTAAATAAAACAACGATTTTGTAAGCTCAACAACAACAACAACAACAAAGTTGAACTCTAAGCAGGTCATCTTAGATTATAATTACTAGAATTAACCGAAGCAGATAAGTATCGTGAGAAAGGAGAATGCCCATTCTTGGTACTGATTTTTCTCATGCGTCAAAATGAAGGTAATATTAAAATTATGTTTTGATTTTTTTACATAATTTGTCGATCAGAATAGTTTCTTTGAACAGAGGATTCCATTTAAGATAAAATAAGACGAAATGTTCATTGTTGTTCTTAAAAATTAAAATGGCGATATTTTATACTCGGAATTCATTATTTTAGGTTTTAGGATTATTTTAGGTTTTTTTACCTACTACCTTTAAAAGTAATGGAATATGTTAATCGAAATACATTATAGGTACCTACTATCAGTTAAAACCGACCATCAATCTATCGTCGAATTATTTCGATTTTGAGGTTATGTAACATTTCGGTAAATAACTTCAGAACCCGGGTGCTGATTAAAAAAATAATTATTGGTGTTAGTATTTGGTTAATTATACATCGTCCACAATAAGTTTCAATTTGATGCAACTCTGGACGGCGGTCCATACTTTCATGGGCATTGTCCTTTGATAACACTGTTTATTTCAAAACACCTTATCATGTTCTAGTTTCCTTGAACTCGTATCAAGGTGACCACTAGATTACTTGTGAAATTTCTCATATACACATGAGAGCAATTTATTTCCAGCCTTATTCAATAGGTAATACAGACATGAATATATTGCTTCGTATACTTTACAAACATTGGCTTGAGGAAAAATAAACAGTAAGCCCGTTAACATTTTTTGCGATACGCCTTGAATTAGTAATCTAAATATATATAACTCAAAGGTGACTCACTGACATAGTGATCTTTCAACGCACAGCCCAAACCACTGGACGGATCGGACTGAAATTTGGCATGCAGGTAGATGTTATGATGTAGGCGTCCGCTAAGAAAAGATTTTGATCAATTCCACCCCCAAGGGGATAAAATAGGGGATGAAAATATTACTTTGTAACGCGAGCGAAGCCGTGGGCAAAAGCTCGTGTTTTAATAATAATGAAAACATGATGACTAAGTATAAATTATGTTACTATTTAAATCAAAACATTGTAAGGTGTGCAATAATTTAATGCTTGTCAACACATTACTGTCCCACAGCTGGGCACGAGTCTCCGCCCGGGATTTCAGAAGCCAAGTACGAATTTGTAGACATCTCATATCTTTGATTTTTTAACATCCGCCATGTATGCGGATTTTCTTTCAAAATGTTCTTCGCCGTTATAGTAAAGAATAATTAATTCTCGGGCCCTCCACTGGAGAGGCCGAGTTTCTTACCACTAGGCTTTCACTCCTTCCCGTCCCTGTAGTTCCGGGACCAGAATAGGGCTACGGTATCTCCTGCCTGTCGTAAGAGGCGACTAAAAGGGGCTTCCGGGGTTGCGGGTCGTAAGAGTGGGAGCTCGAACCGCCCGGACAGCGACCCCGGGAAGGACGGCGGTATGTGTGGTCGCATTCCGTTGTGTACACCAGGCGGTGTGGCGAGCGTCACGCTCACCTGGGAGGAGCCCGATTGGGCAACGCGCTAAGAGGATTCCGGTTGCGTTCCTCTCGAGATCCCGGAGTCCTCTACGCAGCGCAGAGGACGGCCACCGGGGGGTTTTAGTGCGGTAAGAATCCCACATAACCCCGTGCCGCTCCCACGGCACAGGGTACCTTTTGAAGGTTTCCCCCTCGTAACCAAAAAAAAAAAGGCTTTCACTCCTTCCCAGGGAAGGGCCCGATTGGGGCATCGCGCTCGGAGGACTCCGGTTGTGTTCCATTGGAGATCCCGGAGTTCTCCACCAAGCGCTGAAGACGGCCACCGGGGGGGTTTTAGTGCGGTAAAAATCCCACATAACCCGGCGTCGCCCCCACGTCGTCGGATACCTTTTGAAGGTTTCCCCCACGAAAACAAAAAAAAAAAGGCTTTCACTCCTTATGCTGTCCATATATTAGTTCCTGCGAAATATAATAAAGAATCTCATAGCCTCAAGCTATGACTTAAGATATTTATATTAAGGGTAATTGCCACAATCATCAAATCAACAAGGTTTTCCCTAACTAGTTCTTATCAGTTATTAGCACATTAGGAAAGTGACCAATCGACCATTCACGTTAGGTTTATTAAATACAGGAAAACACAAAGATTATAATAAATAAGGTAAAAAGATCAAATATTTATTATTGTGAAATTACAATAATACAAGCAACAACAACCCTTATTTTTTCTTAGTAAGGAATGATTTTAGTTTTTAAAATAATTAATATTATAATTACAAAAAATATTTATTTATTATGTAGTAATTGCTTACAATTATTACATATTTACGTTTTACAAATAAAGGTTATTTTAAAACGTTACTTAATATAATCTTATTTTATTATAACTTGTTTTTTCTTTACTTCTTATCCATGTATAGTCGCACCAAACTGCTAGTCCGCTCTGAAGTTGTTGCGAGCAGATGTAGTCATACAATTATTTGCTATGGCGACGCAATTAATTTCTATATTCAGAGCTGACTAGTAGTTTTACGCGGACTATGCCTATATTTTTTTCCTTTTAAAGAGGTCTTTGTTTTTTAATACCTCTAATACGAGTACCAATACATAAGATAAATAGATACCTAAATATACTTACAGTTATTTCTACTAAAACTGCTTACCGTGACTTGTAAACGCAAAACCATCTTTTTCTATAAAAATAACCTATGAAGAGAACCGATTTACATACTTTCTTTGACTAATTAGTACTAGTTAAGTTTTGAATGGTCTTCTTTGTCTAGGCTTACAGTTATAAAAAAGAAAGACCTATGTGTATTTAAAACAAAGTGTAGTGTGTAAATTTAAAGTAAGTTTTACTAGCTATAAGTCTTGCCACATCTTAGTCTCTTCCTAGCTATAGATCTTGTTAGGCACATCTTAGTGTCTTCCCAGGTTGAAGGCGGTAGGACCAGTTTAATGGTGGAACCCTTTGTGGTTCAACTCCGGCGGCACCACTGCCACACCAATACCTGCCTAATAACAGCATTAAACGCTGTTGGGTTCTGGTTTGAAGGGTCTAAGGGATAATATAGGAGTAATAAAGGAGTATAAAGGAGTATAAAGGAGTAATAGGAGTATAAAGGAGTAATAAGGGAGACATACTTTTCCGAAGCGCTCCATCATAGTACTCAGGGGTAGTGGCGCATCTGTGACCGAGCTCAGATAGGAATCTATAATTATCTTGATTTGATTAGAGATGTCTATGGGAGGCAGTAGCAACTAACTGTTAAGAAGGCTGCATGCTTTTAAGTTTCCTACCTCTATATTATAATAAAGAATAATTCAATGCCAGTAAGGAAAACTAGTATCATTCGTAATATATGCGTTTAAGTTTCTAACTGTATGACACTTTGAAAGGAAAATATTCTTGACTTATTGCAAATCATTGTAGTGTTTAGTCATTGTTGTGGCGAATGATTAACATACATACCTATACCTGGCTTTTCATCATGTTATGGGTTACAAACGAAATGTGATCTTAGATTAGTGGCAACAGCTGCCCATGAACGATTTGAGTGGTACCTGAGGTCAGCCAGTGCCACAAACATGTTGATGAATTAGGCCTCATATAAGAAATCCTTTATTACTACACCTATCAAACTAGAATGTTATAATTAAAAAATATTTGTGATGTGGTGCCTCCGGAGTCAAATCACGAAACGTAAACTTAGGAAAAGTTAGAAATCTTGGAAATATAAAACAATACTTGCTATAATAAAGATAAGACTTAAAAAATATGGTGATCTATTTCTTTATCCAAGTCGCATGTTATCCAAGTCCTTATGTGGTCCTTAGGAGTAGCAACATATTTTTGACTATTATTTTCACAGATTAGTAAAGATTACTCACTCCTAACAAGAAAATGTACCCAGTTTTGAGAATTGAAATAGTTGCGTAAAAAAGTTTTGCCACGTCTCCGTGCTAAAATGTCCCTAAAATATTTGAAATAATTATTTATTTATTATGTAAATTGTACATTGTAATTGTAAATTACGCAGTATTAGTTATTTATACGTAAATTTTCTCTAAAAATGTTTTTATTTGTCAAGAATTCAAAAATAGAACTTACTATAATAAGCCGTTTGTGGCTTCACTCAATTTCAAGGCGGCGAAGTACTCGTATCTTTACTAATCTATGATTATTTTACTCATGATGTTTTACTTTGTTAATAGCAGATTGTACAATGTACATATCCTATCCATTTATCTATCCATCAGCCTTTACTAGTCCACTCCTGGAAACAGGCCTCCCCTAATCTGCGCCACTCCGACCGGTCTTAAGCAGTCTGAATCCAGCGGTTATCGTCCGCTTCAGGTCATCAGTCCACCTGGTCGGGGGGCGTCCTGTACTCCTTTTGCCGAGACTATATATAAAATTAGAATTTACTATTTTTATTATAAATATGTTGTTTTATTGTATTGAATGTGTAAATAAAGACTAATAAATGAATACTAATTCTTCGACCAAATTACATCTGTTATTATTCCCGCGTAAAATACAAGTCTCCCGCCAAGAGCGTTATTTTTCTTTTTTTATGCTAATGCATACAATCGTATAACCCGTACAGCCAGTGACTATACAGCCAGCTACAAAAATAACACATCATTATAATAACTCAAAATAATTAATTAAAATAATACTACAATTAAATAATTTGAATATTTTTCTAAGAAGAAAAAAAACGCTTCCATTTTATTATGTGCATATACATTATAGATTACCTGAGAACACTAATTAAATAAGTAATTCGCAATCAGGCCACGTCTCACGAGATCAAGGTCTGGGCTTCCCTGCGAGTAATAGCTTGGTTTTCCTCAACTCGTGTTTATAAACAAAGTGAAGTTTTGACGTCATAATGTCGATTCATAAGCTTATTCAATTATTTAATCTTTGTATAAATCAAGTGCGGCAAGTTTGGCTAAAAGTGGTAAAACCCGTTGTGGTTCAACACTGATGGCACTACCGCTTACTTTTGCTCTACACATTTTTCGAACCAGATTGACTTTTGTGTGGTACGAAGGTGGTAGAACCCTTTTTGTTTCGTCTCCGGCAGCACCACCGCCACACCTATTTCTGCGTCATAACAGCAGTGTTAAGCTGATGTGTTCTGGTTTGAAGGGTGTGGTAATGGAGACATAATTTTCCGAGGCGTTGCAACTTAGTCCTCAGGGGTAGAGGCGTATCGGTGGCCGACCTCAGGTAGAAACATCTAATCCTATCTGAAATTGATTACAGATGTCTATGGGCGGGAGTATAAGTAGCCACTTACCATCAGGTGGACTACATGCTCGTCTGATACTACTATATTTAAAAAAAACTTGACTAATTTATTCACAAAGTCTCTGTGGTGCAAATCCGGAAGCACCACTACCGCACTTACCCGACGCGTTCCAAGTTAGTGCTCAGATCGGTAACCCATCGATTGCTAACCTCAGACAGAATTTTAATTTTATCTGGGGTTGGTTAAAGATGTCTGGCAGTAGACACAAATCCATCACTTACCCTTGTTTATCACTTCAATGTTATAAAATGGGTTTGTTTCTTTAAATAACTTTATACCTAGTTATCAATGTACAGATAACCCAACAGCATAATATGATTATGTAATCATAACAATTCCTTGACCTTTTGTTAACCTTATGCGTGGTCAAGAATACATAATAAAGAAAGTAGGTACATGCTGAAAATAAAACAGAGAAACGAATACGAATCATGATCTTATTTTTTATCTTGAAAGATAAATCTTTTGACCGACTCCGAACAAGGAACGACACTTTTGCTCTGTATATTCTTTTGTACCTTTTCGATTTTTCTCGGAAAGGGAAGTTAAGGACATGTGATAAGAATAGACATAAATATGCTATTTTTTATTTATAGAAGTAAAAATTTATAAAATTTATAAAAGTAATTCATGTATCCGTGCAACAATAAAATTAACACCTGAACATAGGTATATCACAAAGGTACCTAACAAACGAGACTTCATTTTTTCGGATTAGTGGCAGCTGCCCATGGACATCTTTATTCAACTCCACGCAGGATTAGAGGCCTTCTTGAGGTCAACCATAGATGTTTATTCCGATTGTATTATTATGCTTCTTCTCCATAACGAAACACCTTGTAAAGTGGTGGTAGATGTAACGACATTCAAAAAGTGCTCTGTAAAGAACCTATTTTGAATTTTAAAAAAATATTTGATTTGATTTTATTCTTTATTTGATTTTTTTCACGCTGAAACCTTTCGTGAAGTATTATATTACACTAGCTGACCCGGCAAACGTTGTGTTGCCATATAAATAAAAAAAATGTTAAGGGTGAACAACCCTTATCACTTAGGGGTATGAAAAATAGATAGTAGCCGATTCTCAGACCTACTGAATATGCTTATAAAATTTGGTGAAAATCGGTAAAGCCGTTTCGGAGGAGTACGGTAACTAACAATGTGACACGAGAATTTATTACATAAGAATTACACGTAGTACTGTGTTACCGGAATTTGGTTACGCACCCCGTGCTTCTTGATAAATATTAGTCCTCAATCCTCAAATTGAAATTCCCAGGTAAAAATTCCATATCACATTTTCCTTATATGACATTCAATCTCAATTGAATAATTGCCAATATCCAACGTCGCATACTTTGTTGATCGCCTATGAGAAAAATGCTTAGACCTCATTTAATATCCACGTCCTAACGATAAGTAATTGATTAATAGTTAATTTTAAAACATCACAATCATCAACCCATGACTGTTCCACTGCTGGGCACTGGTCCCCTCTTAGAATGAGAAGGATTAGGCAATAATGGAAGGTGGTAGAACCCTTTGTGGTTCGACTCCGGCGGCACCACCGCCACACCTATTTCAACCTAATAACAGCAGTGTTAAGCGCTGCTGTGTTCCGGTTTGAAGGGTGTGGTAAGGGAGACAGACTTTTCCGAGGCGTTCCAGCTTAGTCCTCAGGGGTAGCGGCGCATCTGTGACCGACCTCAGGTAGGAATATCTAATCCTATCTGGGGTTGATTACAGATGTCCATGGGCGGCAGTAGCCACTTACCATCAGGTGGACTGCATGCTCGTCTGCTACTCTTATATTATAAAAAAAAAAAATAAAAAAAAAAATAATCCACCGCGCTGGCGAAGTGTGTATTGATCATAGACTTCGATTTATTTCGCTACGCTATATCTATGCTATTGATAGACCTCACATACCTTTGAAAGCTTTTTTTGTAAGATTTCTAGGGTATGCCGGTTTCCTCACGATGTTTTCCTTCACCATTATAGCAAGTGATAATTAATTTCTAATACGCACGTAACTTTGACAAATCAGAGGAGCCTCTTGAACCTCGGACCCCTCAATTGAGAGGCCGAATTTCAACCTAACCTAATTTTAAATTATAACTTTAGTAAAGAGTTAAATAATCTAGATGTATGATAATGCATAATTCAATTGTAAATGTAGAATCATATTACATGTTTTGTTGCCATTATGACACTAGTAGCGACATCTAGTGGAGTACAGAAGAACTATTTGCATGCAGTTTTTCAAAACAAAGATACGATTTTTAACCGGTTACGACGAAGCAAATGAAAAGTTAATCATAACATTACTAAGCTCACTATTTATTATACACAAATGCTACAACTTTTTTATCAAATAACTAGTTTGTAATCTTGGAAATGGTTCAACAAAAAATACATAAAAATATTGGGAATTATTTCACGAGGAATACAGGGAGTGGCTTACTTTTAGTTGGTAGACTTACTTACATCCTAACTTATGTCCATTATAATAATCATTCTTTTTTTTTTGTTGACGAGGGGGAAACCTTCAAAAGGTACCCTATGCCGTGGGAGCGGCACGGGGTTATGTGGGATTCTTACCGCACTAAAACCCCCCCGGTGGCCGTCCTCGGCGCTGCGTAGAGGACTCCGGGATCTCCAACGGAACGCAACCGGAGTCCACTTGACGCGTTGCCCCGTCGGGCTCCGCCCAGGTGAGCTTGACACTCACCACACCATCTGGTGTTTACGACGGTATGCGACCACACATACCGCCGTCCATCCCGGGGTTGCTGGCCGGGCGGTTCGAGCTCCCACACTTGCCGTCCGCAACCCCGGAAGCCCCCTTTTAGTCGCCTCTTACGACAGGCAGGGGTATCCCCTGCCTATTCTGGTCCCGTGGTCTGCGTAGCCCTATTCTGGTCCCGGAACTACAGGGACAATTAATAATCAATCTGTCCTATTTTTAACCTAACAAGCATCTAAATTTGATTTTCTTCATACTAGACATTATGAACTTTTGACCTTTGGTAGGGGAGTTATCCGTAAAGTTCATTCACCTTTAAGTACTTTTTAAAGAACTTTTAGCAACCTTGCCAGATTTTTGAGTATATTATATTCGTTCACATTTTATAACATGCAAATAACTTCGACGAAAATGTTTAAATTTTTCTGGGTCTTGAATCCTAAACCACAACAAAGACCAAATTATTTAAGATCATTTATTTTTCATCTCAAGTCATGTTTATCTTCATCATTCAAGTTTGTTTACATTGCATTCATACAGAACCCATATATAAGACGCATTCATTAATATTGTAGTCAGTAGGTGACGGACCTTTGAGGAAAATGGATCAGACGAGAGTGATTTGTATAGTTTTATGTTGTTTTGTGTGTGTGTATGCATATAATGAACCGGTTACATCGAAAACAGGTTAGTTATAGCGATTTTACAACACTTTATATTGTTGCTTTTATACTAAAGACATTTTTAGATGACATGAGAGCATTGATTCGATGTCCCCAATACATATTTTTAATCATAAATCTAAGGTTACATAGTCACCGTCGTCCATAAATATCTGTGACTTGCTCCAAATACAGAAATGGATATAAATTAGATCATAAATTCGGCGCTATCTTGTCCACTAAGATGGAACGCTTCCTACATTTAAAGTGATGATGCCTTACAACCATCAAATCAGAATGCAAATAGACTAACAAGTTTATAATATTACGAGCTTTTTCCCGCGGCTTCGCTCGCGTTACAAAGTAAAATTTTCATCCCCTATTTGATCCCCTTGGGGATAGAATTGTTCAAATTTTTTTCTTAGCGGATGCCTACGTCATAACATATACCTGCATGCCAAATTTCAGCCCGTTCCATCCAGTGGTTTGGGCTGTGCGTTGATAGATCACTATGTCAGTCAGTCACATTTGAATTATATATATTTAGATGATATCTATTAAGTTTACTCCATATAAAATAGATATTGTATTTGAAGTTAATCACTCATGCGGTATTCTTGCAAACTAATTTGCAACGCCTTACTTTAAATAAGTGCCTTACCACGCTCTTTACATAAAAATATTGAAGGTGTGAACCCTTTGTGGGTCGACTGCTGCTGTATTCCAGTGTTAAGCGCTGCTGTATTCCGGTTTGAAGGGTGTGGTAAGGGAGACACTCTTTACCAAGCCATTCCAGTCTAATCCGCAAGGGTAGCGGCTCATCTGTGGCAGACCTCAGATAGGTAGGTATCTGACCTTATCAGGGGTTGATTACAGATGTCCATGGGTGGAAGTAGTCACTAAACAGATGGACTCCATGCTCGTTTGCTAAAAAAATAATCTAGTTAAACGGTGAATTAAGTCGAATAATTTTCTCATTTCTTAGAGACGCGGAAGCAACCAGTATCCGAGTCATATGGGGGTTATTTCGTGGGCGTCTTCAACAAGACGAGGCGGGGCCGGCTGATTGAGACCTACCGTGGCATTCGGTACGCTGAGCCACCGGTTGGGGAACTTAGGTTTCAGGTAAGCAAACATAAACTAACAATTGACAATTTTAACTAAACAACCTTTTTTGAGCAATTATAGCCTAGTGGATGAAATTCGAACGAGGGGTCCAAGGTTCAAATCCGAGGCACCTTATAAACGTATTAGAAATTAATTATTAGTTTGTTATAGTCCGCGCCAAACTTCTAGTCTGCTCTGAATATAGAAACGAGTCGCGTCGCAACAGCAAACTGTAGATATTAGCGGGACGAAGACAGCACGGAACCCCCGCGGCACCCTCTTAGCCCGCTCTCGCCCGCGGGTACATAGCTGTGTTAGTGTGCCCTTGCTGTTGCTACGGAGTATATGCTTGTAGTTGTGTTCGACCTCATTGGCTCTCTGACTACACCTGCGCGCAACAACTTCAGAGCGGACTAGCAGTTTGGCGCGGACTCTACTTGTTTTAACGGCAAATCTTTATGGATTGGATGATGATCAATGTAATTCCTTCGAACCCAACTAAATCTCTCTTTTGTTTGGTGATAATATTCTTGATACACTAGAGCCACGCGGCTACCAATTACAGTCAAACCAATATTCTTTTAAATAATTTCAGCCACCAAGGCTGATTTACAACTACAGAGATCCAGTGGACGCGACCAAAGATGGTCCAGCGTGTCCAATACGAGCCTCTCCGGGATACTATGTGGATGAGGACTGCCTTAGGATCAATGTGTATACGCCAGCTGATCGTGACAAGTGGGTATCCCTGGTTGCTGGCAATTAAGGAAGGTATAAGAGGGCCGCAAAGAGTCACGAAGTCTCAATAACAAAGAAAATATATCAAAGTGGGATTCTATTTGAAGTATTGTAAGTACCGCTCCTGAGAACCGTAGACCGTCCCAAATATCTTCGGCTTCCACCGAAACAAAGAACTACTTCAGAAATAAATGTGGCGGTTTTCTTGTTATAATAGATTGGTTCTTCCTATCTTTCAAAAGTAATAGAGCTCTCTATAGTTTTACTCCGGGGCACCACGGATGTATATACTTTTTCGAGACATTTCAGCTTAGTCCTCAAAAGTGGCGGCGCATCTGTGGCTGACTTCAGGTAAAAATCTAATCTTATCTGGCATTGATTACAGATGACCATGGGCGACAGTAGTCACTTACCATTAGGTTGACTGCGTGCTCGTCTGCTGCTCCTATATTATAAAATGGCAACACTGCGATAGGTTTGGGGTAAAAACCCAGTTATCAAACATTTATCTATTTTATTGCGACTTCACGATTTTTTGCGAACCCTTTATGCGTTCCTCACTTACCACCCACACTTTCGGAAGACTATAATGACCGTCCCAAATGTAAATACCCTTCAACTGAAATACAAGAACTGCTTCAGAAATACGTGTAGCGTTTTCTTAACTTACCAAACTGGTTCTTCTTTCAAATATATTAAAGTTTTTTTTACTAAAATATTTGAAAAATATGTTCAGATCCAAGCGCTTGCCAGTGATCTTCTACATTCACCCCGGCGGCTTTTACTCCATGACGGGGCGCAGCGACCTCGCCGGCCCGCACTACCTGCTCGACCGGGACGTCGTACTTGTTACCATGAACTACAGGCTTGGGACTCTTGGTAAGCTTTTGAGCTTAGTATATCTTCTTCTTCAATATTAGTCCATCTCTTTGTGAAATCTTAAAGCTGACTTAGAATAAATCCAGATGATGGGCAGTAGCATTTTAACTAACTTGAAAAAAGAGGGGTTCTGAATTAGAATGCATTCGTTTGCAAAGTTATCAATTTATTACTGTCTTTAAAACGCTTAGCAACGTGATAATTTAGAAGAGCCGTGTGTCCAGTATTGGAATCCTAAGTTATGACGAAGGGATAGACGATTTTCTTTCATTTCTGTAATTTAATCAATAGCATACTGTTAGTGATCTGCGAAGTTAAGTAGTATGATTCCATCCATGAGATGGGTCACTAAAAATTAAATGAATGAGTAAGTATTAATATATTAATTTGTTAGCTTTTCCTTATTAAATATTACTGTACTTTATTGAAAGCCATCAAGGAGAAATGGTCATGATTTTAAATCTTGATTTGCATTTAGACCTTACATATAAAATTTTCGTTACTTTTTTAATGTTCTTCACTCTCTTCCAGGCTTCATTAGCACGGGTGATGCTTTAGCTCCAGGCAACCTCGGCTTCAAGGACCAGGTGGCCGCTCTGAAGTGGGTGCAGGAACACATCGGGGCCTTCGGAGGGGACCCAAAGCTGGTCACCATCGCGGGCTGCAGCGCCGGCTCTATCAGTGTCATGCTGCATATGATCTCACCTATGTCCAAAGGTAAGAGTTAAGAATGAAAAGAACTGAGAGGGTTAAGGTAAGTTAAGGGTTAAGAATTAAAAGAGCTTTAGGCATTTACTTTTAATACGAATCATGCCACTCGTGACGTCATCATGCGATAGGATTAGTCATTTTTAGATATTTTCACTCATTTTGTACAAAACAAAATGATGAGAGTTATGACTCTCTCGACGGAATCCCCATGCGAGTTTGACAGCAGAGTTCCAGGTTCGATCCTCGACCGATTAAATAACCATAATGATGAATTTATATTGGGAATCTGGGTCTGGGTGTTTGTTTTTGTGTATGTGCATTGACCATACCTCCTTCGACGTAAAGAATCCTAGTACGGTGATAAGAGTGTCGAAAGGAAATGAAGGTAGTACCCTTTGTGGTTCGACTCCGACGGCACCACCGCCACAACTACTTCTGCCTCATAACAGCACCGTTAGACGCTGCTGTGTTATAGTTTGAAGAGTGTGGTAAAGAAGAAATACTTTTCCGAGGCGTTCCAGCTTAGTCCTCAGGAGTAGTGGCGCAGTCTATGGCCGACCTCAGGTAGGAGTAGTAATATCTAATCATATGTGGGGTTGATTACAGATGTCCTTGGGCGGCAGTAGCCACTTACATCAGGTGGACTGCATGTTCGTCTGCTACTCCGATATTATAAAAAATAGAAAGTTTTAAAAGCTACATAACTTGATATCCAAGAGACTGAATATCCTTCTGACAATTGGCTACATTTATACTTTGTTCAAGGTCTATTTCATCGAGGTATAGCCATGAGCGGCTCTGCGACACTGAAGGTCCCGAATCCAACCCACCAGCGCCATCTGGCGGTGAAGCAGGCGGCTTACCTCAACTGTTCTACAGACACCACCAAGGCCATGATCGACTGCTTGAAGACTAAGGATTGGAGAGATATTGGAAGGTCACGACATATTTATAATGTAAGGGATTCTATTATTAAAATTGGATATGAAACGACCATTTTAGTTTTCTGGAGTGGCAATGGATTTATGTTCGGCGTCAGGTAGAACATGTTCACTTACCATCAAGTTGACTGCATGCTCGTTAATTTTATATCAAACTAGAGCAGTGATAGCCTAGTGGTTAAGAAACTCGGCCTCTCGATCGATGGGTCCGAGGTTCAAATCCCATGCACGCACTTTTGATTTTTCGTAATTATGTGCGTATTAGAAATTAATTATCACTTGCTAAAATAGTGAAGGAAAACATCGGGAGGAAACCTGCACACCTGAGAAATTTATAAAAAAAATCTCAAAGGTATATGAAGTCTACCAATACGCACTTGGCCAGCGTGATGGACTATGGCCTAAACCTTCTCATTCTGAGTAGTGGGTTGATGATGATGATGATGATGATATCAAACTGTGGTCTACATAGTCTAGAAAATTCGTAAGACCATCAGAATTCTAGTCTAGAAGTCCTCTATGTCTTCCATTCAAGAAATTGAAATCAAACGAAACTTGTGATTCGCCTTTGATCTTATGGGCTCATCATATCTAGAGAAATTTCTTGAATCAATTCGGAAAGTAAAGCCAAAATAACCAAGTAAATAAAATGGAGTTCTGAGTTAGAAGCCTAATACGTATGCAAAATAAAGTAATTAAATATGTACTTACTTTGTTATCAGAGAATGTTACTTAACGGATATGTTTTGGAGAGAATTTACATACAGCAGTAGTTATAAAAACATAAATTTTAAAATAACCTGTTATTTATTAAAAACAATGATATCATTACATTAAACACGTGATCTATTTTCGGTACTATCACCACGCCTATTTCTGCTTAATATGTATGCCTAGTAGAGGTGAGGTATCTCTTGCCGCTCATGGCCATTTGTAATCAAATCCACGTAGAACAGAGGTCGATATGTTACCACTCCTGAGAACTAAGATGGCTGCCTCTATCAGTAACTCTCTTTTTGCTCCATTTATTGCACAAAACAGTTCCAAAAGCGTGTCAGAAGCGGACTGACAGTTGCGCATGTATGCGCCCGAGTCCCCCCGAGATAACGTGTCGGTGAGCGGTGTCTATGTGTGCGTTGCTCGAGGTTGCTTTGTATGAAGATTGCCTTCTGTTCGTTTTTATTTTGTGCTTTAAAGTAAGTGATTATATGGCAGATAAAACGGTGAGTTCTGAAGTACCTCCAGCTAAACATGCCCCATTAGGTTAGTTTATCATTGTAGATAACATTTATTTTTAAGATGTGCATTATGAGTTTCTTTCATAACACCTTGGGAAGTGACAGATATTGACGTTCAAAAAGACTTCTGTAAAAAATCTTTCAATAAAATATTTTTGATTTTGATTGGTTTGTGAAAACATTTGTTCATTTTGTACATTATTTCCAGGAATTTGGTTTTGACCCCCTGGGTATCTACACTCCGGTGGTGGAACCCGACTTCGGGCAGGAGCGCTTCCTGCCCATCCAGCCCATGGACGCCATCAGAGAGAACAAGATGCATGCGGTTCCTTTCATCATAGGCACCACTACTGATGAGTTTTTCTGGCTGGCTTATAGTGAGTTTATGATATGTGATAATGCGAATATAGATGAGAATAGAAAGGTGGTAAGTTGATTTTTTTTTTATAATATAGGAGTAGCAGACGAGCATGCAGTCTACCTGATAGTAAGTGGCTACTGCCGCCCATGGAAATCTGTAATCAACCCCAGATAGGATTAGATATTCCTACCTGAGGTCAACCACAGATGCGCCGTTACCCTGAGGACTAAGCTGGAACGCCTCGGAAAAGTATGTCTCCCTTACCACACCCTTCAAACCGGAACACAGCAGCGCCTAACACTGCTGTTATTAGGTAGAAATAGGTGTGGCGGTGGTGCCGCCGGAGTCGAACCACAAAGGGTTCTACCACCTTCAAATTTAAGTTAAGGTTAAGAATCCTTTATGGTTTGACATCGAAGGCATCACCGCTATACCAATTTCTGCCTGATAACAGCAGTGTTAAGCGCTTCTGAGTTCTGGTTTGATGGATGTGATAAGGCCTTTCCTGAGGGCTAGCTACGCACCGAAGGTCGTACTCAGGTCTCTAAACATATCTGGAGTTGATTATAGATGTCCATAGACGGCAGTGATTACCATCAGATGGAATTTGTTATTTCCACATTGTTACTTGTGTGTTTTTATATTTTGTAAAAAATTATCATCATTTTTCGTAATCGCCCCAAAAATTTTAACGTCAACGTTTCAATTTCATATAATGATTATATCTGCATACATCGCCATCGTCTAGAATTCTAGATTATTCAGATATGATTGACATCTATATTTTCTTACAGAGCCACTCCGCAACGAAACTCTCCGCAAACAATTCAACGAGGACTGGGACCGCGTAGCACCGATCTCGTTCATGCTGCCACGAGACAAGCCGTACCCAGCTGTACGGAGGCTGAGGGAAGAGTACCTTCATAACCGAACCCTTGCTGATGATGAAGCGAGCGCTAAAGCACTGGGACGACTGTATGCTGATAGTATTACGAGTTTTCCTGTACACAGGTGGGGTTATTTATAGAACTAGTTTTTGCCCGCGGCTTCGCCCGCGTCTAAAAGAAAATAATATAACATACTAACATACATAAAACTGAAAATTCGTACCTTCAACTTTGCTAAAGATCATCACTTGATCAAATTCATAGTTTACGACTCAATCCTTACTAATATCGATAAAAATAATCGATGTTTTGGGTCCAAAAGATCGATTCTCCGATAAATCGATCTTAGATCGCTATCCCTAGTTCCCGTGGGATTTCCGGGATAAAAACTATCCTATGTCCTTTCTCGGGTCTCAAACTATCTTTGTACAAAATTTCATTAAAATCGAATCAGTGGTCTAGGCGTGAAGAAGAGACAACCAGACAGACAGACAGGCAGACAGACAGACAGGCAGAGTTACTTTCGGATTTATTATATTAGTAATTAGTACGGATAAGGATTTACTGTATAATTTTATATCTTCTATAGACAACATGAAGATAAAATAAAACAGTGATAGCTGTACGGTTTAAAATCGCTTCCGCTTAATCAATCACTCACGTCTGTTGTTTGAAAAATTATGTGCGTATTAGAATTTAAAACCTGAGATATCTTAAAAAATGTTATTAAAGGTAATTGAAGTCTACCAATTCGCACTTTTTTATATTTAACCTAACGATAAGGCAGATGGGCTACCTGGTGGCAAGCTGTTACCGTCGCCTATGGACATTTGCAACACCAGAGGAGTCGCCAATGCATCGCCGGCTTTGAAGGAGAGCTCATTTTACACCCCTCTTGAAGAGCCCCATGGACATCTGTAATCAACCCCAGATAGGATTACATATTCCTACCTGAGGTCGGCCACAGATGCTCCACTACCCCTGTGGACTAAGCTGGAACGCCTCGGAAAAGTATGTCTCCCTTACCACACCCTTCAAACCGGAACACAGCAGCGCCTAACACTGCTGTTATGAGGCAGAAATAGGTGCGGCGGTGGTGCCGCCGGAGTCGAACCACAAAGGGTTCTACCACCTTCAACCTGTCATTCACCTGTCATAGTCCTGAGGGAATACCTCAGGAAGAAGTTCATTTTGCTCATATTACACGTACGCGGCAAAAATACTATACCTCGCATGTGTTTAATTCATTCTTGATATATTTTTACAGGATGGCAAACTTAATGTGTCGTCATTCACCTCAACCAGTTTACTACTATGAGTTCGCGCACGTCGGCAACCACAGCCACTATAAAACCCCTGATACTAAGAAACCTGTTGGTAAGGTTTTTGAAGCTTTTTCATTCGTGTGTTTCAATGTGTAGGTAGTAGGTACCGTCGAAATTAGTCGTCTTTTTTAATTTATCGATAAACGCAGTGGTAGCCTAGTGGTTCATTTTTGGGGGTCCACATCTCAAAGTACAAATCTCAGGTACGCCAGGCACCTCTGATTCTTCTAAGTTGTGCACATACGCACATATAGATATAATGAATGAATTATCAAAACGGTGTAAGAAGGTATCGTGAGGAAATTTGATATACGCGTAACTTATAC
The DNA here is from genome assembly GCA_014595695.2 of Epargyreus clarus clarus. Taxonomy (NCBI): domain Eukaryota; kingdom Metazoa; phylum Arthropoda; class Insecta; order Lepidoptera; family Hesperiidae; genus Epargyreus; species Epargyreus clarus. The sequence continues at coordinate 73,194 of JACTTY020000170.1, read as the reverse complement.
TCATGGGTTCTTTAAGAGATTAGAGATGTCAAGTCTACGAAACCGTATTTGACTAACACCACATCCTATAGCCTATACCCCTCATACTCTGAAAAAATGCGTATCCACCAATGGGACAATATATGACTGCATAACTCTTCTATTATTTCATGAACATAGTATCATTACAAAGTGCCTGACCTCACCTACACTTTTCAACTTTTATGTGAATAACCTGATTGAGGAGCTCAGCACCACTGGTGTTGGATGCTCTATTGATGGCACATTTGTTAATAATATAAGCTATGCTGACGACATGGTGCTGCTGAGTCCCTCAATCAGCGGTCTTAGGAAAATGCTGTCGGTCTGTGAGAAGTACGCGGTGACACATGGACTAAGGTATAACGCTAAGAAGAGTGAGGTGCTTATCTTCAAAGCAGGTAGCAAAACTTATTCCTCGGTACCACCGTTATATCTTGGTGGTACCCTATTAAATAGAGTAACTAAATTTAAATACCTTGGTCACTGGGTCACCGAGGATGGCTTGGACGACACGGACATAGAGAGGGAACGCAGGGCGTTGGCTGTCAGATGCAATATGCTGGCCCGAAGGTTTGCGCGATGCGAAAAATTTTTTAACAAAAAATACAACCGACTTCTATGTCACTACAAAGTAAAAAATAATTCAAATAAATGTTGGTTTAGTACATATTTCTGAAGTCGGCGCTCATATTAGACACGCTGTTTACATCGTTATCCAACTAAATATATTGAGCGCCGACTTAGACACGCACACATATTAGACACGCTGTTTACATCGTTATCCAACGAAATATCTTGAGCGCCGACTTCAGAAATATGTACTAAACCAACATTTATTTGAATTATTTTTTACTTTGTAGTGACATAGAAGTCGGTTGTATTTTTTGTTAAAAATTTTTTTTCACCCTTTTTAGTGATGACATACTAACTTTTACATTAATACAATATAAAATTGTATAAACGTGATCATGAATGAAAGTAAGGTCTGAATTTACATTGATTGGAACCGCCCGCTCGCAGGGCGCTACCGCGCCCTGCTCGCTTAGTTTTATATTGTCTTATATGTTCCAACCTAACCTAACTAAATAGTAAATGATGAACTGGCTTTGCAATTTCATTAGAACCTACAGCAAATATCTTCAAACACAACTCAATTATTCCCATCGGTTGAGGAGTTACATATTTTGACTCCGAGCCACATTAGCAGACCCTTAAATAGTCAATGATGAACTGGCTTTGTAATTTCATTAGAACCTACACCAAATATCTTCAAACACAACTCAATTATTCCCATAGGTTGAGGAGTTACATATTTTGACTCCGAGCCACATTATCAGACCCTTAAATAGTCAATGATGAACTGGCTTTGTAATTTTATTAGAACGTACACCAAATATCTTCAAACACAACTCAATTATTCCCATCGGTTGAGGAGTTACATATTTTGACTCCGAGCCACATTATCAGACCCTTAAATAGTCAAAGATAAACTGGTTTTTTCAATTTCATTAGAACCTACACCAAATATCTTCAAACAAAACTCAATTATACCCATCGGTTGAGGAGTTACATATTTTGTCTCCAGAACCCACTCTGATCCTCATCATATTTAAATGGGACCAACTTGTAGCAATTGTCCACACACGAAATGAAAGGCATTAAAATAGGTTCATAAATGGCGAAGTTATGGCTGTTATATTTGGGTGGAGGAGTTCCCCTCTTTTTCTCCAGAACCAATCGATGGATCCTAACCATATTTAAATGGGACCAATTCGCAGCTCGTCTCTACACAATAAAAAAAGAATTATTAAAATCGGTCCACTAACGGCGGAGTAATTGCTGTACATACATAAAAAAAAAAAAAAAAAAAAAAAGTAACCGGCCGAATTGATAACCTCCTCCTTTTTGAAGTCGGTTAATAAAAGTGTTAAAGTCACACCTTTTCAAGCCTACTGCCAATCGTTTTACACCTGCAACCTCTGGACCAAATATTCGCGGAAGGCATACAACGCTCTGCGTGTTCAGTACAATGACGCTTTTAGGGTGCTGATGGGGCTGCCACGTTACTGCAGTGCATCAGGAATGTTTACTGAAGCGCGTGTAGATGATTTCTATGCGATCATACGCAAGAGGATCGCATCCCTGATGCGACGTGTGACTGGCAGCACCAACAGCCTCGTAAGCGTCATTAGTAATAAGATCAACAGCCCAATAATGAGCCACTGGAATATGGTGCACGTGATCTCCGCGGGAATGCCGCATAGAAAATAATTTTAGTTGTATTGTCACATTTGTTATTTATCATTATTACTTTTTATTTCTTATTTTTAATTATAATAAATTTTACTAACATAGGTTTTTAAGTACAATGTAAATACTAACAAAATATGGACTATGTCTGAATTAAATGGAAATAAATAAATAAATAAACTAAATAGCAATATAAATAATATATGACTGAACAATTATTCTATTATTTTGTGATCACGTCGTCGTTACAAAGTGCCTGCCAAAACTAAACAGCAATATATTCTAGCGTCGGCTCACCATGATGACCTGATCTACTTGTTCACGCTGAGCTACCGTTTCCCGGAGATCCCTGTGGACGACAGCCGGGACTCTAAGATGGTGGACATCATGACCGCTGTGTGGTACAATTTCGCTAGATATGGGTATGTCTGATCCTCGTTCGGTTACCCCTAAGTGTCTAATTCTACGCCTATTTTAAAGGCGATAGAGCCCTTTGTGGTGCGACTCCGGCGGAACCACCGCCACACCTATTTCTGCCTGATAACAGCAGTGTTAAGCGCTGCTGCGTTCTGGCTTGAAGGGTGTGGGTAAGGGAGACATACTTTTCCGAGGCGTTCCAACTTAGTCCTCAGGGGTAGCGGCGCATCTGTGATCGACCTCAGATAGGAATCTCTAATCCTATCTGGGGTTTATTACAGGAGTCCATGGGCAGCAGTAGGCACTTACAATTAGGTGGAATGAATGCTCGTCTGCTACTGTAGAAAGCGTTAAAATATTTAAAAAAAAGCCTTACTAAACACACTATCACTCCACCCCCCAGCGACCCGAACCCCCGAGGCGACACCCCCGAGCTGAGCGCACTTCAGTGGCCACCCCTGACTCCAGACAAACGCACCTACTTACGCATGGACCCGGCTCTCACCACACACGAAAACCTTTCTGAAGAACGATTCGGTGTCTGGGAAGAACTATATCCGATACAATACTAATTAAAATCAATTATAAAAATTAATAAATGTATTGATAAAACTCCTTTTTTCTTTGTTTCTCACTTGCATCAAATAAGTCACAACGCCAGTATCATAACTAATAAGTAAGTAAAAATATGTTAGAATAAAAACCAATGTTAAAAAAAAAGCAATAAAAAATAGTTAGTATAGGTAATTAATCCGTGTTACATTGTACCAATTTCAAGTCAGATAATTTGCTATAAAAGTTTTAAGCATCAATTTAATAACGCCGTTTACATAGCACTACAATATAAATATACTTGCAATAATTATTAGCAGGTTCTAATCTAAACATCTTAAATGAGCCAAGTAAATTGTGGATTAGCACACATTAGTCATTCGTCATTAGACATTACTACCCGAGTTTTGCCTACTAAATATCAATTATTTGTAGATAAAGCATTGGATGGATTGATTATTAATTGCTTAATAACGGGCGTATAAACGAAACTAAAAAACAAAATCAGAGCCAGTAATTGCTTCGTTTTTGCGGTATGAATACAGCCTACTTGACCTACCTAAAACAGTCGGCAATACTGTCCTTGAAAATACATTTGTGCACGAAAGAAATTAAACTGTAATATTTTTGTATAGAGTATAAATTCGGTTGAAACTGTCATTTATGCTAAGTCGCCCTGGCGCATGCGTAATGTTATTTACCACCATCCCCTTCGAAAAAGTGATGTGACGTAATAACCAAAATTATCGATAAGTAATTCCCTATTATATTAGGTCGAAATAAACTTTAATTATTGTTAATAAAAGTAAGGCCATATATCGTATATCGTATAATAATGTACTTATTATTATTGATATAGTTTTGCAAAAGATCATTAACTTAATTTATTATTTATTTGCAATTATAAATTCATAAAACAAGACAATATTATTTGTATTATTTAAAAAACCATATAAATATAAGCCAATAATTAGTTAATACACATATTTTTTAGTAATTATGTAATGAAACAAAATACAGTATTGTTTGGTAAATAGCCGTTAGCAACTACAAAACAAGCAATTCTTTCTGTGGGGAGAGAGCAGCTAGTGTTAGTAACACAGAAGGTTCATTGACCGCTCGCATGTATTGTTATTCGTTACGATAGCCATCGATAAACGGATCATAATACAGCATAACTATGATAGCTTATATCAATAAAGCTAAATCAACGTCCTTCAATTTATATTTCGATAAAAAAATATATTTTTGTTCGGATTTGTTTATTATGTACACCATATGTACACATTGTGTTTAATATAAAATTTTATTATTTTCAGAGTTTTAATTGTAATTTACGAGATTTTTTGACATTTTAATCAATGCTTAAAAGATTTTGCACACAATATGTAGCATAATAGCTAGCTAGCTAATTAATACTAATATTAGAAAAGTAATAAAAAATATTCGTATAGGTGTCTGATGTCTACAAATTCGCACTTGGCCAATGGCACTCCATTGAGTGACTGGAGAACCCTGCTTATTAGTGGGACAATAATGTATTGACGAAGAAAAAACCAAATTTAATTCTTCAATATTATTTTATCGATATTGCTGCCGCCAGCACTGTATTCAACTCCCCCCCGGCCGGGAACGCGCCGCCGCCATGACACTTGAGCGCGCCCTACGCCGCTGTCACGTTCGGAAATAAAATTTTTAGCGATATTTCATCACAAATATTGGCCTATATTACGTGGTAAAACACCTATCGCCGCCCAGACGTACACTGGACGCGACCATGTAAGTATCACTGTGAACTAACGTCAAATAAATCTATAAGAAATATATTTCGCGAAATTGTCATTGAGTGGTATTGATGTAGAAGCGACGACGTTCCGTTACCCCGTATCGTCAAATAAAATTTTATTTCAATTATTTTTCCGAAATATTTAAAAGGATTTTTTACGTTTCAGTTTTTCACAAAAGGAAACAAAAAGGTTACAAGATGGATATTAACTGGTGGAGAACTCTCAGCATAGGTGATTATATTCTTGTATGTTTGTTTATGGTTTTTATGGAAAAAAACATCTGCATAACGTAAGTTGCGAATTATATTCAAAAGTAATGTTATTTTTTTTTATTTTTTTTTGTAGACTTTTTTACTTTTGCTGAAATCTTGAAGTAATTTTAATCCTACATTTTAATTTTTAAACGTCAATATTATTATTAGGGTGCCGCCACATACGTGGTTATGAGTATAACTACTTATAAGATTATTTTTTACTAATTTATTTAATCTGGTAGCATTTCTAGTAAAATTTATCTAATCTAGTAGTATTTTTTATTAATTACATATCCATTTACTTCATTTATATAAGTTGTCCTTGTTTTATAAATGTATTTCTCATCAAGTTAATTATTTATTGTTTACTTAAATAACTTTATGTTAGCTTGCTACATTTTTAGATCCACAGTTCATTATTACTCAGCAAGTGTTATTTCGTTTATGAGTTGATTTATATTTGATAAAACAGATGGCGCGGTATGAAGGTTATATAAAATTTACATGCATTTTATAACTATTTAATTAATGTTAAGTCTTATATCAAACTAAACGACTGTGCGAAGTTCGATTTATTGAAATATTTTGAAAATAATTTGCGACAACACGAAACGAATAAAACCGTGTGTTAATATGTAAATCAATGGCCTTATTGAATTCTGTGAAAAATGGCGCGCAAATCTTGAAATATTTTGTAAAAACAGATTTGGAGCCGTAAACTTTTATTGAAATGTAAATATGCAGACAAGTCGTTGTTTACTGAATTAAATCTCAAGGATATATCAGTGTTACACATTCATGTATTCATGGGTTATCGTAAGTTGTTGTTCTCCTCTTAAACTTCCTTTGTGTGGTTCTATTTTGAAATGTGGCCATTATTCTTACCGATAACCTAACTGAAAAGAATACATTATTGAATTGCAAAATAGCGTCGTTGTCAATTTAAATCAAATCTGCAGCCTATTGTTCAGATTTAGGATGTTACCCAAGTTACTATAATATTTATTCAAAAAGAAATAGCATTACCTATTTGTACAGATTTTCACTTCACACTAAAAGCACAATAGTCTGGAGTAACACGAATGTCTACCTATAAATAACAGCTTTACGCATTCTTGTGTTATGGTTTCAAGGGTTTCAAGGGGTAGGGGAGAAACATTTATGACGCATTCTAACTTTGTCCTCAGTAGTAAAACGAATTTGAGGCCAAACTCGGTTAGGATTTGAATTCTATCTGAATTTGATTACAGTCGTCTATGCGCGACGTTGTCCACTTACCATCAGATGGACTGCGTGCTCGTTTGCTACTATTATATTATATTATAAAGAAATCTAAATGATATAACATGACTGAGGATAGTTATCCTTCTTTACTAGAATCACGTGATTCTAGAAAAGAAATAGTTAACTTATGATACGACCCCCTGATCTCCAGGTTCGGGCGACGGTTGCGAGCCCCGCGACGGCTGCGCGGCGGAGCGCATGTGGCGCAGCGCGTGCAACACGCTGGTGGCGCCCAACGCTGACGACGCCTGGAAGGAGATCGTCGAGGCCGCGCCACCTGACTCCATGTGGCACTCCCTGAGGAACTGCGTGGCGTATCAGGTATAATTGCTTGCGTACGGTTTTAGGAGATTGTACAGCGATCGTTCTTACGTAGATTTTGAGTCAGGGCCCTTTTATGTTCGTTATAATCTACGAAAAACTCTTTCATCGTAAGGTGAAAAATGAACGCGTGGAATCAGATTGAATTTGAATCTTCAGCTAGTTTAGGATGATAGTAAAGTTGAGTTTTTCGTTTTTCGTTGAGTAACTAACCAGTCCAATCCAAATCCTTTTTGATAATTCAAATTGAACCTCTAAATATTTCCTGCAAGCACAACGTGAAACTTGATTAACTGTATACCTAAATTACTATAACATACATTTTTATGATCAGTTTATAAATTGTTTAATTCCAGGCGGGGGTCTGGCAGAATCTTTGATGAAAGGTATAGATGACGTCATGCATCCGGCCGCTTTCAAACTGGCTATCGTGCTTCGACATACACCATCCGAGCTGACCGTTAAACTTTTGTCGGATTTACTACCTTTGCATCCTCAATCTGTAAGTTCTGTATAGTATTTACGAACGCTCAGGACATTATGAGTCTCCATATCGAATTTGGATTTTATTCGATCTAATATGTGTCGAAAGTAGGTATGGGAAAAAAAGTATAGAAATATTGAGTGGTAAAAAACTATATCTAAAAATTTCTTAATGTTTACCTAAAAGTATATCTGCAATTCCTATTTTGCCTAGATTGTCTACTACGAACAATAATTTTTATGAACAAAATTCCCGTAATCTAGACTTACCAAGTCTTTGACTTTGTATTCAGTACGTTCACATACAAAAAAATAACTACATTTTGAACCTAATTAAAAATACTCTTACTTTTTTGCAGCAAGACCTTACAGCATACGTTCTATCTCTTTTAACTGACGATGAAGCGTGGTGCGGTAGCTGTGGCTCCGCGCCTGGCTCCGGCATACAACACGGAGTGATCACCTCTAGTAGCGCTCCTACTCCCTTACGAGACCTGCAGCTGTTTGGGGACTGTGAGCTGGCAGTACTAGCCGCCTCTAGAGAGGAGTACGATGCACATGCGAAGCTCGTCAGGGCGGAGTATGCGAAATTATCGAATGAAAACTATGTGGATTTGAGACTTAAGGTCAGATTTTGCCTTCTTATTATGTGTTGATACTTTTGTACTTATATCTCTTTGCTAAGTAAGAGGCTTCCCACCCATAGAATGCATAGCCAAGAGTACACTTTAGCAGCTTCATTGTGGTATTTATTATATTTTTATTTAGGGTACTTTTGAACGAATGTATTTTTAGAAAACAATGTTATGCATTTCGTCAATCTTGTGCGCAAAATATCTATCATCCATCAACATGTTTTCTTTATCCACAAATTTATGTATTAACGTGCATTTCTGTATCTTTGTTTATTCATTTATTCTTAATCGTCATGGTAAATGGCTTATTTCTCTATATTTTCCTGGAATTGTTACAGTAAACGTCATTATTATTAATCCTACAAAAATTCATTACAGATTCTTAACCAATTCTCTCAAATCCCAAAACTGTACAACACGATGGAATTCGAGTGTTTCGAGTCCGCCGCTCGCGAGAACGTTGACCGGGAGATCACCACCCTGCGGGAACACTTGTTAGCCGAGAGACATGACTAGGGGTGTAGCCAATGGGAATCAGATTTAGAAGAATCCTAAGCACACTTTGTTTATCGACGTTGCTGTAACTCTTAGAGCACATTTCCACAAGATGGTCGTTGTCTAAGCGTTCAAGCGGGAGTTAAGACCCAATCGCGCTTAGGTTAACGCTATTTTGCATAAACGGTAATAAATATACATGCGTTATATTGTAATCACATGTTTGGTTACAGTGTTAAAATATACACGATAGATGCATAACCCGTATTATATTTATTTTCAAAGAGTTTATCTTAATCTTATTTACTTCATTGACAGTAATAGTATTTCGGTTCGAAATCGTATACGTATGATTGTCTAATCATAGGCAGTGTTTAAGTAACATTTTTAATGATATCAATAATTAAAAACATTATTTTTCGAGAAATATAGTCCATTTTGAAACTCGTTTGTGTTTTTAGAAAATAAATAAAATTGTATATTTAATTTTTTTCACTTTCAAAACTATTAGCCATGTTCATCAGGGTAATATTTCACAAATTACTCAGTTATTACCGCGGACTATGCAAAAAAGGGCAAGACTTCTTGGAATAACATCTTAAAGATACCTAATTATTACGGTAACGTTCGGTGCAAAGTTGTCAAAAAGGACTTCTACTAAATCTCATCCTCATTGTGTGTTTCCCAATGATCAATAAGACAATGGACTTCTTTAGTGTAAGTGTAGTGAAGATTCGACAGCAAAGCGATGGAGTCTCAAAATTTTAAGTGCTACTAAATAGCTAGATATAGTAATAGTATTATAAAATATAGTAATAAGATATTCGCTTGTCATTGATCTTCAATATTATTAGTTAAGGCTAAAGGTTCAATTATATTTACAAACATCACCTTACAGATATTGAGCGTGCTCGACACAGTAAAATGTATTTTCGCTAAACTGAACCGAAAGGTATGGTCGATTTCTGACTGAAACCGAAACTTCGGCCATAACCTCTTTTTGGCTGAAACTTCAGTTTGTCACTAAATAATACACATAATATACAAGAATATATGATAGCTGTAGAAATAATGAACCTTAATGTTGGAGCTGGGTTAAAACCGTAGGATTGAAATACTAGAGTAATTTAGCCATCTTGTTAAAATGGGGCAACATTATACAATGTACATCTATCTACACCATTTTCATGGCATGATATTCGACGATTTCAGTCTGAGGGTCTTCCCGAGCTCCGACATGGCCCTAACTAACCTTAATATTGAAATTCAAAATTAATAACACCAAAGTATGCGTCAAGATCTGTTATAAAATTTATTGGTAACACGGTATATTTGTAAGTATTCGATAAGTTAAGATGATTATCATGTTATAGCTGTATTATGTTTATGTCCCAATTAAATGCATTTCTTAGAGAAACTACAATAAAAAAAACTTTATTATCTATTATAAATCCATTCCGAAATATCGTATTATTTATGAATAATGTCACATTTATTGCTAAATCGGTTAAGACTATTAATACTTGTGATCTTAAAATATATTAAGATTTAAGCGCTTCAAGCGTAGATAATATTATATGGTATGGCATAGTGTGGCGGCACCTTTATATTTTCTTGAATAGCTTGTCAAATAAAAATAATGTTAGGTCTATCGACGTGTTTATTCATGTATTTTAAACGATATTTTTTTAATGAAATGACGCCTTAAATTTCTTCAATAATTGGATAAAGAATAATAATCTAAGGAAGTAAATGTGCAATTTGAATTTCGTTTCAGCCAGAGACAAAGAGTAGAAGATTATAATGTTGCCAGTATTTGAAGTTAGTTCACAATTCATTGTTTAATCGAATGACGTTTAATAATGGCGGGAATATAAAAAATATAAAACCTATTTCTAATTTTAGTTTAAGGGGATTCATTCTTATTTCGCGTTTCTCTTATAATTAAGTGTATATTAATATGGGGCAACAATTATGGTCTAAAGTGTAGAATAAATAGTATATTAACAAAAGAAATTAACTGCCACTGTAATAATATTTGAATTTATATTTTAGCAATTAATAAAAAGTTTGGCGTAATATACATTTAATTAGGTGTTTTCGTAGATATCTTATATTCATCTGACTGCCTATATTATTATATAAAAATAATTCCTTAAAACTCTTAAACGGAATTTTATCTACATTTAAAATTTAAGCTATTTGCTAACACCATAGATTAGTAAAGATTACTCACTCCTAACAAGAAAATGTACCCAGTTTTGAGAATTTGAAATAGTTGCGTAAAAAAGTTTTGCCACGTCTCCGTGCTAAAATGTCCCTAAAATATTTGAAATAATTATTTATTTATTATGTAAATTACGCAGTATTAGTTATTTATTCGTAAATTTTCTCTAAAAATGTTTTTATTTGATAAGAATTCAAAAAAAGAACTTACTAATAAGCCGTTTGTGGCTTCATTCAATTTCAAGGCGGCGAAGTATCTTTACTAATCTATGGCTAATACAGTTAAATAATTAGCTTCGTAGTAACTTCTATTTTATGTAGCACACCTAGTGCATAAGCTTTCAGCTTGCTATAGTTTGCATGAAGTAATGTTATTGCTAGATATTTATGATAACCGCGTTTTTTTGCTTATAAAATTTGGCAAAAGCGAAATAATATAGTTATAACAGATGTAAGTGTTGTCAAATGTATGTTATCTGAGTTTAGTACACTTTCATACGCGTGAATATTATAATAAAATAAATAAAGTGTGATTATTTTATATATACGCGTTGTTTTATTTTATTCATCCCTTTGAAATAGGCCTATAGATAATAGTCCATTTTTTAATTGAAACTTACACGATTTAAAATAAATTTAAAGTATGCATGTATGTACGTATTATTAAGGAAAACATAAAACTCTGCTATAAAATGATACGTTTTCTCCAAAAAAAAATAAATGTTTAAATTGATTCGAATCAAAGAATTGATAAAAAAAAATATAAACGAATCGTTTCAATTTGTTGAATACATCAATCACCTATTTTCCAAATACCTAGATTTTATGTATTTAAATATAACATAGAAACATCAAATGTATATTATCTAATAAGACATCTGATTTATTCTATTCATTAAACTATATTCAAAAATATAGTAGCACCAAAATGATAATATACTAAAAATGTATTATGCTTTTGGTTTCATTTATGAGATGTAGATGTATGTTAATAAAACAAAAAAGAAATACTTTTTAGTTGTATTGATTTGACGTATATATGGCAACACTCAATCACAGCTGCTATCTATGCCGACATTTTACTCTACGAGTCTACGATCTATGGTAAGATGGAAGAAAAGAAAAACATGGCGTATGAAACCATGTTCCTTTTTTGATTAGTGACTTGTGTTTCTTTAACTAAAAATAGATTTTCTCGATATTTAACTTAAAATAGTTCAATCTAGCTTAATTAGTTCGTTTTGAAGATCGAAAGTGTCCTTAGCTGAGGTCGCTCGCAGGTAAACAATGAAGAGAAAGGTCATTGATCGTCGTTAGGGCTCCCAGGAGGCACGGCAAATGGCGTCGCGGGGTTCGTGAGTTGTTGCATTATACGGGATGATGTTCGCAGGCGTGTATGATGTCTTGGCGGGAGCGGAACGAGCGGTCGCGATGGGCGGAGGGGCACGGGCGTGCCCGCTCGCCCGTGTGGGAGCTGCGGGGTTCCAGCGCGGAGCGGGCTCGCTCGCCGCGGGATCGTCACCGGGAGCGCCGGGACCGCTACGAGCGCGAGGACCGCGACCGGGACCGCCGCCACGATAGGCACGAGCGCGAGTTCGATCGTCGCCGCGATCGGTACGACAAATCGCGGGATCGGGAACGCGACAGGCCTCGCGAGCGCCGCCGCTCGACGCCGCGCCGTTACGACGACAAGGACGTCCCGGACGCACCTTCCCCACCAAACATTAGCTCGGATAACGACAGGATCCCTAAATCTGCGGTCTCCAGCCGCTCCAACAGTAGAGAATGTGACTCCAATGTCAGCTTTGACTCTAAGTATGACTCAAGGGACAAAACCGATGATCAATCCAAGGTCAGTCCAGGTGATTGGTTCTGTAAATGTGGCTCCTATAACTTCAAGCGACGACAGGTCTGTTACAGGCGAAACTGCAATGGTAAGAGGTGTGAAGGAACAGTGTATGGTATAGACACTGAGAAGGGTATTGCAGGAGAGAATAAGGCGGGCATAACTAAGCGCTTACTATTCAGACGATTAGACGCACTCACTACAGAGGAGAATATTCTAGACGCGATTAAAGAAAGGTGCTCAAAATCAATATTAGACTCTATAGCAGGTATCACAATAGGTCGGGAAACATTGACTGGAGCGTCAAAATGTCTAGCATATATTAATTTTAACTCAATTGCTGACTCAACAGCAGCTCACTCTGAATTAGTAAACTTGCAGCCACCACTCACGATAGATGGGCGTGAAGTATTAATTTCATTCTATAACGAGCATCACAAGATTCAAAAACCTATGCCTCCGAACCAATCCGACTATAATTCTTATTACTCTCAAATGCCAAATTATACTTCCTCGCAAGCTTTATCAGAGGCTGACCGGGTGAACGCTGCAGCAGCGGTCGCCCAGTCTGCTATAACAGCAGCTCAAGCTCGGCAAATGTCTTGGACACCTACCACAGCCCCAGTATTCACTCCGAACACAACACAACCAGCTCCCACAGTTGCCTTACCTACTGGTGATGGTAAAACAGTATACAAAGCACCTGATGTAAGAACATTCTTATACGATGAGACATCAGGCTACTACTATGACCCCGCTACAGGATTATACTACGATGGGAACACACAATACTTCTATAACAGCCAAATCAATCAGTACATGTATTGGGACGCTACAAGCTCCACTTATATAGCAGCTGCCCAGAATCAAAATGGTCAACCAACAGCACAATCGGGTAATCAAAACGCACAAACAGAGATAAAGGAACCGGAGGAGAAAAAAAAGAAAGATAAGGAAGATAAAGTGAAAGTAGCTAAAAAGATAGCAAAAGATATGGAAAGATGGGCTCGAACGTTGAACCAAAAGAAAGAAAATGCTAAAAGTAATATTGTTATGGAGCAAATTTTGGATACAGGAGCGAGTAAAGGTTCTGCGGATATTGGATTCTCTGTTCTTGGAGCGGGACCTTCATTAGTACATATGAGAGAAATATCTCCACCGCCAGCAAATACAGAGGACTTTTTGATCAAAAGGGTTGAACCTACGTCCTATGACAATGACGAAGGCATTATCGACTGGGCGAAACTAACTTGCTTGTTATGTAAACGACGTTTCCCGTCAATCGAGGTGTTAACAAAACATAAAACTATGTCAGATTTGCATAAGCAGAACTTAGTTGAATTTAGAAAGAAGAATGAGTTATTACCACAGATAAATGGGTACAGGGATAGAGCAGCTGAGAGACGCTTGAAGTTTGGAGAGGATGAACCACCGATCAGAAAGCGATATGACCCTCCCGATTCATACATGTCTCCAATGCAGTCCCACCCACCCCCGTCAGTAGTAGACACAATTGGAGGGAAAATGCTGCAAAAGATGGGCTGGTCGGAAGGTCGAGGGCTTGGTAAGGAAGAACAAGGGAGAATTGCTCCTATTGAGGCTGAACAGAGGCCGAGTTTGGTCGGTCTGGGACAAAAACGAGGCATTTACACCCCAACACCTGGTCTGACTTACCGAGATACGGTTAAAAAGCTGATGATTGCGAGATATAGAGAAGTCGTAGGGCAAGAGGAAGGAAAATAGGTGGGTACTCTTTTACTTTCAAAAACATTAATCTATTTATTACAGGTTGGATTATGGAGGTCAGTAATCTAATCTCATAATTATTTATGTCTCAATGAGATAATGTTGTTTGTATGCATAAATATGTATACATATCTTCTTATATTATTTGAATTTTTCTTATATAATTTTTAAAAGTATGATATTGAAGATTACTCGAAATATTAAAAAGGAAGGTTGAAATAATATGGTTACCTTTGAAATAAATGTTTCAAATATTTAATGTACTGCACACAAATTACATTACAACTACATTACAACTTGAAATAAGTGAGATTATTTAATTATTTAATTAAACTGCCACATTTATTTAAATTAATTATGTGGAGTGACAGATGAAGAATCTTTTAAATTATTATAACTAAAAATCTTTTCCCATAATACTTGTTTGAGGAATAAAGTGGTAAAAGTTCTACCAAAATCTGAAATATGAATCCATCTTATGGTGGTATGAAGAATATATGGATTTGTGAAGGTAATGGGCAAAAATAATAATCAACATTGATATCTAATGGTTTGATTATGATTTTACTACAATAGATACCGTGGAGCAAGCTTCCCATTGGCCGAACACAGATGTGTCAATCAATTTAATGGTAAGTTTAATGTTTATATAATTACAACTAATATGCCCTTTTACAGATGAATACAGGTAAATATTAGGGTCTTGGACTGCAGTTGAAAATTATCAATGTTTTTTATTTCTAAATGTTCTAATATTGTTTTCCCAAGTCGATGGGTTCTCCAAAAACATTTTGCTTTTTTTATGATTCTTATACTATTTCAGCAAAAAATAATTTAATGAACTTTATATAAATATAAAATAATTTAATAAACTTTACCCCGATGGGGTAAAGTTTACCCCGATGGGGTAAAGTTTATTTCAGGCGTAAATTTATTTATTAAATTTATTTAACTTAAAATTTAAATTATTTGCACTTATTTTTTAAAAATCATTCTTTAAATTATAATAAAGCACCTAATATCGTATTTAAAATATAGTCGAGTTTTAAAAATTTAGGAGCTGTGTTGCAAATCTTCAAAGTTTAGAATTTGGGTTTAAAAACGAACAACTTTTTTTTTTGGTTTTAGTTTTTCAGTGATTTAAATTTTCCAAAATTTCGTGCAATTCCCAACAATAGGTTTAATAAGTAGTTTTGAGGGTGAAGAAGAATACGGAGATACTATTAAACATTGACTGGAGCTGTGATACAACTGTGTTTAGTGTCTGTGATCAAGAACGGTGAACGTGATATGACCGCTGTACTGATGAATTTGAACATTTACATTACAGAAACGCCGTCGGCGCCCGGACTGCGTGCCAAAACAAATTTGTTACAAATAGTACATAATGTAGTGTATAATATTGTGCGCTACTCACTATTGTGTATTCTCTAGTGATGTGACGAGTATTCGCATTCGCAAATATGAGTGCGTATGTCAGTATTAGTTAAGCAAAGATTTCTAAGTAATACCTATTGCTTGTCAATGTAAAGTTAGCCTCGGATTTAAAACACTGTTTCGTTCAATGTCTGTTATTTAAGATTTGTGGCAAGGTTCGATTATTTCCTTTATAATATTTACATTGCATGCACCAATGTAAGCAGTATTGTAGAAAAATGTTATTCGTATTCATATTTGCGAATTTCCTAACTTTCACGTTAACTCCTGGGTATTCGTTACATCACTACTGTACACATGCTCACTCGTCACTTTATTTAGATTTAAATCAAAAAGAGGAGGTTCTCAATTAGACGCTTTAGTATAATGTTATAGAATGGATTATTGGATTTATATAAATATATGGATTCAATTCACTTCATACAGGAAAAAAGGAAACTTGCAGTTTCAATCTGCATTTCACATTAAAATGAAACATAATTATTGTGATTTTCCGTGATATCTTTTTGGCCACCAAAAAGTGGTATCTTTTTGACTAGGTACCAAAAAGATATGGCTTGCCTTGAAAATTACTTACTTACTAGTTTGTCCTAAGTAATATCGGATTGGAGAATCTTCTCTTTAACATTTATCCATTCTATATGAATTTTATGCTTGAAAAGTTTTTAATGAAGTGTTTCTCCTGTTAGCACAATACAAAATAAATATAAAGACAACGATGTATTTTGTTTATAAGAGACCTAATTCAAATAAAAATCATTAAAAGAAAAGATCATTAATGAAAATTACACTTAAATTTCTGATAGGCAGTGAAATAATATTTTATATTTTAAAATAATGCACTTTTAAAAAACATTTTGACCATCGCAGATATATTAAAAGTATAGATATCACCTACAAATCACTTATAACGAATTCTACGTAGCCAAAAAATGCTCACTTTTTTATTGACAAATATTTTAGCATTGACTTAAATTTTAAGAATGATATATTATAAATGATCCGGTGAATTTCTGGCCAAATAGGCCTTCTAGGCTTCCTTTGTAAGGCTTCTAAAGAAGCCATTTTGTATTTTGGTCAGTCATATATTTTTTCACTCAAACTTCTTCCAATGTCAATATCGTAATCCTACTAAAATGGCTTCCAATTATGGTACATTGACCTTATCTGTACTTTTATATATCTTTGGATTATTTTTAACTATAATACTTATTTGAATTAGATCTCTAGTACACATTTTGAAGTCAATTTTGAATGCCATTTTTAATGTTACTGTTTATATGTGTAACATAATTTAATTATAAAATTATATTATAAACCTGTTATTCCAGATTTAATTTAGTGCCTTAAACATTACGTTTACTCTTTATTTAACACGAAATAATATGAATAATTTCTTTTATAATAGATATAATTATTGATTAGTTAATAAATTTACTAAACAATTCAATATGTGATTGATGACTGTTGTTAAATTTTATGAACAATTAAGGGCTGCATTTAATTATGAGATGTAGGATAGGTTTGTACAATATATTAGGTTCGTTTTGCTTTATGCTAAAAATAGGTAAATGCGGTAGGTATCCGTAAGCATCAACGTTTTTTTCATAATTAATTGCGCATCTATATGAAAACATTATGGCTGTTCTCAGACTAAAAAGGGAAGACAATCCCCAAACCATTGCATTGTAGCACAACCTGTAAAACTTTCTTTTAATATGATATTTTTTCGTGATTATTTGATAATCAAGCGACACAATGTTACTATGTATATAAGTTACAGTATTTATGTACAATATAGTGTTTTTATTTCAAAGGTTTAAGCGTCACAGAACAATCTAAATACTCGACAAGGTATTTAATAAACGCAATTAACATAATTATTTTGGTGTATGTGCGCATTTCGTGCACTTATATGTGCTATGATTTTTAAAATGCAGCCCAGGCCTTTGTATGCTTCAATATTTGGTTTGGGAGGCTTAATCTAGCTTTTTTAGTCTGAGACTTAAAAACTGTCGTAAGAATATTCGAGGGAGATAGAAATGGCCAAGACTTGCAGACATGTATGTCTTCCCTTAAAATTTCAGTTTTATAAAATGTTAGCTTTATAAAAGTCCGCCGATAGAATTAAATTATAATTTGATAGTGGGAATGTGAAGTATGTTCATATTTTTTAGTATTAGGTACCTATTTTGGTACTCAAAAATATTTAATTAAAATGTATGTATTACAATTTAATAAAAGGGGTGTGTGATGTTCCAACTTTGTCCTCAGGTATATAAAAACAATATGTATGTTTATATATATAACAAAAATACGCTATAATTACATAACGTGAATTAATTAAAATTCTGTGTATAAATTGCGTGGAGATAAAAATAATATTAATAAAAGTATGTGCTTCGGCTTTTGTAAAAATAAATAAGATTATATTAATAATGAGGCAACTATTGGTGGCAGTTGATAGGGCCAAGTATACGCTGTATATATAGAGTTTTATATATAGGTAATACATAAATAGACGAATCCGGGATAGAATTAAGTTTATATTGAAAGCTGAAATATAGTATTATTTACAATATTGTTGTTTTATTTGTGTCAACAATTAGGTAGCCTAAATAAATTGAAACTAAGATTGCTATACCAATGAAGCGTAAAATAATGACAGATCAGCTAACTTACATATTGTGCCATATTAGGCATCTCAGTTTTTTTTTATAATATAGGAGTAGCAGACGAGCATGTAGACCATCTGATGGAAGTGGCTACTGCCGCCCATGGACATCTGTAATCAACCCCAGATAGAATTAGATATTCCAACCTGAGGTAGGCCATTAATGCGCCGCTGCTCCTGAGGACTAAGCTGGAATGCCTCTGAAAAGTGTGTCCTTTACCACACCCTTCAAACCAGAACACTAAGGAGTGACAACGTATTTGTGATCGATTTCAGTACCCTTAGTATAAGTTTTTACGTTTTGATAAAAATGACTTTGTTTACGTATTTCCCATACATTTCCAGTCAGTTCTGACTTCTGATACAATCCGCTAGGGGCGCTGATTGGAAATGTATGGGCAAATATGTAAACAAATACTAAAGCAGTAATTTTTGTAATAACTCATACCAAGGGTGCAGGTGGAACTCCTGTAGAAGCCCTTTATAGAGTTTGTTATAGATGTCCATCAGTGGCAGTGACCACTTACCATCAGGTTGACTGCATGCTCGCTTGCTACTTCAGAGTTCAGTCATGAAAAAATTATATTCAACTGATTCAGATTTGTTCACTATTAACTCCACATGTTTATTTTTATTTATCTGTAATTTTGCTACAAAAACAGGACAATTTTAAAGTCCTTTGTGTTTTATCATTTACTAGCTGACCCGGAAAACGTTGTGTTGCCATATAAATAAAAATTAATGTTAAGGATGAACAACCCTCATCACCTACGGGTTAAAAATAGATACTCTGAAACAGCGATGGTAGCGAAGTCTGTCGAATCCAATGTGAAACATTCCAAAATCAACAACTACTGACGAATTAAAAATTGATTAACTAAATTATGAAACTAATCTAAATGTGAATCTAAACCATTCTCAAATCCCCTTGAACACAACAAATTTCATCAAAATCAGTCCAGTCGTTTAGGAGGAGTTCAGTGACATACACACGCACAGAAGAAATATATATATATATAAAGATAAACATATTGAGATTATTTTACATATTTAATTTAATTATATTTTACTTATTAACTGCCTCTGTATGTAGAATATCCATAAGGGGTGAGAAGCAAGGGGATGTGATAATGTTCGTCCTCTTTCGTTTTGAAAACAATCTGGAATTAGAAAATTTACGATTATTTTTGTTATTATTAAAGATTATGTACTGACACTGCTCAAAGTGTGAGAAATATACTATGTACGTTCACCGTCGTAAAATGAGAATTAATTCATTTTAAAATAACAATATTTGCCACAAAGATATGTTGTGTTATTAACAAATCTTCAAAATGATAATTTAATACTTAGTTAATTATAATTATACATAAACTCACCTCTACAAATGGATATAAAGTCTCCTTTCCCGCTCTTTCGTAATAATCTCCAATTTTAAATTTCAATTTGTAAGTTCCTTCACCCATAGATTCCTTCGAGAACGGAAACTGCACTCTTCCGTCACTAGATGTCACTGTATTGTGCCACAACGTCCATGTTTCGTCTTTTTGTTTGTATAATTCCACGAAAATACCACTCGCTGGCTTCCCCACAGAAGTATCTAGAACGTGAGTCGAGAGGATAGCTCTAGACATGGTAACGTGTTTACGTGTTAAGATACAAATGTGTAATGACGTAGGACCCTGATCTGAGGTCGAAGAGCCAGTTAAGGCAAGGCCATAATGTTTAAATTGTTAATTTATTGTTGTTTTAATGCTATTTCGTTGGAACGATACTCTGTTGGATTTAGCAATAAGTTAAGTAGCCAAATATTCGTTCGTCATACTATACTTTTAATAGAGTTGTCTACCCTAGTACAATTAATTACAATTGGGTAATATCACAGTAGGTAGGTACATATGATGCATACTATTAGCATAAAAATGTTTATTGTTACCTTCTTTTTTCATTTTTCTTCTAATATTTGTTGTCGAAACGCATTTAAGTGGAAGATATTGATGGAGTATGTTCCAAGTTTAGAAGAATAACGTAATATCGTTGCAAGAAACTCAATCCGAAGATAAACCAACCAATAGAAAAAGTATCGGTAAATATGTTTTTTTTTATATTTGTAATACAACACTAAGTACCTACCTACCGTAGTCTAGAAAGTCTAGACCAAACAAAAGCTAAATAAGTTTTTATATTTCATTTTAGTTAAACACATGTTAAACATTTAATTATAGGTACAAATGATTTCAATATTTGCTGGAAGTATGCAATATGATCCAAGCCTAAGTCGGCACGATAACACAATCTGGAAGCAACATTTCATTACGTTCTGTATACAACACAGATAACTAAACTCGTTGTAATTTGTAACGTCTACAATACATTACATCACGTAGGTATTATTTTCAATACATTCCTTACCAAATAGGTATTCTGGATCTCAGAATAAGACTTTCTAGTCTCCGCTATAGGTAGGCTATTGTACTGAGTTGCTGACCAAGTGCGGATTGGTAGGCTTCACACACCTTTGTGAATTTAAAAATAACTTTCAGGCGTGTAGGTTTGATCACGATAATTGCCTTCAACGTTTAAATATCACTTATATTATAACTGCCACCACCATATTCATTTTTTACAATTGTGTTTAGTGCTACTTGCAATTTCAGTCAAGTAGCAACATATAAATCTACAATTCTATTTATATATACCTCACTAGCTGACCCGGCAAACGTTGTCGCCATATAAATAAAAAAATGTTAAGGGTGAACAATCCTTATCACTTAGGGGTGTGAAGAATAGATAGTAGCCGATTCTCAGACCTACTGAATATGCATATAAAATTTAGTGAAAATCGGTAAAGCCGTTTCGGAGGAGTACGGTAACTAACATTGTGACATGGGAATTTTATATATATTCACATTCATATATAAGATTATGTCAATGGGCAGCAGTAACCATTTACCATCAGATGGACCGCATACTAGTTTGCTGTTTCAGTTACATAAAAAGATAGTATAAAATAGCATCATTTTGAGGAGTTTGAAGACTACTCCAAAATAATAAAACACTGGAGCTTTAAATTAATCTATTTAAAATCTTATAAATACTACTTAACTAAAATAAAGTAATCAAATATACTTTTAACTGGCACGGAGCGAATGAATGATTTGTGGCTTTGTTGCCCAAAATCTAATCAATTCCGTCAGAATGTAGATCAACGAGGTTCTTCTTAACGTAATTCTTCTTGATGTACACGTCTGGATGCAAGACGTCCTTTCTCGCGCTCTGTTCGATCACCTCATCCACTATTACGCTGGGACCGGTCTTACCTCGAAGCCTTTCGTCGTATGTCACCACGTTCAAACTAGGCTCACCGTGTTTCGTGTAGTCAATTCTCCAAACAGAGTTATCTGGGTTAACTTTGTAGGAGAAGTGTTGACGTTTGCCAGACAGCGGCGCGTCGGGAACCTCAACGGACATGGACAGCTTCTCTTCAGTATAATCGAAGTCCTTCGTGTCTCTCCCCTTGTCTTTATACTTCACTTTGTGAGGATAAAACTTACGTAGCTTCTTCCTACCGTTATAAACTGCTGTGCGCTTCGACTCCTTCCGCTTTATCTTCTTTGTATACTCCAGTGGCTTTCTGTCTATCTCCGTTATTATCTTTACCTTTTTATGCTTCTTTTTTTGCTTGTTGAAGACTCCGCTGTCGCGGACTTTGAGAAAATTTGACAATTCTTCGCTATTGATTATTGGGAAAAGTGTGGGGCTGGGCGGTTGTGTCGTCCGCTCCATCGACAACTTCTTGTAGTTGATCTGCTTTATCGACCTCTCTATTAAATTATTGAGAGTTCTATCGTTCATTATCATGTCACAAGGAATGCTCGGGAAATTCCTACATAGCACGTTTTGCATCAAACTTAGTATATTTTCCGGATGTTTCTTATCTGTCTCCGGCTCCGCGGATAGATTGTTGTCTTTTTGGAAATTGGACACCATTTTCGTTATGAGTGCGTTGTTTCTCATTATTTTTGCGTCACATCTCAATGTTAAGATTGTGGCAAAAATTAAGTTGATAGTATGTATTTTCATTACTATATTACTTTGAATTTGAAAATAGCTCGTGGTATCTGAAATAAGATAACGTGTATAAATAATACTGTCTACTTAATACTTATTTATTAGTCTCATTAAAATCTACTTCATTTACATTTCATTTATGTTCATTGTTCATAGTGCCTTATGTAATGATATTTTGGTACGTAACAATGATATTATTATTGTATGAATTTTTTTTTTTTAAATATAAGTGTAGCAGACGAGCATGCAGTCCACCTGATGGTAAGTAGCTACTGCCGCCCATTAACATCTGTAATCAACCCCAGATATGATTAAATATTCCTACTTGGGGTCGGCCACATATCGCCGCTACTCCTGATGATTAAGCTGGAACTTCTCGGAAAAGTATGTCTCCTTTACCACACCCTTCAAAACGTAACACAGCTGCGCCTAATACTGCTATTATATTAGGCAGAGATGGATGTGGCGGTGCTGCCGCCGGAGTCGAACCACAAAGGGTTCTACCAAGGTGGTAGACCTTCACTTTATTTTCTTCAGTCATCAAACCCTTCGTCTTCAGATTCCAGTGAGTAAGTACATAGTTCGTACCGAATACTGAAAATTTCAGCATAAAACCAACATGCTTTGTGTTTTTTAAATCGAAAAAGGAGGAGGTTTCTCAATTCGACCGTATACCTATACCGTATGTACAAAATATATTTAGAAACTCTAAGATTAAGATTTTAGCTGTAGAACTTTATGAAATTTTTAAATCGATGTGTAATAGGTAATATTAGAAATTTGAATTGCAAACTTTATTATGAGAATATAGACCAGATCTAGTTGAATGAAGTACCTTGGTAGGTCAATCAAAAGTGCCAATTAGTATTAACGACTAAATTTCGATAAAAATAACACTTATAAATGGATTATAGTCCACACATCATGGTCACTTCCCTTAATTTCCTACAAGTAAGGACAAAACTACAAAAATATATGTCAGGTTGCCGAGCCTTGCATCTGTACGATCTGGAAACGCCAGGTCGCGTTCCTTCATAGTGCACCAACTGTTTTCGGTTCCAACAAAGAAGCACACAAAGAAAATAATAAATTCGGAGCCGATGGATTTACAAGTCTACTCAAAAACAAATAAATAATCATGGTTCTTATAATAAAGGCAACACTTGCAACCCCATCCGGAGTTACCCGCTCCAAAAATATAGTCTTCTAAAATCATTGTTAATGAACTAACATTGTTATTTAAATGGAAATCATAAAATGAAATTAAATAGCTTTAACTTAAAATTAATTGAAAATAATAGCTCGCGCCGTTATATGTAACTTACCTTATTAGCAATTAAAAGTGTTTGTAGTTCCCCAATGGCTTAAGTCGGCCTACTGCGGTTGAATGAATATCGGAAGTTAGTTCTGGCTTCTCACAACCGAAGTGTTTGGAAAATACGCACTATGTTTGGAATAACGACACGTGAATCAGGTTTTCTGGTAAACAAGTGAAGTTCTTATTGCACAATAGCTAATCGCTACTAAATAACATTTCTTTCAAAACAATTGTAACAGTGTGGTAAAAGTAAGTTAATTTTGTTGATACAATTAAAATGTGTTACACCAGACGTATTTATGGTTATCAAATAGTGTATCTAACTGTACATATCTTTTGTATAATATAGGAGTAGCAGACGAGCATGCAGTCCACCTCGTACTATGTGGTTACGGCCGTCCATGGACATCTGTAATCAACCCCAGGTAAGATTATTTTCCCACCTGAGGTCGACCACAGATGCGCCGCTACCCCTGAGGACTAAGCTGGAACACCTCGGAAAAGTATGTCTCCCTTACCACATCCTTCGAACCGGAACACAGCAACGCCTAACACTGCTGTTAATAGGCAGAAGTAGGTGTGTGTAACTTAGACTAGAACTTATACTCCACAGGTGAATTATAAATTTTTAAATAGAGTTTTAATTATTAATAAAAATCATAATATCGCACAATAATTTAGTTATTCAGATTTTTTTTACTTATTTATTTAATGTTTTATTAGAAGCGTCATCTAATTTGTGATTTTATAATTATTAAGAAACACTGCCATCTTGTGGAGAATTGATTAAACTAATATAACGTTTACAACGCCATCTAACATGCTTTCATAACTATTGGTGGTACTGCCATCTATGGATGAGTTAAGAAACTAAAACAACTGTATATTTTAAAATCTACTCGACAACAGATGGCACTAGTAGCTACACATAATACTTTATCATAGCCAATATTTTTAAGTGACAAGTAAATATGGTACTAGAAGATAATGAAATAAAAAATGAAGTACATAATTATTTCTTTGGAGATATCCAGCTACTTCATATTATTATTAAAAAATATAAAATTTTCATTTAATGACTTATAAATTATTTTCGTTATTTTTTGAAAGGATTAAGAACTAAATATATTTTAAACATGAAATGAATTTATTTTATGTTAGTTTAATACTATGTAAAATGAAATTAATTAAAATAAAATAAATTAAACTAATAAAAAATATTTACAGAATGTACAAAAGAATGAGAGAATGTAAAAAAGAAAAAGATATAAAAACATAAACACTACCATAAAAAATATCGCTATCGCTGTCTTTGGGTCAAGACGCTGGCAGCATTTCCTCTTTGAATTGCTATGGCAATGCTAAATAGAAAATCAATTTATGGATACTTTTAAAACTTCCTAAAAATTTCACTATCTTGCTAATTCGAAATAGTTTCCGACATTTAAATTACTTGAAGACAACAACAATTGCTCTTTTGGGGGCATTAATTTAATGTCACCGAATGTTACGCAAAGATTTGAGGTTCTTTGATCAACACTTTGTCCTTAGCTTGACTTCAAATGCGTATCAGGCTCTAACCAGCGGTTTAAACCTCTATTGTTATATAAACCGTGTTTACAGACGGCTCAAGTTATAATGGACTTAAATTATACTTTGACAAATCTTGTTTTACGCTTCGCATGCGTTCACAGTCTCTTCTATACGACCATCCCTAATTTGTACTTACTTTACACAACATAATGCAGTTTTCACTCTTATTGTGTTGTTATAAGGGTCATTTAAGGTTTTAGAAGGATTTACGTTTGTATTTATAACTTTGTAAGCAAGTCCTCAGGCAAAACACTCTGAGATAGAAATCTTGTTAAAGGAAACGTCTTTTTCAGCTCCCATTGTCTACAATTACTTGGCTTTGTGATCTGAAACGTATGTTCATCTCTTTTTAACTTTAAACAAGCGATATACATTTGTCCCGCTCGGGAGACCACTTTTGAAATTCAATTTGAGATTTCCGCTCGCTCCAACTCTTGTTGCGAGGTTTTCGTTTTTTATTTTTCTGTATTTGTTGTGGTTTATGTGATAGCGACATCACTAATGTGAGAACTTTGACAAGATTTAGTTCCGGTAGCACAAATCTAATGGACTCTTCAAAGGTTTTTTTCTATTACTAGGCTTCCGCAGCTGCACTTTGCTGTATTCTATTCTATATCTTGTACTTATGTAATTGCAATGTCATTAGACGTTTTATATAATAAAGTAAGTAAACGAATGAGTAAGTACATAATGTAGGTACATTTAATATTTTTAGGTAGCTATGTGGACATCTGTTATTTCGTATCACAGGTGTCCTACCTAAAGTTGTTTACAAATGCGTTAATACACCTGAGATCTACAATGATCGTCTTATTTGTAAATCTGTCTGCCAACACACTTTTCCACCAGTGCAATTGCTTCGCGCTACAAATAAGGTGTGGAAGTGATAGAAGCATCTTTGGTCAAAGTAAACTGATTTCATCACCTTTTAAATTCTAAATTATTTTAAATTCTATATTAGAACATTCATCGTGGTTACATCTATTTACGAGTAAATCACTTTATTTAACTAAAGCCTTTTAAGTAACGTTGTCACGTTAAAATAAAGTTCACATAAAAGCCATCGAGATAGTTATGAGTCGAGTTGGTGAATGTCACGGGGTCGCGATAATGCGGAAAAAGATGGATATTATTGCATTTCGCGGATTCCCTGGCATCTGGGGGATGATCGCCGCCCTACCAGTGACGTAGGGTTGGTAGGCCGCAATATTGATAGTAATAACTCGGTATAAAACTTCAATCTTCCGGAGTAGTGATAAATAATGTTCTTTAGAAATTATGAAGTTGTTGTCGAAAATTCTTTTTGAAAGTTTGATGCGTCTTTGTAAATTTGAATTTAAGGTTCGTAGATATAAGTCGCCTTATGTGGATAATATCTGTGTGATGATAGTAGTGACGATTGATTGGCGATACAAAAAAAAAATCGGCGGCTGCTTCATATTGAAAAATTTAAAGGTACCTACTGAATCAGCAGATAAACTAAAACTTGATAGGTAGGAACAAAAATGCTTTATTAAGAATTTACACTTATTTCTAACGTGAAACAGTTGTTGTGTTTCGTTGAAAACATGTAGATGACAGCTGACTTATAAAAAAGGTAAAAGATTCATGAAGTGACGATCTTATTAAGAAGTCTTTTGAAGGTGGTAGAACCTTTTGTGATTCGACTCCGGCGGCACCACCGCCACACCTATTTCTGCCTAATAACAGCAGTGTTAGGCGCTGCTGTGTTCCGTTTTAAAGGGTGTGGAGACATACTTTTCCGAGGCGTTCCAGCTTAGTCCTCAGGGGTAGCGGCGCATCTGTGGCCGACCTCAGGTGGGAATATCTAATACTATCTGGGGTTGATTACAGTTTTCCATGGGCGGCAGTAGCCACTTACCATCAGGTGAACTGCATGCTCGTCTGCTACTCCTATATTATAAAAAAAAAATAAGAAGTTGCAAGGCATCTGTGATTGACTTTATATAGAATCTCAGTTCTATATGGTTGGTTACGGACGTCCATGGGTGCCAGACCGCATACCATCAGAATACCTATGCTGTAGTGTATTGGCAAGTGATAGGCTAATAACTGCATGATTGTTTGCCGCGCCTATCTTAAAAAAAGATCTTTTATCTTTTTTTCTTTATTGGCAACCCTTAAATGCCGGTGGCTGACCGTCCCTTGGCAGTTAGGAAGAAATAAAAAAGTAATAAAACGCAAACGCCGCACTAAAGGGTTCCAACCCTAATTCTTAACCCTCCGAGGAATTATCCGCAGAAAAACCGCTACTATTTGCATAGCATTTGTCATAATAAATAAGGTATCTATGACTCTTTGATATTCGATGCAGCTTTTTTAAAAGTAAGTCATAGATAAGTATACATATCTCACCGCCTTGTAATTGAAGGAAGCCATTAAATGGCTGACTATGTGTTACATCTCCGACTGTCATGGTGTAATTTACGCGGAACAATGCCGACATGTGCAGTTATGTGGTGCAAAAACACGAAATTGAAGAAAAAGTGCAAAGAAATATCGTTTCATTCGTAAATGGTCTAAAAACTAAATTTTTTAAATATTTTTCAAACACGTAAAAAGATGACAGTGAACATTTCAATTGTCAAAACTGGTTACATTTTCTTGTTAGGATTGAGTAATTTTTACTAATCTATGAAGTAAGTAAAAGCTTTTGTCTCATCATTAAAAAACAATAGGTAGGTACCTAATATAGAAGTATATACGAATATATGGTATATATATAAATGTATATTAGTCTGTATGTCATTTATACAATCGTCAACTATGCAGTCGATCATGTGATGATCTTTAGCAAAGTTGTGCATGAGCTCACGAAGGTTTCTGAGTTGGTACCAATTTTCGACAGATGGTGCCACTGTCATTTCAATGAAGGTACAAATTTTTCAGTTATATGTATGTCATTTTGTTTTTTTTAAACGCGGGCGAAGCCGCGGGCACTAAAAGTACCTAATATTAGAATCTGAGGTCGGTCCGTCGTTGCAGATACCTCAGATACCTAGGTATGTATTAAGACCCTTAAGACACTTTTCAAACCAAAACACAATATCGCTAATACTGCTGTTATAAGGCGGAAGTGTGTAGGTGTGACGGTGGTGCCTCTCGAACCACAAAGTGTTCTAACACCTTCAATAGTTACCATTATTTCGGGAGCTGCTTCGTTATGAAGAAGTAACGAAAGAAATTTTACACGTAGACACGCAAATTAGGTAAGTAATTCGCATTGTTTAAATAAAATACTTCATTGATGAATCCCAAGTACCTACTTGGTACTCACTGAGATCTAAGTTAGAACACTTGGTGCACCTAAGTGTTACTTACCTCCTCTAGATCACAACACAATAATCAAATCAAATCAAATCAAATTCGTTTATTATGGAATGTAGGTAAGCTAGGTACATGTAGGTACAGTTATAAAATAATATTCCTCTACATTCCCGCTGCAAGCGGACATATAATAATTCTAGGAAAAAAATTACAATGTGAATGATGAAATTATGTACATAAATTTAATTTAAATTATATAAATTTAATTCTAAGAAATACAAAATTTAATTAATGTCAAAGATAAAAGTTACATACATTTAATTTAGATACTCGTATATTACTATTATTGCAATATGTCATCAGTTATCATCAAATACAATTATATATCCGAAATAATACTGCTATAACGCAGAAATAGGTGTGACAGTGGTGCCACAGAAATCTAACCACAAAAGTTCCTCTTCTAAAAATAACAAAAGTAACAAACCACACGGAAAAAACTATTTAATCACACTTTTACGAATTCGGTCGCTAACATATTGCAAAAACTTCTAAACTGACAGCCAGTGAAGCCAGATCCTCGAGCCACGTGGCCGGGGGCAGGTTATTTGCACAATTTGCGATTTTACGCCCCGACGCACGATGCAACTCAGGGAACCAAATCGCTAGAAGAGCCCTGTTTAAAGCTCACTGTATATTATATTGGCAACTCTTGTGCAGACTCCTATAGTCTTGAAGGTGGTAGAACCCATTGTGGTTCGACTCTGGCGGCACCACCGCCACACCTATTTCTACCTAATAACAGCAGTGTTAGGCGCTGCTGTGTTCCAGTTTGAAGGGTGTGGGGTAATATTTATCCGTCCTCATGGATAAAAACGCATCAGCCAACCTGGGGTAGGAATCTAATCTAGGGTTGATTACGGTTCTCTATGGGCGGCAATTGCTTACCATCTTGATATTATAAAAAATAAGACACTAAGAAATTATAATAAAGCCATTATAATTATGTAACCAGTGTAAGAAAAAAAATGCCGCCACTTAGGTATCTGTCATTTTTTTCTTTTTTTTTTATAAACTAAGAGCATGCAGTCCACCTGATGGTAAGTGGCCACTGCCGCCCACGGACATCTGTAATCAACCCCAGATAGGATTAGATATTCCTACCTGAGGTCGGTCACAGATGCGCCGCTACCCCTGAGGACTAACCTGGAACGCCTCGGAAAAGTATGTCTCCCTTACCACACCCTTCAAACCGGAACACAGCAGTGCCTAACACTGCTGTTATTAGGTAGAAATAGGTGTGGCGGTGGTGCCGCCGGAGTCGAACCACAAAGGGTTCTACCACCTTCAGATAATATCATCTGTCATAAGCTGATATAAGCATATCTGTCTAATCGCTCTACGTCAAGCCACTTCCATCTGTAAATATCTATGTATCTAAATCACAGGAGTGCTTTAAATTAGTTTAGTACGGTCCACAGGATCAATTGTAATTGTTGCTTTTTGAGTGGACCCCGTTTTTGTACGGAAATTTAATATTACAGGATTTTCTATAGCTGAATGGAACAATTATTAAATTGAATTTAAGGTGTTTCGTGAAATCAATGAATGGTGTTCTTTCAACATTACGTAAGTTTATTTCTTACTATTAGTTTTAAGTACCTATCACGAATTTA
This sequence comes from Epargyreus clarus clarus, assembly GCA_014595695.2. Taxonomy (NCBI): domain Eukaryota; kingdom Metazoa; phylum Arthropoda; class Insecta; order Lepidoptera; family Hesperiidae; genus Epargyreus; species Epargyreus clarus. The sequence continues at coordinate 42,820 of JACTTY020000170.1, read as the reverse complement.
AAGGCGTAGTCGTGGAGTTTTTGTATTAAATGGACACCGTAGCCTATGGGCATTTGCTATCAATTAGGAGAGTAAGCCTGCTAGAAATTTCTATTTTCATACTCTCACAATAGGATTTCTTTGGCAGGGTGACATGAACCAATAAACGAAACAAAACAGCTGGCGACCTACGTGGTGGAGCCACCATACCGGTCTGAAGCACAAAGGGTCTAGGTTCGATCCCCGCCCAGACAAAAATCTGATGAATTTGCATATCTGTTCTGGGTCTAGGTGTTTCTGTATTCGTCTTTGTGTGTGCTCATGGCATCCACGACAGGAAATCCTAGCATGGGGCTGTGATCTTTCATCTCTGTTTATCGTTCGTTTCTCGTTCACATCATCTCGCTAGGCATAAAACTATGGCTCATACAGGCGTTATACAACATGGCAAGAACCCTGGACATATGTGGTCGTGCGTATTGTAGTTGCTCAATGCTGAGACCATCATGACCTGGGGATTTACCTCTAGTCATTTGCTTAATAGTACTCGTATTTGCCACTTCTATCGGTGTAAATTGAATCCCCATTTCCCTGTTGTTCTCAACATTTAACATCGATAGAGAGGGCCCCCGCGGTGACTTAACAATGAAGTGCTCCCTAAAAACATTGGAAATTTCGGCAGGCTCACAAACGCCGGGAAGGGCTGGCCGAGTGTTTATCTTATTGGTGGCCTTCCAAAATCCCCGAAAATCGTTCCTTACATGATGCGAAGCTAGAATGTCCATCTTTATTTGCTCCTCGTGATTTTGACAACGCCGACATGCGCAGTTAAGCGAAATCGAAGAAAAAGTGCGAAGAAATATTGTTTCATTCGTAAATGATCTAAAAACTACATTTTTTAATATTTTTCAAACACGACAGTGACAATTGTCTAAAGGTTACATTTTCTTGTTAGGAGCGAGTAATCTTTACTAATCTATGTCGTGTCCCCACAATTATAGGTGAACACGGCATTAACAGAACTGACGCTCTAATTAAAATATAATTAAATTAAGAATACCATTTAGGTACATTTAATATAAGATGATAATGTACAATTTTATACAATTCATAAGAACTTAGATTAATTAAATACATTTAAATTTGTTTTAGTACCTATCTCACAAAAGAATTTAGGTGTTAACACATTTCACAAACAAATTTTTCCGTTTCAAAGCCTTCTTAATCGAGTGTGACGCAAAACACGCGAAACCTTAGATTTTATCGCATATTAATATTTACAGACGAATGCCCTTTGCTAAATATTATTACGGAATCATGAACACAATAACTCGGAAACAATTTGCAAAACAACGTCGAGTCAAGTGTGAGAGGGGCTTGGTTTAGTGTTCCGTAGGTAGCACCAATTTTTAAAATTACTTTTTACAGTTTTTTTAATGCAGTTATAGCCTATTGGTTAATAAATTTGACCTTTCAATAGTTTTCTACATATTCATTGTATACCTATATAGTTTTTTTATACTTAACAATAAAATGCCAATAAATAAAAGAAACTGTTGGTATTAGGCGAAATTGTGAATACTTCTTTCAGATTATTTTCTTGCTCTACAAATTTTCTTAAAACAAAATACTTAGATGGAATTACCTTAACACAATTACCAAACATAATATGCACACAAAGATTTGAAATATAAAATTACTTCATCTACACAACACTATTTGTTTGTAATGAATAGGCTCAAAAACAACTGTACCGATTTTAAAAATTCTTTCACCATTCGAAAGCTACATTATCCACGAGTAACATAGGCTATATTTTATATGAAATATATTTCATAAATAGTTTTTGAGGCATTACAAAGATTGTCGGGTCAGCTAGTCAAAAAAAAAAACGTACCGTTTTTGTATAGTCCTACGGAACCCTACAAAACCAAACCCTCAACAACCACCCCGCTTACCGAAACTATCTGGTTACTATTGTTGGTAGACGGTCTATTATAGGCATTATTTGTAAGCCATCAATAAGTAAATTATGGCTTAATGTGATACCCGAGGGATAAAATAAAATAAAACGTGTGTTTAAATATTAGATTTTTGTGTGTAAAAAGTTTGTATGATATTATTGTAATGCCTTTTTTATGGTCATAGTTCTGTACGGAACCCAAGAATTCTAAATAGTAATAAGTACGTAAAAATATTTTTAAATATGATAGAAACCCTTTTTGGTTTGGCTCCGGCGGCACCACCACACCTAATTCTGCCTTATAGCAGCAGTGTTAAGCGCTGCTGTTTTCTGGCTTTAAGGCTCTTTCCACAAGAGTCTCTACGAGGAGTTTTATTTTATTCCTCTATACCTCTTGTCCTATCTATCTATCTATACACCGGCCTGTATTCTTTATTGTTCAAGTGGATCAAGCAGGAATACCAGAAATTTGGTGTTACTCTTGTATGCATTATATGCAAGAGCGAAATTGCATGAATTTATCAAAAAGACTTAATTCGCAGGGACCCAATAGATTGTGGTGTTTTCATGTTACAATCCGTTGATAAAAATACCGACCGACTTAAATAGATTGCAAGTTTATCTGGTGATTATTACAGTTACCCATTGGCAGTATAAGGTCAATTTACCAATAAGTAGACTTCAAACGCATTTTTACTTAGTAAAGAAGCCTAAGTAGCTTAAAGTGAATTGAAGTAAGTAAAAACGATAAGTCGCCAAACGACTTATTTAAAACAACAGTTTCTCCTACTAGTTTCCTCATTTATGTTCTTAATGTAGACAATTCTGTGAATACTATATACAACTATCAACCGTTAACTCAACTTTACTACTCCGTAATAAGAGCCACTTGACTTCTAATCCATTGATTTTGCAAACTAAAACTTGCGATTGACAAAGAGAAGAAAACATAATTTAAAAATACAGACAAATTTATAAGTAAACTAGCTGACCCGGCAAACGTTGTGTTGACATATTATTAAAAAAAATGTTAAGGGTGAACTACCCTTGTCACTTAGGGGTATAAAAAATAGATAGTAGCCGATTCTCAGACCTACTGAATATGCGTATAAAATTCGGTGAAAATCGGTAAAGCCGTTTCGGAGGAGTACGGTAACTAACATTGTGACACGAGAATTTTATTTATAAGATTTATTTAACGAAAAGCAAGTCCGAGTCGGTTGGCGTGGTACAAATGGAAATTCAAGTTTCTAAATTGTCCAAACATGGTGGTGGACGGTAAATATGGTCGGCAAACAGCGACCACGACGGACCACGATCGGGTTACGCTGCTTCGTATATTCGGTGACAATTTGTAGTGACAGTATAATTTATTTTTTATTGCTAATATTATTATTTTACTAATCTATGCTTGAACTCTATATTTTATAGAGTTCAAGCATAGATTAGTAAAGATTACTCACTCCGAACAATAAAATGTACCCAGTTTTGAGAATTGAAATAGTTGGGTAAAAAAGTTTTGCCACGTCCCCGTGCTATAATGTCCCTAAAATATTTGAAATAATTATTTATTTATAACGTAAATTACGTAATTATTATGTAAATTAGTTATTTATTCATAAATTTTCTCTAAAAATGTTTTTATTTGTCAAGGATTCAAAAAAAGAACTTACTAAAATAAGCCGTTTGTGGCTTCATTCAATTTCAAGGCGGAGAAGTATCTTTACTAATCTATGAGTTCAAGTAGTAACATTTTATTCTTTTTTTTAATATAGGAGTAGCAGACGAGCATGCAGTCCTGATGATAAGTGGCTACTGCCGCCCATAGACATTTGTAATTAACCTCAGACAAGATTAGATTCCTACCTAAGGTCGGCATAGATGTGCCGCTACCTTTGAGGACTAAGCTGAAATGCCTCAGAAAAGTAGGTCTCTCTTACCACATCCTTCACACCAGAACACAGCAGTGCTTAACGTGCTGTTATTAGGCAGAAATAGGTGTGTCGGTGGTGCCGCCGGAATCGACCCACAGAGAACTCTACCACCTCCAAGTTGTGAGCGTTTTAAATATTAATTATTAGCACTTACAGTAATAGCAAAGGAAAATAAATTGTAAAACATACAAGCCTGACAGTACTTTAAAATGAAACGAAAATTCTCAAATGTGTACAGTCTTAGCCAGAAATGTCGTTCAATGCTAAGTTATCTATTTATTACGGTTAAATAAGTATTTTAAAACTATGTACTATCAATAATTTTCTCTCGACTGTACCAAATTGGTGTCTTTGAAACGGGTTAATAGTGGACAAACAAAAGAATTCAGTAAACTATGGATTAGTTGCGTCACTCGCTAGAATAACAAAATGTGCTGTGTGTGTGTACGCATGAGCATGTCTGTGTGTGTGCATGTGTGTGTGTGTGGGTGTCTCACGTATAAGATCTTAATGTGTTTTCCAGTTTTCAAATATACTTTATTAAATTCGTGACTGTCGGTGTACAGGTGACAAAGAAATTAAATCACATTTTTTAGTTTTGTATTTTGTTAATTTTTGTTTGAAACATATGAATAGGTAATCTGAATAAGTTGGAAGGTTATGTGCTTTATACCATAAGCTATACCAAATCTTCTGCACTAATCGATTTTTTTAAAGATAGAGTCCGTAAGGATCCTTAGAGGAGATATCATCGCACTTTGAAGGTGTTAGAACCCTTTGTGGTTCGACTCCGGCGGCACCACCACCGTACCTATTTCTGTGTCATAACAGCAGTTTTAAGTGCGCTGTGTTCTGGTTTAAGGGGTGTGGTAATGGAGACATATTTTTCCGAGGCGTTTCAGCTTAGTACTCAGGGGTAGCGGCGCATCTGTGGCTGACCTCAGGTAGGCATATCTAATCCTATCTGGGGTTGATTACAGATGTCCATGGGCGGCAGTAGCCACTTACCATCAGGTGGACTGCATGCTCGTCTGCTACTCCTATATTATAAAAAAAAATATATCAAATCTTCTGCACCTGATCGATTTTTTTATAGATACGAGTCCGTAAGGTTCCTTTGAGGAGATATCATCGCAGTTTGAAGGTGTTAGAACCCTTTGTGGTTCGACTCCGGCGGCACCGCCGCTGCACCTATTTCTGCCTCATAACAGCAGTCTTAAGTGCTGCTGTGTTCTGGTTTGACGAGTGTGGTAATGGAGACATATTTTTCAGAGGCGTTCCAGCTTAGTCCTCAGGGGTAGCGGCGCATCTGTGGCCGAGCTCAGGTAGGGATATCTAATCCTAGCTGGGGTAGATTACAGATGTCCATAGGCAGAAGTAGCCACCTTCTAGCAGTATTGTATGTCTGCAAGACCTATTTCATGTTTTTTTTTTAATAATCCTTTCCCAAGGGAGTGGATGTCGACTGACTTTATTTAGAAAATTAGTCCTCAAGAGTGGCACCTGGTTGTCTTCAGGTAGAAGGTATTCTATAGTTGCTTACAGATGTCCAAAAAGACCACTTAAATCAGGTGGTGGACAGTCATTTCCCACTTTTTCTGCGTACAGTACCCAAGAGATTTCTTAAAGCGTTTAAACAAACAGTTGCCTAACGTTAGACGTTTATAATTAACCTTATCTTTGTGTGTTAATAAGCAGCCTTCTAGAGATTAAACTAATTAAAATATTTGCGTAACGGAAGTACCATATTGATTGAAACCACCGTTTGATTATATTTCTTAGATTTATTATTGGAAGATTTTTGTTTGTCTGAAGTAGCGAAGGAGCATGCAGTCCACCGGGTAAGTGGCAGAGGGTAAGTGGCAACTGCCGCCCATGGACATCCTTAATCAATGTACTTAAGATTAGATTCTAACGTAAGGTCACCATAGATGCGCCGCCTCACCTGAGGACTAAGCTGAAATACCTCGGCAAAAAAAACGCTTTCTACACTCACAGCCCCACACTAGGATTCCCTATATCGTGGGTGCTATGGACACACACATAGACAAATACACAAACACCCAGACCCAGAAACCTAAATTCATCATTATCATCATTTAGAAATCTGTCTGCCCGGGGATCGAACCCGGGACCCTGTGCGCGTCAGACCAGCATGGTGACCGCTCCGCCACGCGGGTCGTCGAACAGGGTGTTCGAGCGGGGCAAGGAATGTCTCCGTTACAAAACCCTTCAAACTGGAACACAGCAGCGCTTAACACTGCTGTTATGAGGCAGAAATAGGTGTGGCGGTGGCCGAAATGTTTCGACAAAGAATGTCCCTTACCACACCCTTCAAACCACGACACAGCAGCGCTTAACACTGCTGTTATTACGCAGGAATAGGTGTTGCGATGGTACCGCCGGAGTCGAACCACAAAGGGTTCTACCACCTTTTATTTACATTTGATATACCGGACTGACACCGAAGACTTAAACTCTCATGACCTTGAGTTTCACTTCCAACTTAACTAAAGAAACCAAAAGACACGCAGGACAGCAAATAACGTAAAATATCACAAATTCGAGTATACAAATATAGTTTTTGAAAGCTCTCATACATTCCCATTGTAGCCAATAAGTGATCAAATATTGTCTTTGCCGCGTACTGGAGGATGCTGTCTCGTTCTGTTTAGTATGGAGAGAAAGGGATGGATGGGAACTGTTAAAATGAGCGAGTCCGCGACAAAGCTGCCGCCTAACAAAATACTGTCATGGTGGCAATACAGAGACGGATTTGGAGTTGTTGAAAATGAATTCAAATTGATGGATTGAAGGTGGTAGAACCCATTGTAGTTCGACTTCAGAGACTCGATCGTCATACCTATTTTTGCCTTATAATTACAGTGTTAAGTGCTTCTGTGCTCCGCTTTGAAGGGAAGTAAGAAGTACGTATTTATTCTATGTTAACGCATATCACTCTCTGTTGGGCGCAGGTTTTTAGAGTGACAAAGCCTTAAAGGCTTAGTCTATGCGCTGGCCAAATGCGTATTCGTAGACTTCGTATAGTTTTGATAATACTTTATTAAACAAGTCGCAGACGAGTAAATTTCTTCACCATATTTTACTTTACAGTTATAGCAAGTGTGAAAATTGTTCCAATACGCAACTAACTTAGAAAATCAGATCTAGAAATCAAACCTTCAAGGTTCTCGATAGAATCAATTTTCACCCTTTACGGTTTAAAGTTTTAGAGCTTTACGAAGCGCTGGTGGTAGTCAAGGTGGCAGAACGCTTTGTGGTTCGTCTTCGGCGGCACTACTGCCGCACCTATTTCTGCTTTATAACAGCAGTGTTCCGTTTTGAAGGGTGTGGTAAGGGAGACATACTTTTCTGAGGCGTTCCAGCTTAGTCCTCAGGGGTAGCGGCGCATCTGTGGCCGACCTCAGGTAGGAATATCTAATCCTATCTGGGGGTGATTACAGATGTCCATGGGCGGCAATAGCCACTTACCATCAGGTGGACTGCATGCTCGTCTGATACTCCTATATTATAAAAAGCGGCACTTTAAAGAGTTTGTAAGCGGGTGTAGAGTCCGTCCCTGTGCTGGTCGCGGCACTGTCCGCCACTCGAGTTCTCTGAGTCGCCGCCACGCTCGACAAACAACAGCCCCGATGAAGTAGCCGAACGGACCTGAGAGCCTGGTTTACCGTCCCTATGAGACTGATATGAATTTCTACCTTATTCAGAGACAAAGCTGATGTGATGATTAGGCTTAGAACTCACGGACGTTTTTAGCTTCCAAGCGCGTAACTACAACAACTTAAAATCCTAACTTAACTTTTTTAGCAGATGAGCGTGCAGTCCACCTATCGGTAGGTGGCTACTGCCGCCCATGGACATGTGTAATCAACCTTAGATAGGATTAGACATTCCTACCTGAGGTCCGCCGAAAATGCGCCACTACCACTGAGGACTAAGCTGCAAAGCCTCGGAAAAGTATGTCTCCCTTACCAAACCCAGAATACAGCAGCACTTAACACTGCTGTTAATAGGCAGAAATATGTGTGGCGGTGGTGCCGTTACCACCTTAATAATTTTATAATACGGAAGTAGAAAAATGAGTTCATGTAAATCTGTCATCCACCACTGTATAGACCACATTCGTTGCTATTCGTAAGGACGAAGTTGGAACGTCTTGATTACATATGTCACCCTTTCCGTGCCCTTCAAAGGAACACAGTAGGGCTTATCATTGCTGTTATAACACGTACCTAATAGGCGTTGAGTGGCCTATGTCCAGCAAAATTCAATATTCAAATCTCATTTATTCAAAATGGTATCTATCATATAGAACACTTATTGAAAGTCACCAAACTACCACCGCTTTGGAAGGTGTTTCGCTATGGAGAAGAAGCGGCGCAAGAAACTCCATAAAAAGTAAATAAATTAAAAGTAATTAAAAAGTAAAATTTTATTTTTTTAATACATTCAATCCCATTCAATTTGCAAGTTAAATATTCCACTTTATACAACCCATCTTACAAAATAAAAGAGTTAAACAGGCTTTATTTCTATTCAAATGCCGCAACCATTGCCATTCTTTATAACCTTTATAATAGACATGGACGAAAAAAAAGAAATTTGAATCTTTTATACCCATCAAACTATCTCCCACGCAAATTTTAACCACATTTCGTAAAATAAACCTTACGTCAACAAAAATAAAACTCGATCGATAGCTCAAATTTGGATGTAAACAAAATATTTTATTCGTACAATGGTTATAATAAAGTCTTCATTCGTTTTCTGCAATCCGAACAATAAGTAATTGATATCTTCTGGTTTCGAATAACCGACCAGTGAGCTAGACACCCTCTACTTTTTGCGGGGATGAAAATCATAAGAGGTTATAATGTTTGGGTGTTCAAATTATACTGGTTTTCGGAATTTTACCTGCTATTATGTGGAATCATTGAGTGGTTTTAGTTTTTTATTCGTTTGGGAACAATTAATATTATTGAACAGCTGTACTGACGGATTGAATGACAGTATCTTTGTTTATTGAGACGAAATTCCAACCCGTTGTCATTACAACACTATTTATTGTTAACTAAATACTAATTTAAAGTAGGTATACTTTATAAATGTGAGGTTTTTATGTAAAAAGCGGCAACAAGCATGCAGTACACCTGATGGTAAGGCTACTAACATCCATGGGCATCTGTGATCGAGCTAAGATAAGATTAGAGACTTATCTGAAGTCTGGTTAACTGCGTTGCTTACTGAAGGCCAAATTAAATGCCGCGGATAAGTATGTTTCCCTTAACATAGCTTTCAAATAAGTACCCTTACCATGAGTTTTTACGTTTTGACAAATATGACTGTTTTGGTATTTGTTTACGTATTTGCCCGTAGAATTTCCAATCAGCGCCCCTAGCGGATTGTATTAGAACTATAGTGTCAGTTACGTAACATTAAATGTCTAAATTGACAAAATGGCGCTTTATGTTTTGTTTCTCTTTTTTCTAACATGTGAGGCAGACAAAAAGACTTGAGCACTTACTTGTTGTTACGTTTACTCAGTCTACTGAAGCAAACAGAACAGAATAATGGATTGAGTAAATGTAACGTAAAATTTTAGGATATTTTGAAAACTCATGGTAAGGGTACAGAACACAGCTTTAGTCAATCTAGAAACAAATTAAGCTTAGGCTTAAGTGTTGACCAACCGCGCAGCTTTCGTTTCTTTTGGATTTTGAGTTTTTTACACCGTAAATATTGTCTTGAATGTATTGTATTATGTTTATACATATTACGTTTTATTCATTTTAAAAATTATCTTGTACTATCACAAGACATATTTTTACCCAAAAGCGGAGGGTAATGTGTTATCTTTTGAAACGTTTCAGTTGCTACAGTGACATAGCTACAATTCATGGTTTTCCAATTAACTTATTTTTAGCAAGTTGATTTTATTACAATAATCGTTAGTTATAAATGTATTCTTCTTAGATGCACTTTAAGATTTAATTCTGTTGTGAAAAACCGACAGACAATCGCTTATTGTGTAGATGTGATTGCTGATAAGAATGAGAGTAAAGGGTACAGTTTCCTGCGATTTCTCCTTTGAGTGGTATGGATGACAATAATAAAATTTTTGCGAAACAGGAAGGAAACGCTTTTTGCTAAAAAGGAAAGTAAGTGAAATTAATACGATACGAACTTTTGCTATAACAAGGTTTTTTTTTACAAAAAAATCGACAAAGTGCGAGTTGGACTCGCGCACTGTGGGTTCCAAGCACAAATAAAGTTGTACTTATGATAACTTACTTTTTCATAATCAATTCATCACTCAACTCATCACTGATTTACGATTTTCGGATTATTTTTCTTAGCACGAGATATACTTTTTGTCGAATTTTATGATTTTAGGTTTCCGCGAAATATCCTACTGGTGTTTGAGTTCCCCGTAGCACGAAATATGCGACACGACGATTTTTACATTATAAATTTAGAAGCTTGATTAATCACACCTGAAAATACTGTAAGACTGTATTTATAAATTTCAACTTGACATGCTCTGCTGCTGAGAAAAAAGTTTTAACAGACAAACCGAAGGACAGGCGAACAACATAGTGATACTATAAGTCTTATACTATAAGAGTTGATTTTTCTTGTGTACGGATCCCTAAAAGTCTTAAAAGTTTAAAATTTTTAAAAATCCTTTATATTTTTACCAAGCCCTTATCGAAAACGGTTTAAAGTAGCCACGCCCCATACAATGCACAATGGGGGCTCAGTTAAATGTTTTAACCACAACTTATTATAACCATTCATCTGACATTTATAGAGCCAAGTGCTATAATTACAAAATTACAATAAAAATAATGGCTCGAGGGTTATTGCAAAACAATTATAATAATAGTTTAATATAATAATGGAATAAAACAATTGAGTGGTTGTAATGGTTGAGTGAATGGGTGTCGTGTGGTGAGCCTTTGTTGACTCAATCGACTCTATAGAGCTCTTGTTCCTGAGTGAAAGATTCCACTTATTCGAGGTTAATCGTTGAAAAATTCGAAAAAAATGAATTCGTTACGTTTGCTTGTTTTTTTTTGTGTATTTGACGAAGCTGTTTAATTTTATAACGTTCTAATTTTTAGGTAAGTAAAGATTACACAATGTGGGCAGAGGTCAGATAGGAATCTAATCTTATCTAGGACTCATTATAGAACTTCACGGACGGCAATACTGATCATTAGGTGTACTATAATATGTCTTTTTGCTATTTCTATACGACAAAAAAACTATTTATTACCCTTTGAACCAGACCATCATCATCAACTCATTACTGTCTCACTACTGGGCACGGGTCTCCTCTCATATTGAGAAGGATTAGGCCATAGTCCACCGCGCTGGACAAGTGCCTATTGGTCGACTTCACATACCTTTGAGATTTTTTTTTATAAATCTCTCAGGTATGCAGGTTTCCACACGATGTTTTCCTTCACCGTTTAGCAAGTGATAATTAATTTCTAATACGCACATAACTTTGAAAATCAGAGATGCGTGTCAGGGATTTGAACCTCGGACCCCTCGATCGAGAGGCCGAGTTTCTTAACCACTAGGCTATCACTGCCTTTTTACTGGATCAGACCATAGTAACATTAGAGTATTTTAAGACAGAAACAGGTGTTGTACCTTCAAATCCTCACAATAGGTACTTTGATATCATCATGCTACTTCTCTCTGTGGTTTCTTTCAAAATCAACTCAAGTTTTTGTTCTTTTGTTACGTTTTTTTTACTATTTGTCAATCTACTAATTGCCCATGCAACAACAATGGTGCAACGATTGCAACAATTGCAACAATTGCGCAATCGTGTAAGCGATATACTAAGATAACGAAACCCTTTATATTTCTTTTACTAAGTCTCTTCTTATCTTCCTTATTACAAAGGAGTAAGGGTCAAAATTGCGTAAATAAGGAGTCTTCAATAATTGCATAGGTTTAGTATTGTTCGATGCGTGGGAGAGATGATTCTGATAGCTCTAAACCTTTGTGGCTATAAAAACTGTTCTCCATCTCTTATTGTTTGGTTGAAACAGAAAGAGATGGAAGCTTTTGTTTGTTATCTTGTATGGGAATCGCCGTAAGCGGTTAAGCGGTGGTTGTTATCAAAATAAGCGACGTCAGTTAATGTTGAGTTCATTTGATCCTTTTTTGCGGTGTTATTATTATTTTTTTTTATAATATAGGAGTAGCAGACGAGCATGCAGTCCACCTGATTGTAAGTGGCTACTGCCGCCCATGGACATGTGTAATCAACCCTAGATAGGATTAGATATTCCTACCTGAGGTCGGCCACAGATGCGCCGCTAACCCTGAGGACTAAGCTGGAACGCCTCGGAAAAGTCTATCTCCCTTACCACACCCTTCAAACCGGAACACAGTAGCGCCTAACACTGCTGTTATTAGGTAGAAATAGGTGTGGCGGTGTTGCCGCCGTAGTCGAAACACAAAGGGTTCTACCACCTTCAAAACCTTTAAACTTTAAGTATTTTACGAACAATATGTTTATTTTGATTGTGGTAGAACCAATATGGTTCGATCAGGTATAGTCCGCGTGAAACTGTTAGTCCGCTCCGAATATAGAAAAGAATCGCGTCGCCATAGCAAATTGTATGACCACACCTGTCTTTACCATGAGTTTTTTACGTTTTGATAAATATTAATGTTTTGTTATTTGTTTACGTATTTACTCATACAATTTCCAATCAGCGCCCCTAGCGGATTGTATCAGTATTGTCAGTAACGTAACATTAAATGTCTAAATTGACGCTTAATGTTTTGTCTTCCTTTTTTGCAAACATGTGAGGTAGACAAAAAGTTCAAGTTTGAGCACTTACTTATTGCTACGTTTGCTCAGTCTACTGAAACAAACGGAACAGAATAATGGATTGAGTAAACGTAACGTAAAATTGTGGGATGTTTTGAAAACACATGGTAAGGGTACTTTTCGTCTACATATTCGTTTGCAAGTACAATCTGAAACAAAACTTTTATTATTATTATTTATTATTTTCCATTTATTTTTTCCATTGTTAAATTTAATACAACGTCGTACAAAACGAACAAAAAGGAAGTTAAATTTTGTTAACATTTATGAATATGCATGTTAAAATTTACTCGCATGTTAAAATCAATTTAATTTATGTTAACATTTATTTTTGATTCGACGGGTATCTGTCGGCAGTTGACGAGTGATTGTTCGATTAATTCGCGATACTTGTCGCGTAGCGCGGCCTCGCCATTTTAATTTTTATATTCAAAAACTGGATAATATGGAAACGGCTTTTGTTTATTATTATTTTATTTAAAATAATAAAAAATTTTAATATAATAATTTGTTTTATTATTTAAATTTTAAAAATAGAAATAAAATAAAATAATATGAACTATGTTTATTCAAATATTACATCCAAATAATAATTTTAATTTTAAAAAGGTAAGGCATACTTTTTCGAGGCATTCCAGCTTAATCCTCAAGGGTAGCAGTGCTTCTGTGGCCGACCTCAGGTAGGAATCTAATATTATCTGGGGTTGATTACGGATATTCATAAGCAGTAGCAACTTACTATCACGTGGACTGCATGCTCGTCTGCCACTCCTGTACTATAGAAAAATCCGCGCCTTGCAATGAAACATACCTGCTTCACGATAGAAATATCAGTTTCCTTGCTTATCCTCGGTCAAACTATACTGGAAACTACCTTTAGAAATCTATGTATTACATATCCTACATTTCAAACATATTTGAGAGATTCCTGACACTGTTATCCTTACTAGTCCTTTCTAACATTATAAATCCGAAAGTAACTCTGTCTGTGTGTCTGTCTGGTTGTCTTTTCTACACGACTGAACCAATTTTAATGAAATTTTGTACAAAGATAGTCTGAGACCCGAGAAAGGACATAGGGTAGTTTTTATCCCGGAAATCCCACGGGAACTAGGGATGGCGATCTAAGATCGATTAATCGGAGAATCGATCTTTTGGACCAAAAAATCGATTATTTTAATCGATATTAGTAAGGATTGAATCGTAAACTATGCATTTGATCAAGTGATGATTTTTAGCAAAGTTGTTGTCCATGAGCCCACGAAGGTTCCAGAGTTGGTACGACCAATTTTCTCCAGATGGTGCCACTATCGTTCCAATGAAGGTACGAATTTTCAGTTTTATGTATGCTAGTATGTTATATTATTTTCTTTTAAATGCGGGCGAAGCCGCGGGCAAAAACTTGTCTATAATAAAGTGTTCTCCACACTAACCTACCCTCCGCGCTGTCAGCGACACTCGCAGTAATTATTTTTATTATCGAACACCTCCCGCTCCAACTTGTTTTTGTTTTGTTTTGTTCTCCTTTCTGTTCTCTTTTTGTTTTACTCTGTTTTGTTTGATGTGTTCACTGCGTCTGAGCGACATTGCGATGTTAATTAATTTTATTCTGTTCAACAAATTGTTCTTAAATTGATTCTACGAGTGGATAAAATGCAATCCAATGGTGGTATTGTTTTTCTTGAATAACAGTCCTACTTCTGGACACGGGTCTCCTTCAGAGTGAGAAGGCTTAGGCCATAACCATTACCATTACCGCGCTGGTAAAGTGCAAATTGAACTTTACACACTTTTAAGAATATTTTTTAAAGAATTCTTGGCGTGTAGGTTTCCTTACGATATTCTTATTGACTGTTTAGGGATTTTTAGTAATTTCAAAAATAAATCACAGTGTGTATTTCGGATTTGAACCTAGGACCCCAAGATTGGGAGGCCATATTACCTAGATTCTCACCACAGCATTCCTTTTTATATTAATATTTTTATAATATAGGAGTAGCAGACGAGCATGCAGTCCATCTGATGGTAAGTGGCTACTGCCGCCCATGGACATCTGTAATCAACCCCAGATAGGATTAAATATTCCTACCTGAGGTCGGTCACAGATGCGCCGCTACCCCTGAGGACTAAGCTGGAACGCCTCGGAAAAGTCTGTCTCCCTTACCACATCCTTCAAAACAGAACACAGTAGCGCCTAACTGCTGTTATTAGGTAGAAATAGGTGGGGCGGTGGTTCCGCCGGAGTCGAACCACAAAGGGTTCTACCACCTTCATAAACTATGAACTATGTCTATAAACTATGTTTCTAATAATTATACTACCCTTAGAAGATATGTTTAAGATTTTGATAAAACATTTTCTTCAACATAATTAATTTCCTTCCCCTGTATTGAAGAAAAGCGCGGAAATTTTACAATTTTCCATCAGATTCCTCGGAAGCTGAAACTTCGGACAAAGGGATTTGCTATCTCTCTCTCTCTTAGGGTTATCGTAAGTAGCTGTCTCGTTCTGATAACTTATTGTAATAGTGGAAGCTATGTTTGAAGAAAGTATTGAATTATGGCGGAGTGGACGGGTTTATGCAATGTTGACTCATCTTAACTTGTAATTTTATTAAGGTTGAGAAATATATATAAGTTATATTTATTTTCTTTAAATGTGTAGTTGTTTGCGTAAAATGTCAATAGTTAATATAAAATAACGGAAAGAGACATAGTGAATTGATTTTTTATTGAGTTTATGTTACAAAATTATACGAATTGTTAATTTTTTTTTGATAAAAACGAAAACAGTAATATTGCTTCTGAGTCTTCTGGCACTAAAAGACGAATTTAAAAAGACGCTCACTACATTTATAGATACATTCTAATAAATATATTAATAACTTTTTAGTAACTTACAACAAAAATAAGAGATGTCCCAGTGGTACTACAATCTTTATATAGAAAATCATTTTTTATTCATAAATTAGCACACTTTTACAAAGAATTATGCTATTTCATATTATACCGAGCACGCAATTCACATGGGTGGTAAGTTACTGCTATTTATGGATATTTATTTAGGACAAGTTACTGCTATTTATTTTGACGGTGGTAGACCCCTTTGTGGTTCGACTCCGGCGGCACCACCGCCACACCTATTTCTACCTAATAACAGCAGTGTTAGGCGCTGCTGTGTTCCGGTTTGAAGGGTGTGGTAAGGGAGACATACTTTTCCGAGGCGATCCAGCTTAGTCTGAGGGGTAGCGGCGCATCTGTGGCCGACCTCAGGTAGGAATATCTAATCCTATCTGGGGTTGTTTACAGATGTCCATGGGCGGCAGTAGCCACTTACCATCAGGTGGACTGCATGCTCGTCTGCTACTCCTATATTATAAAAAAATATGTAATCAACCCCAGATAAGATACTCTACTTGAGGTCGACCACAAATGCGTTGCCTCCCTTAACAATTAAGTAAGAGTTCCTCGGAAAAGAAATAATTTCATGTTACATAATGCCATCCATCAGTATCACAGTGTGGTGGCGTTGAGTTATACATAAAGTTGCGCCGTAACTCGCAGACTTGTGGCACCTGCCTCCACCTCTTCTCCAGATTCCTCGCCACCCCGGCTGTTTGAAGTCTTAAACGCATCCGAATTAAGTTTGCGTGACTGTTTCTCATATAATAATCTCATATGAATAAATTAATATGTCTTCTGAGATATATGTGATGAGCATAAAATTAAATATTTTCTGAGAAGAATACGATAAATAAAATGACGTTTCTGTAAAATCAAGATGACAGAAGTTTCAATATGGCGAAGTATTTGTTTTTTATGAACTCTAAATTTTCACTCATGTCCGTATAAGGAATTGATTATAACTTGCTTAAACGGTAAAGGAAACAATCATGTGGAAGCCTGCACACCTGGGAGATCAAAGCATCAAAGAAAAAAATCAAAGGTATGTAAAGTCAACCAATTCACACTTGGTCAGCGCTATAGACTATGGTCTGACTATGGTATGACTATGAGAGGAACCCCGTGCCTATTTGAGGTCGGTCACATACATTCTATAAAGAAACCACATACTCCTTGGCTAACTAAGTACTTAACTTAAACCAACCCTCAACCCTTTTGATCTTTGGAATCATTTAACAATAAAACCTATTTAGCTTATGCACTTACCAAACAAAGTGCATCAATTAACGGCCCACGCCCACACACCACAAGTGGGCACAGCGTGGCTATGTTTTAATTAACCAAGCACATGAGACACTAATCCTTGACACACGACCTACTGGATGTTCACACTCTCGTCGATAAAGTATAATAGGATACGGTTCTTGATTACACCCAGAAAATGAAGGAACTTTTCTCTTTTTACCACGCTTTTATTAGCTTGACCTGTATGTATATATGTATGTAACGGAATTTTGAACTCGATTTTTACCCACTTTGAACGGGTTGATTAAAATTTTGAATATTTATCAAAAACCGATGGTAATACATGATTGTAATAATTTCGCCCAATTCTAATTTTGTCTCGTCAGGATGGTCAGGATTAACAATTTTCCTTGTACGATTTTAGCGTGGTTTTTAGTTTTTAAACTATAATAAATAAATAAATAAATAAATAAATGACTTAATACACGCTGCTGTGTTTGTTTGTGTATAAGTATGTAAGATGTTACAACTTAGTCCTTTAGGTAGTAACGCACAATCTGATCGATTTTAGTAAGGAAAATATGCTGTGACGCTGTCAGTGATGTCAATTACATACTTAAGGATTAATTAGTTAATGACTATGTTTTCGTTCATAACTAAATAATATTTTAATTCTCGAAAAACGTTTAAAACAAACTAAATCATCTTCAGGATTTGAGGTTTCTTTGATTAAAACGCATATTTATAAATGTAATCTCTAACATTTTTTAAATAAGTTCAAATACAAGCGAACATTACAGCTTACAACAAGAGTGTAGACATACCATAACAATATAAGAATATACGGATTGAATTGAAAAAGTGCGGGGGAAGGGATTTTTAATTTGTTCGCGCCAAGAGGTGTGGCGATGACAGGCCGACTGTAGCTGACCCCTTTTGTGTTTTATAATCTGTGGTCTCTGTGCTCGGAATTTGAAATTATATTTATGGAAATGTCATTTTATTGGCTGAGTGTACGTATGATTGTTAATGAAAATGATCTTTAAATGTAACTAGGAATTATTTTTAATTAAGATTTTTTTTTTAATTACAGTAATATTTATTGTTGTATTTACAAGTTTGTAGTCCAGCTAATGGTCAGTGGTACTGCAGGTCACAGACATCTGTCATCATCATCATCATTATCAACCCATTACTGTGTCCCACTGCTGGGCACGGGTCTCCTCTCAGAATGAGAAGGATTAGGCCATAGTCTACCGCGCTGGCCAAGTGCGTATTGGTAGACTTCACATACCTTTAAGATTTTTATCTCTCAGGTATGCAGGTTTCCTCACGATGTTTTCCTTCACCGTTTAAGCAAGTGATAATTAATTTCTAATACGCACATAAATTTGAAAATCAGAGGTGCATGCCTGGGATTTGAACCTCGGACCCCTCGATCGAGAGGCTGCGTTTCTTAACCGCTAGGCTATCACTGCTTACACACATATATTATCACAGACATCTGTACTCGTAATGAATCCTAGATAAGATTAGATCTGAGGTCGGCCACACGTCGTTGCTACTGACGACTACGTTGGAACGCCTCAGAAAAGTATCTCTCCCTTACCACAAATGTTTGAATTATTTCAAACATTTGTGGTACGTTTCATCTTACATATAAAATTCTCGTGTCACAATGTTAGTTACCGTACTCCTCCGAAACGGCTTTACCGATTTTCACCAAATTTTATATGCATATTCAGTAGGTCTGAGAATCGGCTACTATCTATCGTTCATACCCCTAAGTGATAAGGGTTGTTCACCCTTGACATTTTTTTATTTATATGGCAACACAGCGTTTTCTGGGTCAGGTAATTTCTCCATAATGTTCATCACTGTTGGATATTAAGTCTCCAGGCAACCGAGTTGTTGATTGTCAATAGAAAAATATGGGTATAATTGAATAAAGTATTATTTTACATTCCTTATTATTTCATTACTGAAAATGGCATACTGGTGCGCCGTCACCTTGACCAAATGCTGCCGGCGCCCCTGGTGGTGTAAGTGAAAATAGCGGTGGAGGACTGTTGGATATCAAGTCTCCAGGCAGCCGAGTTGTTGATTGTCAATAGAAAAATATGGATATAATTGAATAAAGTATTATTTTATATTATTATTTCATTTGATATTAACAACTCGGTTGCCTGGAGACTTAATATCCAACAATCACAATTCATTCATTATAATCATTTGGCTTCCATTAGCAGGGTGTTTGGTTTTTAATTTAATTTCGATGTGAAGTGGCGCTGCGTTTGACACTCAGGATAGTATCGAACCCCTACTAGAGATTGATTCTCATACAATACCCCTTGTGACGGGGTGCATATGCTTATATGTTTATTAATATTGTTTGGGCTATCAGTATCTTACCCATTATTAATACTCAATCTATCGAATTGCTTACCAACGATTGAAATGTGACAATGTATGAAGTAATAGTCAAATTTCGATGTTTAGTCAACATCATCATCATGTTTGTAGGCGAAACATTGGAAAGACGATGTCCTAAGTCTTACCGAGAAGAGAATCGTGCCTAGCAGTAGCCCAGCAGTGGGACAATATAGTGATCTACTTGGGCTATCAGTATGGTATAACTTAGTATCCATTATTAAAAATAATGGATTTCATTTGAACATAGAATACCAAAGGGTGAGAGATTAAAAAAATTAAACAAATGCCTGTTAAGGTATTCAGGTGTGACTCATAAAGATTCTTGGTTCCATGCCCGGTGTAGAGAATGGTGGGTATTTGTGCGATTATGGGCCTGGTTCTAGTCTAAATATATATAACTCAAAGGTGACTGACTGACATAGTGATCTATCAACGCACAGCCCAAACCACTGGACGGATCGGGCTGAAATTTGACGTGCAGGTAGATGTTATGACGTAGGCATCCGCTGAGAAATTTTGATCAATTCTACCCCCAAGGGGATAAAATAGGGGATGAAAATAATACTTCGTAACGCGAGCAAGCCGTGGGCAAAAGCTCGTTATATATATGTCATGAACAGAGGTAATCGAACTTACGATGAGTGTAGTATAAAATATTACTCCCAATACTTACAAACACACACACACACACACACACACACACACACACACACACACACACACACATACACATACACACATATACACATCCACATACTCGTAAACACAGAAACGCCTTACCACTACATTTTTAAAACAAATGCTGTCCAGTAAGATGTCGTACACAACTGCCAGCAAGCAAGATGGTCATGAGAAATGATCTTATGGGCTCGCGGAAGCAAATGTAAAATATGACGCAATAACGAGTATAGATGGCGCTGGACTCTGTATGAAATGGCGGCGCTCAGTCACGTCGAGTTAGCTGAGATAGAGTGATGTGGATAAGACTTGCTTTGAACAATAGTAGTAAGAGCAACTGTACTAAGGTTTTTGTAATATGTGTATTGTTGTCAGCATATCCTCTGCTGGGCATAGGTCTCTTCTCAAATTAGCAGAGTAGGAGGATTTAGGTCATAGTCTACCGCGATGGCCAAGTACGGATTGGTAGACTTCACATATCCGTAGCAGTGATAGCCTAGTGGTTAAGAAACTCGGCATCTCGATCGAGGGGACCGAGGTTCAAATCCCAGGCACACATGTCTGATTTTTCAAAATTATATAAAATTATGTGCATCTTAGAAATTAATTATCATGAAGGAAACATCGAGAGGAAACATGCATACCTGAGAAATTTATAGAAAAATCTCAAAGGTATGTGAAGTCTACCAATACGTACTTGTCCAGCGCGGTGGGCTATGGCCTAATCCTTCTCATTCTGAGAGGAGACCCGTGCCCAGTAGTGGGACAATAATGGGATGATGATGATGACATACTATCAGGCGTGCGAGTTTTCTGACTATGTTTTGACGTCACAAAGAAAACAAATGTAGGACTAAATATTTTTTTGCCAGTTGGAGGAGGCCCTGTATATGATCGTAAGTAGTCACTACCGTGCATAGACATCTATTATCGATATCAGATAGGATAGAACGTCTCGCATAAGTATGTTCTTACGACACCTTTTAAGGCAGAACATAACAATCAACATTGTTGTTGTAAGGCAAAATGTGTCGTTGGTGCCTCCAGACTTCAACCATAAAGGATTCTATCACATTCAATATTGTTTTTGGATAAGTCATATCCTCTCTAACCATCGGTCCCAGTTCCGCTGACCAACAAAAACAGTAAGCATTCGACGCGTGCTTTTTGCGGCTGACCGGAGCGAGGGTGTGCAAAACTTTAGCCATGTTAGGACAGTCTTAAAACCCTGTGTGGTTTAAACATGGATAAGTATAGATATCTCACCGCCTTGTAATTGAAGGAAGCCATTAAATGGCTGACTGTTTTCCCATCACGTCACCGACTGTCATGGTGTAATTTACGCGGAATGTCGACATGTGCAGGTAAGTGGTGTAAAAACAACACGAAATCGAACACGAAAATAGATGACAGTGACAATTTCAATTGTCAAAGCTAGTTACATTTTCTTGTTAGGAGTGAGTAATCTTTACTAATCTATGGGTTTAACAGGGAGACATATATTTCAGACATTTGAATGTAAACAGCAGTATAGGGCTGTTCTGTTTTGTAGGAGGGGTCAACAAACTTTTGAGGTTTTCCTTAATCCACAAGGATGCTAGAGCAGATAACCTCAGATATCTCCAATCCTGTTTATGGTTTATTAGAGCTTACTATCATATGGACTGTCTGTCTACTAGTCTGTCTTCAATACATTTAGTTGCATACAAACAAACGCTGTCCGAAAAGAAATAAAATAAATTAATTATTTTCAATTAAATACTCGAACTATGGGATTCTATTTTGTTATTTTTTACCTCGTAACATAAATAAATAATAAACTTCAAATATGTATAAAACATTAGCTGACCCGTTTTTAAAGGTGAATAACCCTTATCACTTAGGGGTATGAAAAATAGATAGTAGCCGATTCTCAGACCTACTGAATATCCATAATATAATTTGGTGAAAATCAGTAAAGCCGTTTCGTAGGAGTACGGTAACTAGCATTGTGACACGAGAATTTTATATATAAGATAAATTCATAAAGGTAAATATAATTAATGTTGTTAATATATTTTTAAGTCTACAATTTTGAAGCCTTATATCCCGATTTAGATCTCTCCAACATGGTGTCAGCAGCCGTCTATTTTTGGGGATCGTTTGTCCGCTTCGAAATACGGCCTTTCGTGTTCGTATCTGGCTCGAAAGGCTTTTCCTGAAAAGCGGAAAAAGTAAACAAAAATTTCCCTTTTGAGGCCAGCATTCGACCGCCAGACCTGACCAAATAAAAGTGTTCACTTCCTGGTACTGAAATACTTTTGACTGAACACATCATGGCTAGATGACGTATGTTGAACAGATGGGACGTGGAAATGGGACAATTTTAAATCTGTATTTTTATTTTTGTACCACACATTAAAATGTGTTTAGCTTTAATTTAGCGTATTAACGTGTTGTAAGATATAGAAATATAGTGTTGTAGACATAGAAAATTTTCAAATCAACACATTACAATTATAAACTTGTTCATCAACCTATTAGTCTTCCACTACTGAGCAAGGGTCGTCCAAATGATAAATAAATTACAAATTTAAATTAGTAAATATTACCATAAGCTTATTAATATTATGACGGTTTTAAAAGTCGTAGAACTCTTCGACTATGAAGACAGACTCCGCAAGACAAATATCTGAACTAAAACAGTTGTTGTGTTTTGAAGGTGGTAGAACCCTTTGTGGTTCGACTCCGGCGGCACCACCGCCACACCTATTTCTACCTAATAACAGCTGTTTTAGGAGCTGCTGTGTTCCGGTTTGAAGGGTGTGGTAAGGGAGACAGACTATTCCGAGGCGTTCCAGCTTAGTCCTCAGGGGTAGCGGCGCATCTGTGGCCGACCTCAGGTAGGAATATCTTATCCTGTCTGGGGTTGATTACAGATGTCCATGGGCGGCAGTAGCCACTTACCATCAGGTGGACTGCAAGCTCGTCTGCTACTCTTACATTATAAAAAAAAAAAAAAAAAAGTTGTAAGTATTGCTGTGTTCTGATTTATAGGTGTTGTAAGGGCGATACTTTAACGGGGTATGCCAACTTAGCTAAGTTAAAGCTCTTATGTGAGAGCTCTCAGGAGTACCAACTCATACGTTGCCGATCTCAAGCAGAACTTTTATCGTATCTGGAGTTGATTACAGATAGCCATGGATAGATAGGATCACTTACAATTAGACCACCCATTTACTAGTTTTGTAATATATAAAAATACACCTTCTACACACATATAAGGTCTCAGATTTCATGTATAAGTGAAATTTGGCTGAAATAAAACCAAGAATATATTTATTTACGTTTAGAACCAGAGACCGCATTCAGAATTAACTTTCACTATCAAAAGCTGTTTGTATGAGGCACAAGCTGCACCGGTTTGTGGAAGGTACTGTACCCTTACCAGGAGTTTTTACGTTTCGACAAATATGACTGTTTTGGTATTTGTTTACGTATTGGCCCATATGATTTCCTAGTTCTGACACAATCCGCTAGGGGCGCTGATTGGAATTTGTATGGGCAAATACGTAAACAAATACCAAAACAGTCATATTTGTCGAAACGTAAAAACTCATGGTAATGGTACTGGGTTCGATTGCTAGTTGAATGAATGTATGTTTTGGTAAATGTGTGTGTGGTTTGAACTATGTGTTTGTAATAGTTTTGTTGTTGATTTACAAGTGTACGTCATTAACTTATTTGGGTGAAAACTTTTCATAGACTTTTATTTAGACTCAGTTCCTATCTGAAATTATTCGAGGCCTGTATATCGGATTCGGGTATAGATTTGGTCACAATTTTTGAGACATCCGATATTTTGGTTACAGTTATGAAGATCCATAACATCTCTGGTATACATTTCTATGAGGTATCAGCAAATGTGTGTCAACCTCAGGTCAGAACTCCAAAGTTGTATTGGATCTATTACTGAATTACAGGTAGGATATTTCTTAATACTAAGGTGGAAAGCGTCGAAAAACTGAAAACATCTTTGCAAACCCTCTTAAAAATACTTCTCAACTACACGACTACTATGAGGGAGAAATAGATATGATGACGTTATGGTTGCAAACGTTCAAGTGCGTTGCAACCTTTACTACGCTGCAATTTTGAAGACCCTCTTTATTTAAAGCCTTTGTTGTGTAAAGTTATTTAAAAAACCTGATTCCTTGATCATTTGTATAAAAATGTTACTTTCTACAGTAGGCATCGTAGCCGTACCTACGAGCTACGCTATACTATGCGTAGCGCGTACTCCGTAGCAACAGTTGCAACCAATGGGCGCGTTCGCTACAGTTGCGAGCGCTACGATTGGCGGAGGCGGGCACTTCATTAGCAGTGCTACGACGTAGACCGTCTACGTAGGCTCAGAGGTGTGACGTTTATATAATGCTATGTAAATACATTGATAATTCTGTGCTAAGATTTGACGTGAAACCTTTGAAGATCTGAGTGCTGTGGTGCATACTGGTCTGTTACACAGAAAATCCTAGATTCAATCCCAGTCGGAAGATATTCAAATGAGCAATGAAATTTAGATTTTTATTGGTCCGAGTGTATTTTAGTATGTCGGCGTACGTACATGGTATATGAGAAAAGTAGTATTTTGTAGGCAAAAGCAAAGGCAAAAGCGTTATGCACCCTTAAACCATTAAAGAACATTTTATAGTTTTTATCAGGAATCAAACTTAGAACCGCGTGACACATCTTTATTAATTGGCTTAGCGCGCAATCTGTTTTAAAAAGTAATTTATTTAAGTTTTTTTTCAAGAAAAAAATATGTTTTATTCAACATCTGTTAAGAATCAAAGCAGTAATTCCATAGCACTAACCTTTGTAGCTTATGCAATTTATCTAAAGTTATAAGATCTAGTAGACATATTTTTTATTTCGCATCTATCACGGATCAAATCTAATCCTAATCCTTCTATGGTCTAATCCTTCTCAATCTGAGAGGAGCCCATGCCCAGCAGTGGGATGGTAATGGGTTGGTGATGATGATGGATCGAACCTAGAATTGCATTGTACTTACATAGCGCATAGTACGTTGTATTAAATACAGATTATAATTCAACATGTATAATAATAATAATAATATCTTTATTTATGAATATAGGTACAGGTGTTTTAAATATTACAAAAAGGTGCTCTACATTCAACCCTTATGGGCATACAAATATTTATCGTCATAACCTAAGAACAAGTTACTCCATAATTATTTATTTATTTACTCGTCTGATAAGTCTGATAACAATAAAACATATATATTCTCGAATGCAAGACAGAATTAAATATTTATGTCAGTTAAAATTTCATTTAAAGAGTAATAACATTATACAAGTATACTACTTATATCAAATGTACAACTTTGTACCAACCCCGTTATAATATAACGTCAGCCACAGAACAATCTCATAAGCATAAAATGTTATCTACATGTGAGTCAAGAGTTAAT
Organism: Epargyreus clarus clarus; assembly: GCA_014595695.2. Lineage (NCBI taxonomy): Eukaryota > Metazoa > Arthropoda > Insecta > Lepidoptera > Hesperiidae > Epargyreus > Epargyreus clarus. The sequence goes on along the minus strand of JACTTY020000170.1, from coordinate 17,325 downwards.
TGAATTCCCGAGAGCTCTCGCGGAGGGAGGCTGGGGAAAGTAATACCGTAGCCTTTGAGCCGAGTGTACTATCTATATTTATGATATCTAACGTGTGCAAGTACGGAATGATATACTGAGTGACGTATGTGACTTGAATGATACGGTGATACAGTTGATATTAAAGTGGTAAATTGAATGATATCTAACGTGGGCAAATACGGAATGATATGTTGTGACGTATGTGACTTGTATGATATGGTGATACAGTTGATATTAAAGTGGTAAATTGAATGATATCTAATGTGAGTAAATACGGAATGATATGTTGTGACGCATGTGACTTGAATGATACGGTGATACAGTTGATATTAAAGTGGTAAATTGAATGATATTTAACGTGTGCAAATACGGAATGATATGTTGTGACGTATGTGACTTGAATGATACGGTGATACAGTTAATATTAAAGTGGTAATTTGAATGATATTTAACGTGTGCAAATACGGAATGATATGTTGTGACGTGTGTAACTTGAATGATACGGTGATACAATTGATATTAAAGTGGTAATTTGAATGATATTTAACGTGTACAAATACGGAATGATATGTTGTGACGTATGTGACTTGAATGATACGGTGATACAGTTGATATTAAAGTGGTAATTTGAATGATATTTAACGTGTGCAAATACGGAATGATATGTTGTGACGTGTGTAACTTGAATGATACGGTGATACAGTTGATATTAAAGTGGTAATTTGAATGATATTTAACGTGTACAAATACGGAATGATATGTTGTGACGTATGTGACTTGAATGATACGGTGATACAGTTGATATTAAAGTGGTAATTTGAATGATATTTAACGTGCGCAAATACGGAATGATATGTTGTGACGTATGTGACTTGAATGATACGGTGATACAGTTGATATTAAAGTGGTAAATTGAATGATATCTAACGTGAGCAAATACGGAATGATATACTGAGTGACGTATGTGACTTAAATAATACCACTGTATATAGTGATATACTATATACAGTGGTATCATTATATAGTTGATATATCACTACACAGTTGATAGTTAAGAGTCGAACGATATAAGTGACTTGAATGATACAGTCAATGTTAATATGATAAGTTGAATTAATGCGCGACTTTAATGATACTTGTACTACTACTTCGACTACTACTATCTACTAGTCATACATGTATACAAGTAGTACTTGAATGATACAGTGATACGGTTGATGTATGAATGATGAGTTAAAAGATACAATGATCTAATCGATATTTAGCACGATAATGATGATCAGTTGAACGACTACTTCGACTACTACTATCCACTACTAATAAAGTCAATGTGTGTTGTTTTTGTCAATTTTAATTTATTATTATATACGAAAAAAATACATATTGGTGATATATTAAAAGATTTGACAAATAAATCTTTAAACCTGATAAAAAATATTTAAAAATAGTTAAATTTTTTATATTAAACATTATTTAGATTATTTAATTTTTTATATTAAACATTATCTAGAATACTCAAGTTAGATAACTATTTCATTGGACGCAAGACGTAAGATTGCCTCGGACATACAATATCCGGCTGAGAATAACTTCTGAGTTAGTATTATATCCGTTAACGGTATCTATTGATAGCTTAGTTAAACCAATTTAGGTTCCTAAGACTGAGTCTTGAGTTCGATTTGATTTAACGACGTCATATCCGTATTAGGAATTAATTTGTTTTAATTCCTTCTTTTAACATTTAAGGGATATATTAGTTTAGCTAGTCGGCATAACTGAATACCAGATTGAGGATTATGGATTCAATTCGCGTAAAATTAAAAGATGAATTAATTAGGTATATGGGAGTGATTAAGAATACCTACATGTCAACTCGCACTTAGCCAGCGTGGTGGTCCATAGCCTAGGCTCACACTGTTAAAGGAAACCAGTCCATCAGTGAGACAATAAGGGCTGACACATTGTATAAGAGAATCCTGTTTTGTCACACGTTCTATGTCTCTGTGCTATTGTAAAATAAACCCACAATCTCACTCAATTATCTTCAAACATAAATAAAAACAAATATAAAAGCAGTTATTTAAAACTCACTTGTAATATAGCAGGCGTAATATTTATTCGAGGGAGGGGTGAGGGGTGGGGAGGGGTGACACGGACGATATTCAAATTGCGAACATTTCATTTTAACGCTTTACCAAGATATTTGCTCGCTCCCACGCTCCGTAGGGATGGGGTGTGGCGATAACGGTTCTTGTTTGAAATATTTATATTATTACTAAAGGATTTGACGAAATTTATATTTTTAAAAGAAAATGGTTCTCGCGTTACAATTATTTCTGCTTAGAAGCACTGATGATTCCCTTTGAAATATGTTAAAGTAAGAACCTACTTTAGTCCTACGTAGTAAAGGAAGTAACTTCAGATAACATAAGAGTAATTTATCTAAATACTAGCTGACCCGGCAAACGTTATGTTGCAGGCAGTGATAGCCTAGTGGTTAAGAAACTCGGCCTCTCGATCGAGGGGTCCGAGGTTGAAATCCCAGGCACGCACCTCTGATTTTTCAAAATTATGTGCGTAAGTATTAGAAATTAATTATTACTTGCTAAAACGGCGAAGGAAAACATCGTGAGGAAAATGTGATCGAGAAATCTGCATACCTGAGAGATTTATAAACAAATCTCAAAGGTGTGCGAAGTCTACCAATACGCACTTGGCCAACGCGGTGGACTATGGCCTAATCCTTCTCATTCTGAGAGGAAACCCGTGCCCCGCTTCGGAGGAGTACGGTAACTAACATTGATGATTTTATATATAAGATATAACAAGAAATAACAAGATAATTTTATATATAAGATATTCTTGATAATGTAATGAATAGATTATATCATATTATGAAAATTTTATGATAATTAATAAACAGTGTAGGGAAGTGGTCAGAATAACAAATAGTCAGATTGAGGGTCTTAAGTTCTCTTCTTAGTTAAGCAGAATTAAAACGACGCATTATGTTTTCTGCATTAGTGTGTGATACTCGTATTTATAGAAATTAATTATCACTTGCTAAACGGTGAAGGCAAACATCGTGAGGAAACCTGCATACCTGAGAGATTTATAAAAAAATCTCAAAGGTATGTGAAGTCTACCAATACGCACTTGGCCAGCGCGGTGGAGTATGGCCTTATCCTTCTCATTCTGAGAGGAGACCCGTGCCCAGCAGTGGGACAGTAATGGGTTGATGATGACTCGTATTTATGCATGTTTTGTAGCATCCATAGTACAGTATCATCTATTTTGAGATTATAAGCTAATAAAGAATTATTTATCTACTTATCACATAGAAACACATGTAATAAAACCAAGAATTCGACTTAATCAATAATAATCTCTTACGAACATTTAAGGAAATCGGTTACCATTGACACAATAGTCTTAATCGTGACAAATACAAAAAACGTCAGTGGAAAAACCAGAATCATCTAAACATATTGAATATACAGTTTTAAAGCTATTACAAAAACTAGTCAAAAGCAAAACTAGTTATTTAAGTAGATAATCCATCATCGGCTGCGTAATTTATGAGCAAATATTGACGAAAAAGTGTTAGTAAGTTCGCATATTTGGCCACCGAGCAAACATGCATTAGTGACAGGAAAAACTACTTTGTCGTCACAAAAACTTGGACAAAAAAGCAGTAGAGAGGTATTATGTTATGAATACCACAAAGAAATATTTAGATCATTTTTTATCCGAAATAAGACAGAGTTTGTGCCTAAAATACTTTCAAACTACAAAACAATAAATTTAAAGGAACCCTTTGTGGTTCGACTCCGGCGGCACCACCGCCACACCTATTTCTACCTAATAACAGCAGTGTTAGGCGCTGCTGTGTTCCAGTTTGAAGGGTGTGGTAAGGGAGACAGACTTTTCCGAGGCGTTCCAGCTTAGTCCTGAGGAGTAGCGGCGCATCTGTGGCCGACCTCAGGTAGGAATATCTTATCTTATCTGGGCTGGATTACAGATGCCCATGGGCGGCAGTAGCCTTACCATCAGGTCGACTGTATGCTCGTCTGCTACTCTTACATTATAAAAAAACGTAGTTTATTATTATTAGTATGTATTAAACTATCGACAGTCGATAGAGTTCCCGCAAGCCCTAGCGCCAAGTTGAGACGTTTGCGAAATGTGAACATTTCACGAATTGATCGTTCAGCTGCGGAATTCTCATTTGCGAGCGCTCCCCTCCCCCTTCACCCCCACCCCCTCCGCCCTCCTCACCTGTATCCACAGATCACCGAATTGTGTCACGGTTTTAATATAAATTTAATTTGAAGGCGTTTATTTATGGAACTCGAATCGAGGTATTTCTTTCTCTTGTAAGGAAATGTAAAAAGATATTAAGCAGAATTATTTGATGTGTGACTGTTTGCAATTAGATTAATGTGTGGTTTTATTGTATTGAGTGTTGATACTACAGTTTATCTCTTTATGGCATAAGCACAACATCGAAATAACTGTAGAGTTAAGGTACTCATAGGTACTTAAATTGTTTGGTATATGTATCAATTCCTGCAGGCTCTTTGAAATCCAGTGGAAGAGTCCTAATTTAAAACTTTTTGAAACTTTATACCTTTGTTTTAAGATGAGAGAAAGTATCGTGACAAAACTTAGATTTCCTTATAAATGGTAGGTCTGATCTTGGTCATATTATCACATCTAATACATATATTTCTAATTGCGATAATTGCAATACGAATATTAAAAAAAAACTAATTCTAACCATAAACCATAACTATCTACGTGTGGTATAGCGGTTACTATACCGTCAAGAGGTCCGAGGTTCGATTCCCACTCAAACAGTATTTGTCTAAGCATTTAAATTCTCGTCTCTATATCCATAGCACCACCAACATAAGGAACTCTATTATAGAGCCATGACGTCATAAGCTACACATCTCTACATACAAACTCTACATTGTGTTACGGTCGGCCGTCCACACAATGCATGCAGACATTAATAATTACACCCTCCGCCCCCTCCCCCTCACCCTCATTGTAATATAAATCGAATCTCACGCAAATTGAAATATATGATAACTACGTATCATGCCAAACGTATTGAAGAGATGCAGTATTTATTAGAAGGTAGAAGGTAGAACCCTTTGCGGTTCGACTCCGGCGGCACCACCGCCACACCTATTTCTGCCTCATAACAGCAGTGTTAAGCGCTGCTGTATTCTGGTTTGAAGGGTGTGGTAAGGGAGACATACTTTTCCGAGACGTTCCAGCTTAGTCCTCAGCGGCGGCACGTGTGTGGCTGACCTCAGGTCTAATCTAATTCTATCTGGGGTTGATTGCATATGTCCATGGGCGGCAGTAGCCACTTACTATCAGGTGGACTGCATGCTTGTTTGCTACTCCTATATTATAAAAAAAAGTATGAATTACCTAAGCTATTTTTTATAATATTAAAATAGTCAGTCCTGATGGTAAGTCACTGGCGTCTGTAAACTCAAACAATTCTGTATAGAACAGGTTCTTCCTGAAGTCGACCACAGATGAGTTACTAGTTCTGGTAAGGTAGTCATAGGTAAGTACCTAGATCGGTCATCGTCCACACTCAGCCCAGCAGTAAGCACTAAGAAAGGGTTTTCCAAAATTCACCCTCAAAGAGGGCTAAAAACGGGAAAGCTTGTAAAGTATTTGTTATATTTAATTTGTATTATAATAGGTGTTAATTTAAGCCACACCTATAAAAAATATCTTCAATTAAAACATCATAAGCCTACAGTAAGTTTGATAATACTTTCCACTAATATCATTGATTTAAAAGCTAATACTTTGGAGCGACGTGGGCCAAAATACTCCATGATCCAAACCTAAGAGAAACTCGTGCTTAATAAAAAAACATACATATAATATTATCAACCCACATTTATATAAATAAACGGTTACGTTCATATTGTTTAATACTAAATTCGTTTCGTGTACGTTAGCTCCCGTCACCCCAACCTCCTCTCATTGTAATTTAAATCGAATTCCGACCAAATTGAAATATTTCAATTTGCACCTTCCGCCCCCACGCGCCCCGATTGCTATCGAATTAGATTAAGACGCCGTGTTACTGATCACTCTTTATAAATATTCTGGTATTAATAGGTAGAATGGGGTTAATTGGACACATATAATAGTACGTTTTACGATAAAAATATAAAAAGTTTTGCAAAATAATTTTTAACACATATTTGTTAACATAATGTTTTTATTATTATTCAAATTGCATATATGCATTAGGTACTATCTACCTAAATTTATTTTCTGAACATATTTGCATCAATAGTTTTTTTATAACTTTTGACCGTTTCATTACGATTTCATTTCAAATGGCAGTATCTATATTTTTATTTCACAGCTTATAAAATAATAATTCGCAGAACACCACTACTCTAAAATATTATCGTGCTGTTCTGTATGGTTGTCTGATTAAATAAGCTTATATAATAGCTATAACTAAAAGAATATTTCCATGAGCATGGCTGTCAAAACGAATATGCAGATAACGTAGAAATGACCAACAAAGCGATATCTCACGATCTCATTACAACGTAAAGCATATTTAACTCCAATAACACTGAATACGAGCCATTATGCGAACAATAACACAAAACCTCAACAATAAATACTAAAAGAACGGAATCCTCTACGAATAACAAACATAATTGTGTTTTTTACCTCATTCAATAGCGCTTTGTCCAAACTGGTTCTCAAAAAAGTCACCTTTATAAATTAAGTTTCAGCGTATTTGCACCAATGGGGTATCAGAGGCGGGGTTTTACGGGCTCGCGATTGGTTAAGCCGGTCCTTACATCTGACAACATTTTATATAACCGGATGATACAACATATACAGTTAAACTCCAGTGGGAGAGGGATAGAGCTACAGAATACAGTGTGTCGTTTCGCTCTCGAGCCTCTCGCTCGCTCGGGCAACTGTAGAATCGAAACAGTGTTGGTAACATCGCGGCCGGGGGAACAGGCTCGTGTTGCGTTCCTGGTGTCGGTGATGTGCGAATGTGATTGTTAAATAATGGAAATGTCGCTGCCCAACGGTGTCGATGTGTCCCAGCTGGTGCAGCACCCGGTGCTCGCTGCCCTGCCGCCCTTCTTCCTCAGAGCTTCCGAGAGATATCAGGTTGGCTTAAAATTTCAGAGTTCTATGGAAATGAAATTTGTTGAAATTATATTTGAATTAGATTTTAGTGGAGGGTGTATGTTGATTTTTAGTGTTTTGGTGTGTCAGGAGTGTCATTTTAAATTAGTGTTTTTTTTTTATTAAAAAGCTCTCACTTAAAAAAAAATAATATAATGTGTGTTGTAATTTTTGTGAGAAAATTAGTACTTATAGTTTTAATAATAATAATACAGTTTAAAATTTGATTATCTTGTTTGATAAGATAATAATATTTTGATATTATGAGCTTACAAAAATTTTGATGATAAAGCTGCAAATGAAGCTTTCATAAGCAATTGTACAAAATGTGTATGAATGTAATTTACAAAGAGCTTTTAAAGTTTAAGTTTAACGTGAGTAACTTGTTTCAAGTCAATTAACTGATGAAATTTTACTCATGAATAAAAGCTTTTTTAATTTGTTTTATTTGTAACAGGGTTTTTTAATTTGTTTTAAATTTTTAAGTTTGTATCACATTATATAAATTAACATTTTATTTTTGTGAAACCACGGTACATAATGGTACCTACCATTATATTGTTTTCCATTTAAATTGAAAAACCAAGATGATTATTATATAAAACTTAAAAAATATAATCAGCTTATTTTGTATCATTTATTAAAATCAATCTCTTTTAAGTCAAAAGTATTTAAGGGTATGTTAATTTTTTTGAAAATGTAGTTGTGTTAGTGCCCGCCGGGCGGCATGGACGGAAGCTTTTAGGTAGATAGAAAATTAAATTGTCCATTAAATATCTAATACTGGTATTTTTAATTAGTATTTTCATTTAACAGATTATAAACTTGATAAATAGTTAATATATTATAGAATACAGCTAATTTAACAACGTCTCTACATTTTACAAGTTACTAGTCATTATGTAATTATAAAAGAGAGTTCTGCGCTTTACATCTTATACATAAAATTCTCGTGTCACAATGTTCGTTGCCGTACTCCTCCGAAACGGCTTTACCGATTTTCACCAAATTTTATATGCATACTCAGTAGGCCTGAGAATCGGCTACTATCTATTTTTCATAACCCTAAGTGATAAGGGTTGTTCACCCTTAACATTTTTTTATTTATATGGCAACACAACGTTTGCGGAGTCAGCTAGTTGTAATATAAAAGTAATCCTGTACGATTTCAATAATCTTATTAAGATTCGTTGTTTAATAATAGTTCTTGGTAGTGCACTTAGAAAGAACAAATATTGATTAGCAATTATTATCTACTAATATAAGTTATTCTATGAATGGTCCGACATAAATGAAATAAAATTTTGATGAATGAGAATTATAATTATCGAATCAGAATACTAATATGAGTATCATAGTTACTGAAATTGATGAAATTATAAAATTACTTCATTCAAATAATTAGTACGGTAAAGGAGAGATTTTCACAAAACGTTCTAGCTTAGTCCACAGGAATAGTAATGTATCTGTGACCACCCGCACCACATTAATCATTCTTAGAGAGGATTAGGGTCCTATCTAAGATCGATGGGAGATATATACTTACTCATACTCCTGAGGACTAAGTTGGAATGTCTAATGGCGTATATGTATCACTAACATACCCTTGATATCAGAACACAGCGGTTAACACTGCTGTTATTAGTTATTAGGTAGAAATAGGTGTGGCGGTGGTCCCGCCGGAATCGAACTACATGGTTCTATCACAAATCTATGAAAATAAATACAACTCGATTAAAAAAATTTCGCGTCGCTTTGGTGTGTGCCTGAGTAGGTAGTGCTTGAGATTTGAACCACTAACATAGTACCTACATGTCCTACATAATTACTTTATTATCAATAGTTTTGTAAATTGTTTACAAAAAAATATTCTAAACTAATTTGAGTACCTATTATATACTTTTTTTTTTTATAAAAATAATACTACTTAACTATAATCTTATATATAAAATTCTCGTGTCACAATGTTAGTTACCGTACTCCTCCGAAACGGCTTTACCGATTTTCACCAAATTTTATATGCATATTCAGTAGGTCTGAGAATCGGCTACTATCTATTTTTCATACCCCTAAGTGATAAGGTTTGTTAAGCCTTAACATTTTTTTATTTATATGGCAACACAACGTTTGCCGGGTCAGCTAGTTAAATATTATACGAATAGATTCTATGGTTAAATAGTTTTTTTACCTCTTGAATACGTTCTTCAATTTTTATAGTTTTAGTTTGATATAGTCTAAACTCCTTTGTTGCGTTAAAAAGATAGAGTTTTCATTTTTGACGTAACGTTCTTTGACTTACTAAAAAAGGATAAATGTTATAAAGAAAGTTGTATAAGGAATATAATAAACATTTAAATGTTTTAGCTTGTAGAGCAACATAAATAGTTTATTTCATTTAAAAACCCTTATCAAGAAAAATTATCTTACTTAACACATTTAAAAAACTTATATAAACAAATTGGTCACAGGGTTTGAACTGGCTATCACACCGTTCAGAGCACACACTGCAAGCGTTGCTGCTAAGCGGCAACCGGTGTGACGGTGGTACCGAGCCCGCCACACACAACGGGTTCTACCACCTGGTGAATAATTGAATAATTCAATTTTATAAATTAGATAAGATTAATTGATTATGCACTAATTATTTCGGCTTAGTGTGATATTAAAATTAATATCAGATCCCCTAGAATTTAAAGGTTGAAAATTATGTAAAAACAATTATAAAGAGAAATGAATCAAATCAAATCAAATTATTTTTATTGTAGAATATAGGTACAACATAAAATTTTGGGAAGCAAGGAGTTACGTTGTGTAAAATACATGTTTCAAGCCAATAAATTAAATATTTTTATAGTTTTACGAAAACAAACTTGCAAAATTTTGGATATTATATACGATGTTTAGGTTAGGTTAGATTAGGTTGGGGCTGTTGAGAATATAATTAGCATTTCTGAATATTATTTTAATTGAGTTTCATGGTTCCAACAGGAATATATTTTTAGACATACCCATAATATTTTAAGGCAAAATTGACATATCTGAGAATGAGTTGAATCTTTGAATAAAAATCAATTGAACAAATAAATAATTTCAAATATAAAGTCACACACATAACAATATGAATATACTTTGAAGCGCTGGTTTAACTTATTTTCTAGGTAGGTATGTGTATTAGTGATAAGGAATCTACTATTACCTTTTAGTAATCTACGTATTTCTATTTCATGCAAGATTGAATTGATAAGGTCAATTTAGCCTTAGAAGATGGTAAAACCCATTGTGGTTCGACTCCGGCGGCACCACCGCCACACCTATTACTGCCCCGTAATAGCCGTGTTAAGCGCTGCTGTGTTCTGGTTTGAAGGGTGTGGTAATGGAGGCATTTTCCGAGGTGGTCCAGCTTAGTCCTCAGCGGTGCATCTGTAACTAACTTCATGTAGGAATATCTAATCCTATTTGTGGTTGATTACAAATGTCCCTAGGCGGCAGTAGCCACTTACCATCAGGTGGACTGCATGCTCGTCTGCTACTCCTATATTAAAAAAAAAAACTCTTTTCGACACGTTCACGATAGAAGGGTTAACCTTCACAGTCAAAATGATTTCCATTATGGCGGTAACCCTACGGAAGTGTGATACTGTAATTAAAATATAACATTACAGGATAAGCCCTCAATATGATACAAATTATATTACACAGTAACAATATAACAATGCCTTTCAAGCGTATAACACGATTATACATTACAATAACAGTGTTATTACACCTGGTAATAAAATTACTTTGTTATAAGCTAATATCAGTTTGAATAAGGAAGTGTTATTTGAAACTTATTATTGTGTTGACTAGCAGTGACCCGCGGTTTTCACCGCGTTTAAAAGTATAAATACTTTAGAAATTTCATGGGTTTTAACGTTTTTGCGCATAACCTTAATTTGTTTTTTAAATTAAAGTGTCAAGGTACTATACATCAGCTTACTAGCAGTAAAGTATTGTCAAAATCGGTGTAGCCATTTCGGAGATGAGTCAAAACACATAGACAGATAAACATTACATTTTTTTGTGTGGGAGCCATCTGACTTACATATAAGGCAACCAGCTCAGTCATCAGGAGTGATGACGAATTTTTGTTTACTATCTACATAGATAAGTATAGATATCTCACCGCCATGTAATTCTGTCAGCTATTTAATGGCTGTTACGCGGAACAATGCTGACATGTGCAGTTAAGTGGTGCACACGAAATCGAAGAAAAAGTGCGGAGAAATATCGTTTCATTCGTAAATGTCTAAAAGCTACATTTTTTTAATATTTTTCAAACACGAAAATAGATGACAGTGACAATTTCAATTGTCAAAACTGGTTACATTTTCTTGTTAGGTGTGAGTATTCTTTAGTAATCTATGGCTACCTAAATTTACCAAAATTTGGGTAGCCATAATAATAAATTTAAAAACGCATATCGTGAGTACTAAAATTTATGAAAAAGAAATCAGCCTCATGTTTTCACATGTTTCAGAACAAGTATGTTAAGGACAAAGATAGAGTCAACTAAGCTCGTAAACTGCAAATTTGCAAACTTTGAACACTTTAGAAAAATTTATAAGAACTATAAATAACTTTTAAATCTATGTTATTTAGACATATTTTAACCAATCTTAATAAAATTAATACAGACGGATTTTGAGCATAAAAACCGAAGATTAAACTACAGCATTAACATTAACTTCTTATAATGTTTAATATTATTACCATAAATAAAAAGCAATATTATACATATAAAGAGTTTTGAACAAACATAATATAATTAAAACAGCTGTGGTCTGCTCTCCGAAGCACGAAACCGTTCTTAACCCATATAATAACTAACCGGGTATAACTAATAACTAATAACTAACCGCACTCAGTGACTCAACGGCGCTTAGCATGCAGTATCACTATAGGTTCATTGAGTTATAAGTTATAACTTATAACGCTTCGTTCGCCACACTCAAAAGGTTAGTTATAATTATTATGAAGTATTTTCTTATTGATTACGTAGTTGTTATAAGTTAAAAGTGTTTAATTTAATTGTAAAAAATACTTATTTGTTTATTTACAATCTTTGTTTGTTGTTTGTGTTTAGAGTTCCGTAAACAAAGGGTAAAACCCTATTATTATATCCCAGCTTTCTGTCAATCTATCTGACTATCTTTTAACTCGTAATAGATAGACACTTGCAATTTTTAGGGAGTATACGAATAGTAATAATAAAAAGTTACATATAAAGGAGAATTTTCATAGAAATACTCGAAATACTCGATTGAGTATATTTCAGCGCGGTTGCTTGACGAAGGATATATATACGTTATGGAGCTTAAGCTATATACCGCTGTTGTGTTATAGTTTGAATTGATTCAAGGAGTCCAATCAAGTCTCTTCGTAGCAACTTCGTAGAACTCAATGCTTGTTTGTTACTTAAATATCTTGGAATTTTATTAAAAGGGAAAACACTAAGAAAGGAAAATAGGCGTATAAAAAAGAGTACAAGCTCTTGAAATATAATGACACACTAACCCAACTCAAGACAGATATTGACACCTATTGAATGACAGAAGAGTTTTATACAGCGTTCCTTTCTATTACACAAAAAGCCTTCTACTAGATATCAATTTTTAAGCTTAGAGTCAAATTAACTTGTTTAATTTGAAACCCTAACCCTTACCTAACCCTAAACCTTTGTGTTTAAGATACAAATAGAAAGTTTCGACGGTGGTAGAACTATTTTTGGTTAAATTCCGGCGGCACCACCGCCACACCAATTTCTATTCAATAACAGCGTTAAGCGCTGCTGTGTTCTGGTTTGAAGGTGGTAATGGAGACATACTTTTCCGAGGCGTTCCAGCTTAGTCCTCAGGTTATATACGTGTCAATATTAAGCAAGGTGGTAAAGTGGTTTGACTGGGGAAGTACTACCGTCACATATAGTTCTAGTGTCAGTGGCTTGCGTTTCGGTAAAAGGGTGTGGATGCTGTTTTACATATGATGTGATCTTATCCCCCAGTGAAAACACATCTGTGATAGGCTTGCGAACCATTGTTTCATATTTCAAACGAATGTACTGTAAGATTAATCTAAATATATATAACTCAAAGGTGACTGACTTACATAGTGATCTATCAACGCACAGCCCAAACCACTGGACGGATCGGGCTGAAATTTGGCATGCAGGTAGATGTTATGATGTAGGCATCCGCTAAGAAAGGATTTTGATCAATTCTACCCCCAAGGGGATAAAATAGGGGATGAAAATATTACTTCGTAACGCGAGCGAAGCCGCGGGCAAAAGCTCGTGATTACTAAGTTTATGAATTATGAAACTTTTAAACAACTCAACAATTAATCTTAAAACATCTTATTCCTTATTAATCCTATGAGAATGTAAAGTATAAACATCTATTATATAAAATTCTTACCTACTTCAATTTATTTATGGATCAATAACAACCAAGTTAGTATCGATATTTTACATCTTCCAAGCAGCTCAGATTGTTTTTTCTTATATTTTGTGCATAATACACTCATCATATCCCTAGAAATTCTACTTTGCTCTAAGATAATTACTTAAATTTTTAAAAATAACTTTATCATTAAATATCTCTGTTTTGCTCCAATAGAGTCAGTCTTACCAGTAATTTTAATGAACAGGTTAGTGGAAACTTTACTGATATGTGAACTAGTTTTATTACCTATTTTTAAGTATCATTTTGTATTGTATGTTTCATAAATAAAAAAATATATATCCATCTCTACTCACATCAAATTTGTCTGTGCAGAGAACTCCAAAGTGTGCGAGGTGCCGCAACCACGGCGTGGTGTCAGCCCTGAAGGGCCACAAGCGGTACTGTCGGTGGAGAGACTGCGTGTGCGCTAAATGCACGCTCATTGCAGAGAGACAACGCGTCATGGCTGCACAGGTAATTTTTTATAATATAGGAGTAGCAGACGGGCATGCTGTCCACCTGATGGTACTGCCGCCGATGGACATCTATAAACAACCAAATATTGATAACGTATTCCTACCTTTGATCGGCCACAGATATACCGCTACCCCTGAGGACTAAGCTGGAACGCCTCGGAAAAGTATGTCTCCCATACCACCCTTCAAACCAGAACACAGCAGCGCTTAACACTGCTGTAAGGCTGAGACCGCACTGCGATTAAACGCACGCGTTTAACCGCAAGACTGAAACCGCTAAAATATAAAACATATTGCTTTCTATACAAGTGCACGCACTAGTGACTTTTTCAGTCGACTGATTTATTGTTACATTTTGACCGCGGCTTGTTTAAAGCGCGGTTTTTTGTCTCCCATAGTAATTGTATGGTGGGGCATTTATATAAACTAAAGATATGTTACTAGTGGGTAAAACATGAAATATACAAAATACACCAATTGGAGTGAATCGACTCCAGCCGCTCTCGCGGCGGCGTAGTAACTGACACGTATGTATGTCACTGTATACGTTTAACGTCATTATTTTAGTCTTCTAAGCCTCAAAATGCCTTCTTGGGCAATGCTTAAATGTACAAATTATGCAAAAAAATACCCAAGATTCATGGAATCACATTTCACAAGTAAATGAGGAGAAATCATTATATCTTGATTGTTTTTCGTGCTTGGTCCGCTATAATTACGTAACTGACAAAATAGAGATAACGTATTCCTTCCACAAGTAGTAATAGAGAAGCAAAATTTACGTACATATTTACGTATGAATGAATGAGTTACTTTCGGGTAAGCAAAAAGAAAAACGTGTATTTGTGTGTTTAGTGTAACACTTATTTGTGTTGTTTTGTGGGCAGGTAACATATCTATAGTTTTAAATATCATTGGTTTTTTATTCAGTCTCTAACCCCACAACACGTGCTGTTCGCCTGAAATCTATAATGAGACTGAAATAAAATTAAGCCAAAAGAAAACCGCAGTGCGTGTTCGTATGCGTTTTGGCGTTTTCAGCTTTTTTTATTCAGTCTGCGTTTAATCGCAGTGCGGTCTCAGCCTTATGTGGTAAAAATAGGTGTGGCCGTGGTGCTGAAGTCGAACCAGAAAGGATTCTACCACCTTCAAATTTGTAAAATTTGTAAAACCCACACTAACACCCGTACAAATATAGACACAAGCACCCATAAAAGCATGCACGTAAACACACACATACACACGCATGTCACACGAACTCGCAAGCGCGCACACACGCACAGTTACACAAACACACACACGTACATACATACACACACACCGAAAGGTGTATTGAAGGTGTCAGATCACTTTGTGGTTCTACTCTGGAGGCACCACTGCTACTCCTATTTCTACCTTAACAATAGTGTTAAGCATCACATCATATACCTAAGCTCTAAAAAACCTAGAGCTCTAGTGCCATCAGTGGAACTTCAAATACCAATGCAGTGTTGTAGGCGTACATAAAAGGCCACTGACGGTCTCCCATCCCCCTGTCAACCGCGCCAAACGTTGAATCACAGTAAAAATCTTTGTTTTTATAATCTGCTCCAATCGGTGTTACTCAACTGTTATACACTACTAAATATTAATAATAAAATGTATGTATGTCTGTAGGTCGCGTTACGTCGCCAACAAGCACAAGAAGAGAACGAGGCCCGGGAATTGAACCTGTTATACGGTGGGCAGCCGTCTACCGCGCCACACTACCCAGACCTACCCGACGACTCACCTGGTAAGTACATATTTAGATCATATACACCTTAATATAGATCTGTACCTAAAAGCTGTTACAACCTAACCTAACCTAACTTACCCGATAAATAGACTTACCTTTTAAGAATCAAACTTACACAACGTCCCTTCAACTTAAATTGGTGGGATTCGAAATTTGATAGGTAGAACCAGCATGGTTCGACCGGGCAGGTACCACCGTCACATCTAATTCTAGCACGCAGTTCTTGCATTTCGATAAAATACTATGAATCCGCCGGACTTACATATGAGGCGACGAATTTAGACCTCCCGAGTTACAATGCATCTGTAATCCTAACTTTTAAAATTAGGTGCATATTAAAAAAACATTTTACACAAACTCGTACGTACGTAGGCATACTTTATTTTTACATTATAGATTAGCAAACGAACATGCAGTCCACCTGATGGTAAGTGGCTACTGCCGCCCATGGACATCTGTAATCAGCCCCAGATAGGATTAGATATTCCCACCTGAGGTCGGCCACAGATGCGCCGCTACCTCCGAGGACTAAGCTGGAACGCCTCGGAAAAGTCTGTCTCCCTTACCACACCCTTCAAACCGGAACACAGCAGCGCCTAACACTGCTGTTATTAGGTGGAAATAGGTGTGGCGGTGGTGCCGCCGGAGTCGAACCACAAAGGGTTCTACCACCTTCTGTATCTATGAATGTATCGTAGGAAAACGGCCACAAACGTGTTGCTTCCCTTAAGGACTAAGTTTAAAAACTCTGTGCCTGTTTTTCTATATGTGAACCCCCAACAAACAGCTCAACAAAAACCTTTTCAAACCAACCTAGACGTCATAGAATACGAAATATAAGAAACCCTCAATTAATTGGCCTTTGTGCAAAAAAATGTGGAAAAAAACACCATTTTCCGGCAATTACAGTGGAGCGGTGTAAAGTGTTGCCACTTGCTTGCCTCGCCCTTACCATGTTAATAAGGTTTAAAGCAAGTTTTGTTCCGTACGCGTTCATTGCGCGCGCGGTGGGCCGCGAAATGAGCCGGCTCTAAGAAAACGGGTAATGTGTAAAGAATTTAATGCGGTTTCAGTTGCGACTATTATTTCTCGCTCGCAAGCCACGGACTAAGCTCGTTATTGTGGGTAACATTAGGTTGAGCACAAGGAAACTATAGAGAGGTGTTGCTACAAAAAATATTTTAACAACCCCTAATTACTTACGATAATGACGTATGAGAGTTCATTAAAGTATTCAGTAGAATTTTAATATAGAAATATAAATTTTGAAGGTGGTAGGACCCTTTTTGGTTCGAATCCGACAGCACCACCGCCACACCTATTTCTACCTATTAACAGCAGTGTTAAGCGCAAGGGAGAC